>JAQQZU010000012.1:2354646-2366174 GCA_030068025.1 Parauchenoglanis punctatus
AGTCTGGGATTAGTTAACAGGGGCATGACAGGGTCGCTGCAGCATGGACACGAGCTTCAAAAAGGCTGAGTTCTCTCAGCAAAGACACGCTGAGTGATAGTGATATACGTGTAACCTGAGCTTTCCTGTCCTGAGTTTCAGCATTTGTTGCATTCACTCATCTCTTGCTGTTTAAGGGATCTTCACATCTTACTGCCAACACTGGTGTTGAAATCCAGAAAATACAATATAAGATTGTATTAAGATACTTAACAATACCTGATTTTGAATTTTAAAAAGTCCGTCTTGTCAAAACTGAAAATAAAAAGTAGCTAATTGTTAACACATGTAGCTACTTTGCTTTAAATTTCCAATTAAAGCTGAAAATAACCACAAAAATAGCAGCTATAGTTTCTTTAAGGATTCTGCATAGGACGTATAAGGGTTCTTCCAGATGGACAAACCAAACAACCTTCAAGTTTGTTTTTTAAAAATAATGAGAAAAAAAATCAGATTTTTTTTTCATTCAGGCCTTGATATTATATCATATCTTATGATATATCTAATATCACTCAATATAACATTACTGTACAATTATAATACAATGATTCACTTCTAAATATTAGATTATCTAAATTATCTTACTGCACTAATAACAGATAAGGTTATTTACTTCTAAAATTTATTTCTCAATTTTTATAATTTTTTCCCCCAAATAATAGCAGCATTATCTGCCAATGAAAAAAATTATTATTAAAAATTAATAAAACATGTCTTTGTATAAGTTGAATAGTTCATAATTTGGCAGATTCGAACCTGATGGTGCACTGTGATGGACTTGCATCCCATCCAGGGTGTATTCCCGGCTCACACATAGTATTCTAGGGATAGGCTCTGGATCCACTGTTCCGATTATTGATCGAAATAACATTTGTGTGAGTGAATTTCTTATTTGGTGGCAGAGAAATACTAGATTTTTAAGTATATTTCTATTCTAAATATAAAATGATATTTTGCATTGTAATGCAAGCTGAAGGCATTGGAAAGGAAGAACTATCTGAAGACCTCAAAGAATAGGAAGTTGGACCCCTGATAAAGAAATCATTACGATGTCTTAGAGTGTTTTTTAAGCAGCAGAACTGTAGTTCTCTGAGCAGAACATTTGGATTCACAGTTCTTTCATGCTGGGAAATACAGGTATTGAAAAGAACTGCACAAGTGGACTGGAAATCATTAAACTCTGAGCTATAATTGCCCTGATGTGGCTTTCCAGATTCATCTCTCCTCCTCGCTGTTGGACAACACCAGCAACCGCTAATCCTGTTTGAACCAGCGCTGACAAAGCCTTGCTCTGTTCCCCAACCTCAGCTCGTCGTCCTCACGAGACTCGACATGTGGATGAAGGTCTGCTGCGGCCCACTTCATGCACACTGAACTCAAACATGCCTTTTCATTTGCATCCTCCATCCTTACACCCCCGTGAGGTATGCATTGTGTTAAAGTGGCCCCACGGTGTGTAGCGTGACCGTGAGGTCGAGGAGCTTTCCCACTAACCCCAAGGTCTGAGGGAATGAAACTCGAGTCTCATTAAGGATGTCACGATTGATTAAAGGCACAAAGGTGAGGCAGTGATTGGGAACAGACACCGGCGAGAAAGACTTTTATATCTGTCACACTAGTAACTAATGCTAAGTCACTTGATATCTTTATTTCAGAGAGAGTAAAAGGAGGGAAAAGACAAATCATCCAAATTATCTTGAGGAGAAGATAAGAAGCAGAAGTGATGACAAGTATTGCATGAAACCAAACCACGAGTCATCAAAGAATACTAATGGCCAGAGCAGATGCCTGTAATGCAACAGATGTAACATGGCTATCTCAACACACACTGTTTATCTTGATGAGGGAACAGATGTTACACATATGTGTTGGCATGGGAATCCCACCATCTTGTTTTTCCCGCCCCAAATATACAATGATAAGCATCCTGGCCCTTGATTTTTTGTCATTGATTTTAAATTATAAAAATGTTTAACAGTTTAAACATTTAATCCATTTATTATTAGTCTTAGATGATGTGCTGACACACCTTCCTGTGAAATGTGCTGTTACTATAGAAACGATAACGAATTAGGAAAAAGCATATTAATATAAACCTGTGATGGAGAGAGCACAACCTAACACAGTTTAATATTTAACAAATATTTCAGTTAGTATAATCAAGATTTTTTTTTTACAAGGAACTGCTTCAAACGTACATGAGAGCTTTGTTTCTAGCACCTACCGTTCATCTACAATTCCACCGAAAGTGATGTACAATGTTACTATAACTTACCCCATGGGTGGGGCTCATCGGAACAGAGCGTGAGTTGAAACACTTGCTAGAAAAGCCAGATAAATTAGTGTCAAAGTTAATTCAATATAACATAAAGTTGTATACAATAAATATATTTTCTTAGCAAACTGACCTCAGTAAATGAAGGCTGTACTTACACTTACACTAGCTAACACTTGCTGTGAGTTTTAAGATGTTGCTAAGACAATGGTGATTAAAATAGTATAAGGGTGGATTCGGTAATTTACACACACAGCTCAGGAACCAAGAAAAACTTGTGATGAAACAAAAAACTACTTATATTCCCTGAAAACACTTTTTGACACAAATTTCTTGAGAACAAGACAAATCATCAAATGCGGCCAGAAGTACATGCTGCTTGATCTTGTGTAATAAGCAGTTCTGTTAAGCGATTAAAAAAATTTATCTAATGAATTACCTGCTTTGTGATAAATAATCGTGGCATATACCAATGTTCACTGTTTGTCCTATTTGCCATTCTGCAATAGATTTAAGTAGGCTTATTCAGTTTGCTCCAGTTGCTCACGTTAGCATCAGGGGCGAAGCTAGGTCTGACCCCTGAGATCGCTGCTCAGTGCTTTGCACATTGAGGTGATATTTCAAGCTTCAAGAATTACTCTGATGGTACATAAATTCCTTGCTGCAGAAGTCCCAACAGTTCCCTCTGGACAAATTTTCCATTCACTGGTCCAAGCAAGGTTTTGTCATCTGCCTCCACCATGTTTAGAAAGCTACTGTGGACGGTTGTATTTTATGCTCAGATTGATGTATGGGGTCAAGGGGCACCACGGAGTGTGATAAATCTGCGTAAATTTTTTTTTGACGTGTTGTTTTTTTCTATAATTAATTAATTAAAATTAATATGCTATTTTGACAACATTAGTAATGACATAAATGTCCATGTTAGATTTTAGCCCGTGTTATGTTGTTCCCCACGCTCCGCTATGATACAGCCGGAACTACTGTCAAAACATTCATCAACACCTTCTGACTTGTTAATTCAACCATGCTGTGGTATTATATATTTGATTCTATATCAATTAGATTAGTTTGTATTAGGTTGACAATTGTTGCTCTTGTGTGTGTGTATGTGTGTGTGTGTGTGTGTGTGTGTGTGTGTTGAATTCTGTCTTCTAATGTTAGTTTCGATGCCATCTTGCATCTGAAGTAAAATAATTTCATATTTAAAAATGCCTATGGATCCAAATTTTTTGGTCTTGACATACTGTGCAAATAATAAATAACCAAATAATGAGTGTAACCAATGGGAACATCATAGAAAAGGCTAACTTTTTAACCATTCGGTGTTTTGTAATGCACTAAGTAATTACACTGTGTTAGATATGCAGTAGGCAGCAGGCGTCTTTTCTCTCTCTGTATTTGCCTCTGGCCTGGCAGGCGTGTTGTTTCAGTAGGACTGAAAAGCTCTGTGTGAGAGGAAATCCCTTCTCAGTGACTCAGAGATGCCGACGTGTATGCGTGTATGAATGTGTGTCTGTTCAGGCACCATTTCACCAGAACACTGACCCTCACACCCACGCTGCTTCATTCAAAAACACGCTTGCTTACACCTGTAAAAGCTCTCCTGAATAAATGGCCCAAATCGGTGTCTACGGCTGAATTGACTGTAGTTATTTAATGACAGCGAGAGGTCTGCGTGTTTATCTCCGCTCAGGGCCTCTCAGGTTACAGCAAAGGTTTAACCACTTCAAATCTGTTTTCATTATTCATTTATTGATTTCACTGTTATGACTACTATCATTCAATAATATTTTATGGATTATGAATTGCTACCATAACCCAAAAAGTTACCAAAAAGGTTTAGTTACTAGTGTGGTGAATCTACTGTAAGTCTGGACCTGCTGCTGGATCCTGGGACCTAACACAAACATTCATTAATGACAAGGGGAAAGCTACAGATTGACAGGCAGCGGTTATGACGCTATGGCATGAGACAGTTTTTCCAAAACACTCACTGCAAAAGTGCAAATTTATCAGACTCCACAAACCCTCAGCTTGGTTTGCATTGACACAGTTTCCCAATTATTTTATATGGCTTCACACTTTAATACTGTTCTGATGGGATCAGATTTCTGGACATATATCTGTTGAAGGAGGACGTCTGTAGTATTAATGATCGATTGAATGTTGTAAATTATATTTGTATGATGCAAAGAGATGGGTATGTCTTCATGATGTACATGCTAAACAATTCATGCGTGCTATATGCAAGCTCATTTTAATACAAACAGACTGTTTTGACTTTTTAAGCTACAGGTGCTTGTTTGTACAGGTGCTTGTGCTCGTATGGAGGATTGCGAAGAATGCAATAATTTACCTAAAACCACCAGAATTGACTTCTCTGAGATGTTTTTTTTTTTTTAACTAAAACCAATTTGAGTTTGATGGTGAGGGGGTTGGGAACCTCTCAGAAAGGAAAAAAATTAAGTTTTCTCATTTATGCTCGTTGCGGCTGGGAAATTTCTCACAAAATTCATTGGTCACTTCTTATATTTGGGTAAAATTAGGATTGAATCATGCACTGCAATTAGACATGCACTGAGGTCCACTTCAAGGCAATTTGAGATCACCTTCCTGGTAAGACAAGCAGTCTCAGAACGGTTGTTTTGGTCTACTTTTGAGTACCACGCCTTCTGTAACAAATAAACAAATCAGAGTGTGTTCCCAAAGGACTAAATACTGCACTCATGAAAGAGCTGAAAAATTCAAATTGCTGGACAGTAGCACTTTATCCCAAACATTGGCTTCATCTGCTTCCTGGAGTGTTGTGATCTTGACCATAGTGACATGATTAATTACAAGCTTACAGGAGCTTCTATCCCTGCCTCGGCCTTCTCCCAGCTCTCCTATAAAGCTCAAGAAGTGGAAAAAAGTGCTCAAAAAGGAGTGAGAGGAAAACAGTTGACATTTAAAAGAAAGTCTGTGATTGTAATTAAGGTCAGGCTTCTTTTCTTTGAGTCACAGACCAAAGCGAAGGCTCACGACAGCAAGAATAGGACAAGCTGCAGATGGAAAATGTGCAAAAACCAACATAATAGCGATGAGATTAAGTCATCACTCACATTGATTGTCCCAATCAGGCATTGCTGAAATCATCCCATGGCCACTAACTCACCAGTTAATGACCTGAGGACATGACGTGGGGACATGGGTATTGTGGTTTACCAAGATATATGATTTTGTGGTGGTATTGTTGTTATTTGAAACGCTTTGTCATTGCCAAACTCAAACCTTTTAGGAGAAAGTGCTTGCCAAAGTATTTCAGCCAGGAATTTTAAGATCCAAATAATTTTTAAAAGGTGACCAAATCTCAGGCCACTTGACAAGTGAGACTGATTAAATGTGAGCTCCTGAGAGATTTTGTGGCTGGAACACATGCAAGAATTGGATTTCAGGTTTCTAGATGATCAAGGAAATGCGTGATTGCTTTCAAATAAGGTATATGCTGGTCTGGTGGGAAATATTATTCAGTGGAAGTGTGCATCAAGAACAAACAAAAAATGTCACATGTGGGGACATTTTACTCTCATGCAGTCAGGAGCATGTGGTCAGATATATTAAGCTTGTGGGAAAAACAATAGTGATTAGTATAGTGAGTAGCTGGGTTGTTTAACAATGGAAGGTTGCCTGCGTTGTACTGAATTTGGGGGGGGGGTTGTTTTTTTGGGAGCAGAACTGTGACGAGCTTGTTTGATAAGCTAGAGAATAAGGATATTAATGGGCACTTTTCACAGCTACACTTTTCAGAACACTTTCCAGTCTAAAGATATTTTTTAAAAATTATATTCAATTGCATTGTCCTGCTGTTTGGCTCAATTTCTGCTTTGTTATATGGTCAACTCCGTCTCTCTCTGGCAGAAATGAAGAAGAAAAAAGCACACAAGTAGGCTGCAATAAATTACAAACAGGTTCAGACAATCACTCACTACCAGCTCATTCTCTGCTACTCACCCTCCAAAATAATAACTGCAGGCAGGATTGGTCACAGTTCCTTCAGGGAAGGGTGGGAGTCAGGTTTTTAAAATAGTCACACGCAGACCTCTACTGTGCACTAAAAAAGCATGAATAATTTGTGACTTCCCAACAACTACAAAATCCTCATCTCATGTAAAGTGGGTTATCTTGGGTAAATCTTATGTAAGCTTTGTTCACCAATTAATGTTCCTCATCTCACCCAAACATTTAGCAAAACACTGCTTTCCTGCTTAAACAATCCTTTCTAGTCTGGGTAAGCAAATAAGCAAAAATAGCCTATTGTACTAACCAAGCCGCTCAGCTGACTGACATGAGCTTCCACATTGCATGCTCTCAGGTTCAGAATCAGCGTTTTCAGTTGAGATGCCACGTTGTCCATACTAGCGCATTTTAAAATCCAGTACATCCTTCAATAAGGTAATATGATACATGGATTTATTATTTTGCACATTTATTGCATTGATTTCTGTTTGCATGATCAGTGTAGCCTAAAGGCACATTGTAGCCTTGTAGTTTGGCTGATAATTCAATTGAGTAGTTTGATGCAGAGCTTTTTAAGCCCTATAAATGTGTAATGTTCTTGATTCTTAGGCTTATGAAGTCTAAAAGGAAAGACCAACACTGAATATTCTCTCTGCTGCATCTCCAAGAACAGCTGCTGAAATTATTGCCCACAGTCTGAGCTTAAGCACCTCCCACAGATCAAGGATATGTTGGCAGAAAGTACAGTTATCATAACACTCATAGCAATGTTCTACTAACAAATACTTGGATGGTGTTTGTAAACACTGAGGGTATCGATGTTGCAGTGATGTGGAGCATTTGGCCCAGATGCCTGAGAGAGCAGTGCAGAAATAAACAGTAGGGGTGTCGAGTCATTACTGTCAAGTGGACAGACAACCATACTGTTGTAGAATCATGGGAACAGAGATTTGGTTTCACATATAAGCTAGCCATTTTCTTCTTGCAATTCCAGGTTAAGTGTAATTTTGTAGTTACATGTGACAAATCAAATTATCTCAGTTCTGCAGTGAAATTGTCCTGATTCAGACATTATGTCTAAGGACAACCATTGGGATTGTGATTACAGATCATGCAGAATGAATTTTAGTTGAACACTAGGCCCAATGAAGCTCTCATGTTGCGCTGCTGAGGCAGGATCTGAGACAGCTGCCCTCTTGTACTCTATAGAGGGATCATTAATTCAGATCTCTCCTCTAAAGGTCACTACTCCTGAGATAATCCAGGATATTGCGCTCCAGCAGGTTATACACTTGTGAGGCTGGTTGGAGTAGAGTGGAATGATGGATCAAGGTGTAGCATGACAGATAGGATGATTTTCAGCAGGAGATGAAATGCCGAAGGTTTCAGTTTGCCGACCTACATACGAGAGCATGCTGATGAACGTGGGCCAGGATCGCTGAGCTCGCTCGGCCTGTGCGTACTGAAACTCATGAGCTTAGCAATTCTGTGATTATTTTTACTGGCCCTTAATTAGCAGCTGGCCTGGGCATGGAGGGGCAGTGGAGAAAGCAGGGAGGGAGAGTAAGCGATCATGTCAGGCAAAGAGTAACTGAGAGTGAGACTGTTAGAAAGAGAGTTAGTGAGCTTATGACTGAGATAGAGAGCAAGATGGCAGGGTGAAAAAAGCGCAGGTTTAAAATAACCTGTAAGTGAGCAAGAAACCTCAGTAAACAATTACTGAATAAGATTTGAAGGTAAGAGTGAGTCAGTGTGTGAGTGAGTGAGTGAGTGAGTGATTCCTTAAGGCAGTGAGTGTGTGAGTGAGTGAGTGTGAGTTAGTGAGTGTATGAGTGTGAGTGAGTGAGGGTAAGTGAGCGAATGAGTGATTGAGTAACTAATTGTGTGTGTGAGTGAGTGAATGTGTGAGTGTGTGAGTGAGAGTGAGTGAATGTGTAAGTGTATAAGTGAGTGAGTGAGTGAGTATGTGAGTGAGTGAGTGATATAGAACGAAAGTAGTATGTTGGCAGTATGTGGTTAGGAATGTGCAATGAGACAAAATGGTGAAAGACTTGGTGAGTAAGAAAGGGAATGAATGAGTGAGAGTGAATGAGAATAAGACAAAGAGTATATGAGTGATAGAGAGTCTCTTAGTGGGCAGAAAGAAAAGCTTTGCTCTGCCGTTTGATCAAGTCGTGTTGTGATAAACTTTACACATGAAAATATTTATGCACTCAGTAGACTACAGAACAAGGGAAGACAGGAAACATTTCGCTGGCTTACATCCCTGTACACATTGTGCAATCTTCACTCCAGCGCCAAAGTCATGCTAATCTCCAAATGGACTGAAACAGAATGAAAACAGTAAACACTCGCTTCAAAAACACTGCTAATGCACTCCTGCTAATGCGCTTTAGCATCCTGCTCATTGCTCTACTACAGTCACATGGGTTTATATCTGGAAAATATGGAGGATTCGCAAACTCCTGCAGCTTAAATCAGATTAGGGTTTTTTTTTTTTGGCATATCTGATTTGAGCAGGAAAGGAAAAAAACAATCTTTTCCTAATTGGATTCAAGACATAGTTTATGTGGACTCAAATCTGATTTAAAACTGTAATCCGTTTGATCAATCAAATCAGATTTTATGTTTTTTTCATAAATCATTGAGATATGCTTTTATATCAGAACTCTCTGACAAGAACTGTTTAACAAACAGCATGGAGGCATGACAGGGCAGGAGCTGGACTCAATAAACATGGCATACGCCTCCCACTTCAGTGTTTGCTCACTGTTGTCTATGTCTGTTGTCTGTGTCCAGGGATGGCTGGTATAAATAGATTCAGTAATCCCTCCACCCTCTCTTTCAAAGATACACCCTGATTCCAAAAAAGTTGAGACGCTGTGTGAAACATGAATAAAAATAGAATGCAATGATTTGCAAAAGGTTTTCAACCTGTATTCAAATGAAGTCGAAGACAACATATTTATTGTTAAACTGATAAACTTTAATTATAATAGTAAATAGTATAATAGTAAAATAATACTATTAGTAAATTTAGTAAATTCAGACTCAATCTGAATTTGATGCCTGCAACACGTTTCAAAAAAGTTGGGGCAACAAAAGACTAGGAACATTGTGGACTGCTCAAAAAACAATCGTTTGGAAAATTCCACTGGTAAACAAAGTAATTTGTAGCAGGTGATAGTATCATAATTGGGTATGAACGGGGTATCCTCAAAAGACTCAGTCATTCACAAGCAAGGATGGAATAAGGTTTACCACTTTGTGAAAAACTGCACAGGCAAATCACCCAACAGAGTTTAAGAACAATGTTTCTTAATGTAAAATTGCATGAAATGTAAGGATTTCATCATCTACAATCCACAACATCATCAAAAAGTTGCTGATGGAGGAATCTCTGATCTGATGGAGAAATTTCTAGACAAATCTCATAAGGGGCAAGGCTGAAAAGCAACACCGAATACCTGTGATCTACAAGCCCTCAGGCAGCAGTGCATTAAAAATTGACATGATTGAATAAAGGACATTACTATTTGGGCTAAGCTACACTTTGCTAAACCACTGTTGTTAAACACAGTTTATCGCTGCATCTACAAATGCAAGTTAAAGACTCTACAGTGCAAAGCAAAAGACGTATATCAACAAGATCCAGAAACAGCACCAGCTTCTTTGGCCCCAAGCTCATCTGAGATGGACTGACGCAAAGTTGAAAAGTGTGCTGTGGTCTGACAAGTCCACATTTCAAATTGTTTTTGGAAATCCTGGACATCGTGTCCTCCAGGCTAAAGAGGAAAAGAACCATCCAGATTGTTACTGGTGCAAAGTTCAAAAGCCAGCATCTGTGATGCTTTGGGAGTGTGTTAGTGCCTATGGCATGGGTGACTTGCACAATGGTGAAGGCACAACATATCCTGCCATCCAGACGTCGCTGGTTTAAGGGATATCCCCGATTATTCCAGCAAAACAATGCCAAGCCACCTTCTGCACGAGTTACAACAGCGTGGCTTCGTAGCAAAAGAGTGTAGGTATGAGACTGGCCTCCCTGCAGTCCAGACCTGTAACCCATTGAAAATGTGTGGTGCGTTGTGGAGCACAAACTACAACAACGGAGACACTCGACTATTGAGCAACTGAAATCATATATCAAGAAAGATTGGGAAAGAATTTAACTTTCAAAACTTCAACAATTAGTGTCTTCTGTTTCAAAATGTTTATCACGTGT
The DNA here is from genome assembly GCA_030068025.1 of Parauchenoglanis punctatus. Classification (NCBI taxonomy): domain Eukaryota; kingdom Metazoa; phylum Chordata; class Actinopteri; order Siluriformes; family Auchenoglanididae; genus Parauchenoglanis; species Parauchenoglanis punctatus. Next base: position 2,365,185 of record JAQQZU010000012.1, read on the forward strand.
TGTTTTTACATTTGGCAGATGCCCTTATCCAGAGCATCCTACATATATCTCATTTATACAATTGATGGCTTTGCTCAAGGACCTAGCAGAGATAGATCAGCTGGGATTTGAACTTCTAATCATTAATCCAACAGCTTAACCACTGAGCTATCACTGTCCTTTAGTAACGAAAAGGTGATGGAGCAGTAATAGCATGAACCTGTCACAACTGTTTTTGGAATGTGTTGCAGGCATCAAATTCAGAATGAGTGTATATTTCCAAAAAACAATAAAGTTTATCAGTTTGATTCATAAATGTCTTTGTATTGTGTTCAACTGATTATAGCTTGAAAATGAGTTGCAAATCATTTCATTTGGGGTTTCTTATACAGCATCTCATCATTGGCTCTGGATCCACCAGAACCCTGATCAGGATGCAGCAGTTACTGAGGATGAATGAATGAATGCATGAATTGAAAAAAAAGAATCTTATGTAGAAGTAATGTGAAATTAAATCAATCACAGACAGACAGACAGAAAGAAAGAAAGAAAGAAAATGAACCATGTAAAAAGTCTCACATTATATTCACCAGTAAAAATAAATTAATTGTTTGTAAAATAAATAAATTAATAAAAATTGAAAGTAATTAATTATTCATACAAAATGAAAACAAGTACAATATGTGAAAATGGGAAAAATTTCACATCAGGTTGGAGATTGTGCATGAAGAAATGATGAATGCTAACCCTCTTATCCTCTATCACTATCATTACAAACTTTAACCCCAAAGTTGTTGTTTACAAAGTTTTTTTCTGGAAATGTTGCTCAGGACTGCAATAAGGGCCTTTCATTTCCTCTTGTAATCCTTATGGTTTTGATGCACCGCTCCGAGTTGTGCATGATGTGTATTTTAGCTTATACGAGTGGCACCAGGCGACATGCTGGTACATACACACACACACACACACACACACACACACACACACACACACACACACACACACACACAC
>JAQQZU010000012.1:2367478-2384116 GCA_030068025.1 Parauchenoglanis punctatus
TATACACACACACACATCACCAAGACCCAAGAACTCTAAGCAGACATTTTTATTAAACATTTGCCAAATATTACAAAAAGCATAATGACCTTAAATTCACTTTCCCCACCTTTAATATCAACAATGTACTATAAATTAAATTAAACCCCATCCAGGCCTGCACTCTTCTGCTTTACTGTAATAAATCACATTTTCTGTGCACAACAGTGGGGCTTGTCCAGTGGGATTTGGTGTGTTTAGGCACCTTACAGCCTGCAGAATGAGATGAAGACGATGATATGGTCTTCAACATCCCTTTCCACATTCTGAGCTTTTTCCAAGGTTCAGGATCCAAAGAGCTGTGTCTACAGAGTAACAGGAACCTCCATCACTCAGCCAGCAGACACATTATTAGAAAAATAGAGAGTATAACAATTTAGCTCAGAGCCAGCAGCAAGATTAAGATGTTTCAGCCAAAAAGACGCTGGAAAGATCCAAAGGTATGCAACTTGGTTCTCTTATTTTTCCATAAAGTTGGATTAAAGCTGGCTGTAGAAATGGGTGTTTCTATGTTTGTTTTGATGTATTCTCAGGCATGTACATGTAAAGCCTGATTTATGTTCTTTAAAGGCTTGTGATGTTTGGTACTTGTCAACACAGTTCAGATTCTCTCTGGCTAGTCAGACTGGTAGTTTTCATTAGTCAATGTGGTAAAGAAGAGCCAACTTACACAAAAAACCCATTTGACTAACATTGTAAGATGTTTTTGTGTGATGGTTATAAAACTGGGGCTATAACAAAAACAGGCCAGTTTACAGCTACCAGGAAACACCATGACTAAGTGGAAAGTGGGACGTTGTGTGTTGGTAACTTCAAAAACCATGGATAATACATGTAAACTTTGTAAAAAAGCTTATTGTTGTTTTAAAAAGTTAGTTTTTCTGTTGAACTAAAAAAATGTTGCACAGAGGTACTGTAATGCTATGTAACTTGAAAGATTCTTACGGTAATGTACATTAAACAGCCTGTGGTTGGATGGCCTAAGTCTGAGACAGGTAGTAATCGTAACTAACATGGTTTTACCTTTTTTAACCTTAAAAACTAGCATCGCTTTACTTTTACCTTTTTTGCTCCTAATGAAATTTTAACCAATCTATATTTATTGTACATGACCATGGTATCTGCTGATAAATTAGTTGGTTCTAATTTCTAAACAAATTAATCCTAACACTTCATTTACATCAGTGAGTGGCAAGTCACTCATTGCACTTGTAGTTTCTCTCCTGTGGGCATGTATCTTCTGCTTAACTGGGAACTTAACTGGGAAAGCATGTGCTAGCCTTCACCTAGTTGGTAGCAGTTGTTTCACCAACTAGGTGAAGGTAGGTAGGTAGGTAGGTAGGTGAAGGAAGGTGTAAGTAGTGCAACGTTCCACTTTCCACTTAGTCATGGTGTTTCCTGGTAGATGCAAAATGGCCTGATTTTGTTATAGCCCCAGTTTTATAACCATCACACAATAACATCTGTGGTCTTTACAATGTTAGTCAAATGGGGTTTTTGTGTAAGTAGGCTCTTCTTTACCACATTGAGTAATGAAAACTACCAGTGGTTCAGAATAGGTAAATGACCAAATTGTGAGAAAAGAAAATTGTTTGAAGCATTTATCAAAAGTAACCAACATGCCCTCTCATTTGCTGACAAGCTACAGAAAATGTCTTTGGTCATTTGATGACAGTAAATTGGGTTCTTCCAATGATGGTAGGTACTTGATGCCAAGCTCTCTGGTGAGAGCTAGAAACATATGAAGCAGGCCCCTTCACCTACTATCACTACCTGTTTACTTTTATGACCTACTGTTTGAAGGACAGCCTTCAAATAGCTAAGAATCAGCTACTGTTTAAGAAAGCCATGAAGTTAAGTTGTGTAGCACTTCTGGCAAAGCACAGACCAGCCTACATACACACATACAGAGGGACTGACTAAACAAACAGAAAGAAAACAGCAAGCCTGTGTGCCAGTCATAAACCGGGCAAGACTGCTTTCTCACAGAGTCGCTTTTCACTCTTGACTCCAAAACTAACATTCCATCATGCACTGGCCATCTGAGAGACCAGGACCAGGCAGCAAGCAAGTGAGAAAGAAACTTGGAAAGAGATTGTATGAATGTGTTAAAGCCTGCAGAAAGCAACTACAGAGAAGTAGTGATCATGCGGATTTGGAAAATGGGGATTTGGACTCAAGATTAGATTTCACAGGTCTGATCCGGAGGTTTGGGGATTGTGTTGATTTCATAATTTAGCTGCAATTAGCACTTCTGATGGTCTAGTGAGCAGGGAGAGCTGGCAGGGATTAACCAGCTTAGCTTCATTTCCTAAAATCCACTGGGACCACAGAGAAAGTGACACACTTCCTGATTGCTCCTCTTCTTATCTGGCGCCAGAAATTATGCCAAATCTTTATTACAGCATCAAGAAGAGTTCTGGAAGAACTGGTGATGTAATCAAACTACATACCATTATCAACAAGATCAGAAAAGAGATCAATATTAATCTACGAAGGATTATGAGATATTTAAGATCATAATGTGTAAAATCTGTAATGGTCTTATAAACTGTAGCTTTCTTTTCAACTGAGGAAAAAAGACTTGAATAAATGTTTCCCTTACTGCAATCAGCCAATGCACATTTGGTGTCTTAATTTGGTTTGTTTGTTTCTTTATTGTTGCACTGCAGCTAAAATGTAAATATAGCTAACGGGTAATGGAAGCTTATAGCCTCCAGTTATTTGGCAAAACATTTTTTGTACAAATTAGTAGTAGGACCACAGTGATATCATCAATGCCTAAAAAGCACATTTCAAGCAATCAAAATTTGCAGGCATTTAATACAGGCCATTCACACAATTCTACAACATAGACCTTTTAATACTGATATCACCATTTCCTCCACTTCACTCTTGCTGATTTGTCCTCAAGAGGCTACTTTATGACTTAGGATAGATAATGTAGATATCATTAATCTATATATTACATGCAATAGCATTGACATGTTTGCTTATTTCACAGACTCATTATAAAAGTTCCCCAGGAGTCTGTTCCTGATCAATTTGTGTTCTTCCTAAGTCCTTAACCAGTGTATTCAATGATCAGATCTCATAGATTCTCCTATCCATGCATATGCTGATGACACACAACTCAATCTCCTTTCCTTCAGTCACTTCCAAATCTCTCAGAAGATTTCTGACTACTTCTGACCTCTCTTCCTGAAATAGCAGATCAACTTACCATCTAGACACTTCCCTATACTGGACCTCAGTATCAAACCCCCCACAGTCCATCCAGCACACATGGCAAAGAATCCATGCCAGAGCAGAATTTGATAAGAGCCTGCAGGTTGCTGAGGGCTGGGCCAGTTTTGGCTTCATAGGAAAGCATCACTGGTTCAAATTTGGGTGACGTTGCTAGAGGCTTGTAAGGAACCTGGGTCGGACAGGAGGTTGATATGTACCTTCAGGTAGTCAGGGGTCTGTTTTTGGCTTTGTAGACAACTATCAGTTTTTTTAAATCTGATACAGGCAGCTACAGGAAGGCAGCACAGGCATTGGAGCAATAGAGTAATGTGAATGTACTTGAGGAGATTAAACACAGTAATGCAGCTGCATCGTGGACCAGTTAAGGGGGTCGGATGGTTTGCATGAGCAGAGCTGCCAAGAGTAAGTTGCAGTATTCTAGACTTGAGATAAAAAGGGAATAAACGAGCAGTTGAGTGGCCTCTGTGAATAGAAATGGCTGGATCCTCCTGATTTTGTTAGAGAGAAAAGAAGGACAGTTGGGTGTCCAGAACTACGTCAAAGTTGTTTATGGTGTCAGATAAAGTGATCCAAAAGTTCTCCTGACCATAGAAACTTAGATTCTCATACAAGCTCTATTTGTTTTCAACAAATCTTCTTGCAAAACTCTACCTTCTGGTCGCCTTTCACATATCTACATAGATATTCATATATACAAATCATTCAGAATTCTGCTGCTCACCTGGTTCACAAACGCTTTAAGTTCTCTCATGTGCCCTCCCTTTTGTTACACACTAGCACTTTTGTCTGTCAGCATTAGCTCTTTTTCAGTTTATAACCCCTTACAGATTCTCTAGGTACTTTATATTGCTGCGTCTTCAGCTGTGTGCATGTTTTCTAAGTCGCGCTGGACAACAGCATCTGCCAAATGACTGAACATAAATGTAAATCAATTCATCACTGTGACACCGAGCCAGGGTTTACTGTCTTTTCCTCCATGTATGTTGTCTGTAATCAATCAGACTCCTAAACTCAACACTAAAAACAAATCATATCCAGACCTAACTGCATAACTCATGATCTTCTGGAGATACTTTAGTCTCTTTCATAGAGAAAAATTTAATAATTCAGCCACTGTAACCTTCCAGTGTCAGTGCTTAATCACTAATCCAGACATTTCAGAATTTAACACCAGCTCTGATATGTGTGTTAAATCTGGCTCTGTGTGGACTTTGTCTCACTCATGAGTAATGGGGAAACCAAAATGGGATTTACTGACATATTCAGAGGTGATGTCATCGAATCGTGGTCCAGACTCCAGCCGTTCAGTGATTTAATGAGGAATTCCTCATGCACTCCTACTAAAGGTAAAACAATACAAGGACATTAGAGATTTGGAAAATGGAAGAACATATTTTCTATGTGAAAGCACATTTTGTTTTCGGTCTGTTTACAAAGCAATCCATTTATCCACTTAAAAAGAATTTGGAATGTTGGAGAGGTTAGAGGGTATGTGTTGAGATCTTCATCGCTAAATACACTTCAAAGGCTTTTATTCACTAATCGTGTCCCTTCAGGTGGAGACCATCAAAACATTTCAGCCTTGGTTTCATTATGGGGAAAAATAGCATGAGCAGGAATGCTGTTTTGCCCCAAACGTGCACTTGAAGTCACCCTGAAAGCTTCACAGTTCAGCGGTAAAGGCTTTCCAAAGCTTCAGGAGGTGCTCTAACTAAACACACACACACACACACACACACACACACACTCATGCCTTCTCCATTTCCATCCTCTCAGGCAAAGAAGCAAAAATGACAGAGAGCCCAAAGGTCTGACCTCACTGAATAATAACAGGCCTTCAGCTGTTTGCACAGTGAAGCAAAGGAGCACAAAACACTGCACTGAGTCCACGTGAGGGAGAATCATCTCCATTATGACCCTCTCGGAGTGCAATAAACCCGCCTGCTGTACAAACAGGACCATCCACAGGCCTGTAATAAAGCGAGACGCTCTTTTATCCTTCATCCTCGCATACACGCACACAGAGTTCTGGCACGTTATACATCAACAGTGTGTGACGTAATAAATGGCACATGTTATCCAGAGGAAAATAGAAACAGTAAGACTAGAGACACATTCTGAAGCTTCTAAACTGCTCTTGAGATCAGCCAACATGCTCAGAGTTGATCTGGAAATCAGTCTTTAGTGCAATGATGGCATTTCAGAATCAATGGAAACCATTAATGTTCACATTCATGTCAGAATTTAGTCCAAACACAAAACTTAAAAATCATTTACTGAATTGTCCATATGTAGTCACTCAACCAAGATATTTTTTGATATCTGATATTTGCTTCTTTAGTTTTGCACTAGCACTAAAAGGGTAATGTGACTAACAATCAAAGGAAATCTCTCACCCACTCTCTTCAGTGATGTCACACGCTTGCTGACGCAAGTGGCTTACAAACTTGCTGTCACAATACAAACAAGAACAAAAACTCTGCATATAGGTAAACACTGAAACATTATGGGGATGCCATCTTGGACAACTTGAATGACTTTTTATTTCCCCTGCATTTACGTGGTGAGTTCCTGACTGGCAAAATTAATGTAAATGCCCCATAAAGACAGAGCAACAACTCAGAAAGTCGGTGAAGATTTTGGTACATTACTTGCCAAGTTGCTGATGTCATACATGCTGAAACATGGCGCTTCTTGTATAGGCGCTGCAATATTTGTTGTAGCTTTTGCACTTCCACCATGTTAATGGCTTCCTTTCCAGCTGAACTGGAGCTTAACACCATACTTTTGAGCAAATACAGACATTTTTATCAATAAACTACATATGTTTTAAATTACTCACATCATGGCTCACCTAACATATGAATTCTGTTTCCGTTACTCTTCATTGTCACACAAAAACTAGGCATCATGAACACATCGAAGTCAGAAGAACAACTTCACAATTTTGGAAATGGGAGTGTCTGAGGAGCATGTGAATGCATGGTGCGTCTCCCTGTAGGCCCCGCCTCCCAAAGCTTGAATGCAGATTTTATAGCTAAAAGTTGGACATGAATTATATCAACATTCAGGATTGAGCTTTGTATCAGGCTTTCTGCTCCTGAGGATTGTCCCACATGGACAGTGTATTTGGATGGATCTGTACTTCCAAAAAGTCCTCATGTCGTCTCAGGGAGTTTTTCCTTGCCACTCTCACCTCTGACTGTTCATTAGTGATCTACATCTAATACTAAAGTTCTTTGTGACAATGTCTCTTGTTAAAAGTGCTGTACAAATAAAACTCAACTCAGATCAGTCCTACTGGGGCAGTCCTACAGGAGTTCACCAGCGCTCAGTTTATGGTCCATTTGTGTTTGAAGTAATGTTGATGATAAATTTCCACTTTCATTGTAATTATATGTAAATATGCATTATGTATGATATTTCACTCAGACCTGTGTTCAGGAAGAAGACTACAGTCCTTGATATTGCCTTTTTGAAATATATGAAGATTCAATTAATAGAAGACAGCCTTTATCATCATGAATTCACAAATCTTAACTTGGTAGGGAGCTGGGGTTAAAGTGAAGAGTTTAAGTGTTGGATGGCAAGGCTGGGATTTGAACTCATATCTTTCCGATCGGTAGTCCAGGGTATTAACGACTGAGCCAACGCTACCTCAAGTGGGGTGTATAGCATTCCCAGAAGTACCGCACACCAGGTCAATGAACTGAACGGACGGCACGAACATTTATTTCAGGGTAGTTCAAACAGCCAACCACGGTCCAAATTCAAACCCAGCAAAGTATTTCAGAGAAATGAACTGGATGTATACTGCAGCAAAGGTTATTAACGTGTAAAAAAAAATGCCAAATCTAGTTTTCTAAAAATTGTACCATCTCAGCGTCTATAGCAGGTCCACTGTTAGTTTATCCAGTCACATTTGCTTATGTAAATTATTTAACTGAAGGCAGCTCACTTGACCAAAGATTGGCTACAAGGCGAGACACATTAGCTCAGAAAGGAGAGAGATTTCCCAGACTTTAAAGGTTTTTTCATATTTTTAACCTTCTTTGGTCTGATTTATGAACTAATTATATGAATTGTTTAAAGAAGACATTTAAAAAGGACAATGAAATCTGTGTTCAAAGAAGAATGGACAAAGAAATACTAATTTATAATCAGTTTCCAGTTCAAAACAGATGCATCTCATCTGTTCAGCGTCTGAGCCGTTAGTCAGAAGTGGTAACATGAAGGACCACTATGCAACATACATACGCACTAGGAACGGTCTTATTTACAACCATAAACTAATCATTAATGGTTAAAAATGGAAAGGTAATTGTTGTCCATTCAGTCATGTTAGTTGCTTATCCAGGCCTTTGTAACTAAAAAGTTTTGTGTAACTGGAATTTTAACGAATAATCCTAATCGAAACTGATAAGAAAAGATGCTCCACTTGATCTTAGCAACTAGGCTAAGAAATGTTTGCTAAAAAAAATTCGAAGACAGACTTCCAATTTCCCGTTCCATTATTTTTAAAATAAAGAAGCATATGTTAGATACCAAAACATATTTTGTCTGATCTTCTTCAATTGAGGTAAAGAATGCAAAAGTTGTGTTTAGCTGCAAACAGCACCACCCCCCAGAAGCCTAACAGGAGACCTGGCGTACATTCAGTCTCAAGTAGCTGAAGTTCCTGGCAAGCCCACTGCGTCCTTATTATGGCCATTTCACTGATTACTTCCTATGTAAATACACTTGTGCTTAATCACTGTGTAAAATAAAGAGAGATTAAGAAACAAAGCAAAAAAAGGAGGATTTAGTCATTAAAATGAAGTCTGAGACATGATCAGAAACACTCCCCAGCTGGGCCTGATGCGCTACCACACTGGAACTAAAAGTAGAATAATTCCACATCGAAAGGCTCTTATTTTCTCCACTTAGTCACGCATGGAAACGGAAACAACTCTCTTTCCACACACGAAACTCCAGAACTTGGCAACCGGCTGCACTCACAGGCCTTGAAAAATCAGGTTCACAGGATTCATCTTATGCCAGGCTTATTAAGAGCCTCAAACAACTTAATCCACACACGCACTCAGTCACTTCTTCTTTTCACATATGCATCTCAATTATCATGCAGTGTTTCACACAGCTGTATCGCAGGAACTGGGCTTAGAGTTTAACACTAAAATGTTTTCCTTTCTCTTAAACATTTTGCTACTAATCCTGCACTTGGCAAGACTTAAAACATTTATAAATAACTCTATACATATCCACACTCCTGTGTGTCCTTTCCTCAAGCCAGGGATGGATGTAGATGTTATATAAAGATGATATATCGTATGGCAACTTCTGTTTTCTTTTCTGGATAAATTGAAGTTTAAAATGGTTATCTGCACGGTCAGAATGACCTTTACTGTTAAAGTACAATCCCAAATTTCATACTATTTTATATATTCAAAGACAAAACAGTTGAATATTTAAGCATTATTTTCTCATGTTATAGCATTATCCATCTAACTTATTGTTTATACTTGCAGAAAGTGAGTGAGGAAGTGAGTGATCCTCATTAGAGCGCTGTCTGAGAGCATGATATGACTACACACAGAAAACACACTGATCAGTAGGCCTACAGTCTGAACTGCAAAGTTTAAATTCATCAGTAAGTTTAGATAAATCCTCAATTATATTTGAACACTGAACTGAAAAGAACGACTGGTGTTCTTTACGTATTGTTTAAACAAAGGTTTCAAAAGCTATTAACAGTTTGACGGTGTACATTTTAAGAAAGAAAGAAAGAAAGAAAGGGAGAATGTGGAGTGTGCTTCTTGTGAGAAAAAGACCTGCTCATTTGCCAGCTGTTAATTCAGATTTATGAAGATTCTGGTAATATATTTCAAATATTTTAAAATATTCATTTTAATAAAACCAAACGCAGAGAGTGCTGTAAGGTGTAATGTAGCTCTGTTCAGTACAAGCTATTCAGAATAAGCTGTTTAGTACGAGCTATTCAATACAAGCTGTTTATTATAAGCTGTTCAGTAAGAGCTGTTCAGTACAAGCTGGTCAATACGAGCTGTTCAATTTAAGCTATTAAATACAAGCTGTTTATTATAAGCTGTTCAGTATGAGCTTTTCCGTAAATGCTGTTCAGTACCAGAGGTTCTGTATGAGTTGTTCAATAAAAGCTGTGCCGTATGAGCTGTTCTGTATGAGCTGTTCAGTGTGAGCTGTTCAATATAAGCTGTTTATTATAAGCTGTTCAGTAAAAGCTGTTCAGTACCAGCTGTTCTGTATGAGCTGTTCAATAAAAAGCTGTGCAGTATGAGCTGTTCTGTATGAGCTGTTCAATATAAGCTGTTTATTATAAGCTGTTCAGTACCAGCTGTTCTGTATGAGCTGTCCAATAAAAGCTGTGCAGTATGAGCTGTTCTGTATGAGCTGTTCAGTGTGAGCTGTTCAATATGAGCTGTTTATTATAAGCTGTTCAGTAAAAGCTGTTCAGTACCAGCTGTTCAATATAAGCTATTAAATACAAGCTGTTTATAATAAGCTGTTCTGTATGAGCTGTTCAGTAAAAGCTGTTCAGTATGAGCTGTTCAGTAGATGCTGTTCTGTATGAGCTGTTCAGTATGAGCTGTTCAGTATCAACTTTTCAGTATGAGCTGTTCAGTATAAAATCCCTGCGATGGAGAACTCTGACTGCTTTCCTCTGCTTTGCTCTAAATGTGTTTAAATATCATAAAATAAAGTCCAGTATTGATGAGGGAAAGATGCAGGACCAGGTGCAGGTCCAGGGTCAGTTTGAGCACAGGCCCACTTCTGCACATTTCACACGTTTCCAATCTAGGCCAGCGTGAATCTCAGACATAAATGCTAGGAGTGTTAGCATTAGCAATCATCTCTAAATCCAGTGTCTGTACAAATAGCACTTAGTGAAAGTTCTGTCTGCTCAGAGTTGGAGACCTTGGCTGCTACATGAACAGGCTCAGAATTCATTTTTTAGCTTATTATTTTTGACTGAATGCTGGCTTGACCCTTTAAGCCATTTTATTTTATTCCCGGCACTCAAAAAGTCAAGCTCCCCTGAGAACCCTGAAATTTCCTGATAATCAGACAAGATGATGAACTGGTGTTCAGCCAGATTGTGCAGTTTTGTTAATTTCAGTTAAAACTGTAACTGAGTAATGTCTGACCTTTAAACTTATGAACCCCATAAATATTTGGGTAAAAGTAGGTTGACTGATTATCTCCACAGCCAAAAGATGTTTTGTGACATCCACTAGGAGGAGGTCTGAGCTCCTACACAACAATCCCCTAAATCAGATTTTAAATTTTAATTTTTTAAACAGAAGTACTTAGAAAGACAAGTTTTTAAATGGAAAACAAATGACCCCCAAGCTATATAATCAAAATCAATACACAAGAGGAGGTAGCTATTTAAAAATCACAGTTTAGAGTTCAGCAATACTTCAACTGTTTGGTAAACTTAAAGTCAGCCTTAAATCTGGATGTTTTTCAGACACCGGAGATCTCTATCATCTACTCCTTAGAATGTTCCTCCCCATTGTACTGTACCTCTCCCTTTGTATGTTTTTAACTTTTCGATTTTTTTCCTGTGTCCTGTTTTTCCATCAATGTGTTTTCTTTTTAATTTGGTGACTGCATGTCTTTCACACATACATAATATTTTTTCCTCTGCTTTTTTATTTAAATTTTTTTATTATATTTTTTTATTCTGCTTCTTTTAAACACATTCTCTGTCTTACTTTTTTCTTTTCTTTTTATCTCTCCCCCCTTTGACTTTAATAGCCATAATATTACAATATTATTGTAGTATTGCTAACAAACTCTTTACTGTCCTGGCAGGCCTTTTAAAAAAAAAAAAAAAAAAAAAAAAAAAAAAATCAGACGCTTCAACCATCTCCCTTAAGTCAAAACATCCATTATGGTATCTCATCAGGTCAAATTTGTACAAATATAATCAAGGTACAGCTTCAATGCACATCTCCTGTCCCCTGAACATACGTCTCTTTTGGTATGTATAATTAGAAATGTGTCTCCTCTTTAATCACTTAAAGATTATATCAGTTTCGGGCTTTTTGAGTGAAAATCTTCAAAAATATTAAAGAGGGTGTTCTGTTACAGAAGTGGCCTTCAAGTTTATAAACCAACACAGAGCAGCAGATCTCTCTCTGTGCTGTAATTCTTATTAAACATCATGTAAAGTACCAGCACCACCTAGTGGCAGAGTGTATTAATTACAAGTCTAAGTAACAGACTGGCTGTAAGAAAAATGGATTTGGTTTTAAAAAGGAATAAAGACACAACAGTCCCTGGTCCTGCATGAGTGACACACACACACACACACACACACACACTTTAAACCATATGTAACCAATGCAATCTCGACTCATTTATACATTCATTTTTAAATAGATTGCATGTACTTGTTTGTTTAAAATTTTTTATATTACTATATTTTTTTTATATTGCCATACAGTCAGATCCATAAGTATTTGGACAGTGATACAATTTTCATATTTTTGCCTTTGTACACCACCACAATGGATTTGAAATGAAGCAGTCAGGATATGATTGAAGCAATCTCCTATCAGTTTTGCTGCATTTGACTGAATCTGAGCAGCAAGTATAGCACTATACACTTCAGAATTCATCCTGCTACTTACATTAGCAGTCACATCATAAATAAACACCAGTGACCCGGTTCCACTGGCAGTCACACAAGCCCATGTCCACCATGTTTGTCATCTGATGTGGTATACTCTGGATCATGAGCCCTTGTTTCCTTCTCCATTCTCTTCTCTTCCCATCATTCTGATATGAGTTAATCATGCTTTCATCTATCCAAAGAATCTTGTTCCAGAACTGGACAGGCGTTGTAGCAAACACTAATCTAGCCTTTCTGTACTTGAGTGTTACCAGTGTTTCGCATCCTGAGCTAAACCCTCTGTATTTACATTCATGAAGGCGTCTCTTGATTGTAGACTTTGACAATGACATGTCTACCTCCTCGAGAGTGTTCTTACTTTGACTAGATGCTGTGAAGGTTTTTTTTTAAACCAAGGAAAGAATTCTGTGATCATCCACTTTAGTTGTCTTCTGTGGTCTTCCAGGCCTTTCTGATGTTGCTGAGCTCACGAGTGCATTCCTTCTTTTTAAGGATGTACCAAATTGTAAATTTGGCCACTCCTAAAGTTTATTTTTGGTAAGTCTCCTTTGTCTTTCAGTCTAACGATGACCTTCATTTGCATCGACACTTCTTTGGACTGCATATTGAGAGTTCCCATGAACAGCCACCAAATGCAAATTCAACACTTGAAATCAACTCCAGACCTTTTATCTCCCTAATTTGTCATGAAAAAAATGAGGAAACCAACCATAACTGGCCATGAAACTGCTTATTAGTCAACTGTACCATTACTTTGGAGCCTTTGAAAAGGGAGAGATTATGTTAAAGAATGGATGTAATTCCTAAATGGTTAATGCTTTTTTTTCCATGGTAACATTTTTGTTAAATGGTTTGAGATAAAGCTGGAAGTCTACACTTCAATCACATCTTATACCCCAAAAATGAGTTCCCCAGGCTTTGTTGGAGCATGTGAGTGCTGCGCATGCTCCGTGTTTGCATCATCTGGTACCGGTTGTAGCATTGTATGCCACTGTTCCTAATAAAGTGGCTGGTGATATGGTCCATAAAAGTCAACAATAACTCAAATACTCACTCTTTTCAACCACAGTGAGCAGAAAAGCATCTCAGAAGTCCAGCCACAGATTTTTGTTCTTGTCTGACAGAAGCAGAACCTGATGTGGTCTGCTGCTGTTGGGAGTCCTCTGCCTTAAGGTTTGACATGTTGAGACTTTTCAGTTCACCACAATTGCAAAAAAGTGGTTGAGATACTATAGCCTGCCTATCAGCTCGCACCTGTTTGGCCTCATCAACAGGGCATTTTCAACCCACGGAACTGGATGTTTTTTGTTTTGCACACGATTCAGAGACTGGCGAGTGCGAAAAACCCAGGAGTTTCTCAAACACTCAGCCCGTCTGATACTAACTTTAACCGAAGATCTTGATTTTATGTCCTGTGCTGCTGCTACATTATTGGCTAACTGGATAGTTACATTAATGAGCAGGTGTACCAATAAAGTGGTCTTGTGAGTGTACATTAATAATAATAATAATAATAATAATAAAAAATGAATGCAACCCTTTTTTTAATATCAGACTTTTATTAGTGAACAGTTTTTTATTTTTCAAAGCTCTCCAGAGAAGAACACTTGCACATCAGTAAGATTTCTACACAACATATCAGCCTTCACATTTGTAAATGGTATGAATTAATACGGTTTATTATTGACCACCAATGACCACGTTAGTACTCAGCAGAGCGCTTTGGACTAATAGCACGGAACCGTCTACAGAACATCAGAGAGTGCGCTGGAGCTAGAGACAGAGGACATGAACAGGAGAGTTGCGAAGGATGAGACGGAGGAGAGCAGGAGCTACTCAGGAGTTACAGCTCTGCGGGTCAATGACGGCATGCAGGAGGAGATAGAGTGTGTGTGTGCACAAATATACAAGATGTGTAGTGTGAGTAGATTTTATAACTCAGTAAGGGATTGATTGATGTGGGTTTCATCCTGCCATTACTACTGAGGACTGTGTGTTACCCATGTCCGGTTGTTTGGAGTGTGTAGATCAGTGTGTGTGCGTGTGCGTGCTCAGGCTACGAGTGGCCCCAGGCTGAGCTCTACATGGTGTGTGAGCCAGATGAGCTCTACGGTGGGTTCTCCTTCCTCGCTCGACCTGATGGGAGCCGCCAGGTTGCGGAAGTCGTGTCGCATCTTGAAGGATACGGTGACGTCACCGTCCTCGTTCTGAGGGATCACTTTGATGAAGAAACCGATTTTGTTGGACTTCCTGAAGGCCACCACACTGTGGAGAGGGAAAGAAAGAAAGAAAGAAAGAAAGAAAGAAAGGGGGAGAGGGACAAAAAGCAACAGAAAATGAAATAAGGAGACAATGAGAAAGAGAGAGAAAGATGGATAGAAAGAGGCAAGCCTCCTGTGCGGGGCTTCGTGAATATGGAGGGGGATGTGGAGAGTGGGTGGGTGGGGGGCAAATTCTAATCAAAGTGGAACCCATCTCACCAATAGAGACTTAATCTTGAAGAAAAAAAAAGACAAATCTTGGCTAGTGCACCATTTAAACGGCTCTGTCTAGACTAGCGGAGTGTGTAACGCTAAATAAACGCTATAAACTCTGTCGTCTTACTCCGGGTCGTCCTGGAAGTCCTGTGGCTCCGCCAGCTCGTCATATTCCGCCGCCGCGTCTTTCCCTGCCAGAACCAACTCCTTGGCTGGAACTAACACCTACACACACACACACGCACGCACACGCGGTTAGCACATGACCTGCTACTATTCATTACACACATTCAACAAAAACAAAAACCCTGTCCATATCTACTATATTTATAAATAACTGAAAAACACTTTGTAACTTCATCAAAACAAGCAGTTAAAGGCTGGATGATTAAATAAGACTGGACGATATGATGAAATAATATCGATATCATGATAAATTATGTCAACATGCTTTTCTCTGTGTTCCATTCGAGTTTTTTTTAAATCCCTTTCAGTGTTATTTTTAAGAATAACTCTGACATTAGCTTGGTATTAAAAAAAAAAGTATATATTTTTGTAGACATTATATTATGTCACCAGCGATCGTGATATGTATTGTGTATTGATGTAATGCCTTGTCACACCCTACAAACAAACAGAATGACTCATTTCAGCATTACCGTTCAAATAATGTTCCACTTAATTATTATTATTATTCCACTAGCGGCAGTGAGGAAATCAGAGCGGAGACGTGGTGTGTGTTTGTGAACCTTGGCTGTGCTGTTGATGTCGTCGGGATCTCCTTCCTCACAGGTGAACAGGCTGACGTGAGTGATGCTCTCCACGGGGTTAGTCAGCGTCAGCAGCACCTGCGACTCCTGTCAGCAACAACAACCACCGCAAATACAGCTCAGTTACAGGAAAGACGGATAAAATCTCTCAAATATCTTGAAAATTTTAATCACAATATACTGCATTCTAAAATTACACACCTACACTGTGACTGTTTTTATTGTGTGTTAATCCTTCACACACATCAGAATGAGGAATTTTAAAATGCAGATAAAGATTTCCAAGACTTTTGGGGTAAATCCCCTCTATAATTCACTAATGCTCGCAACTTTTTAATCAGTCCAACATCTGATCCTCCATCTGATTCCCCCGGAAAAGTACAGAGAGTTCATGATCTGAAGAATCTGTGATTTGCCAAAGACGTAGACGGCCATTTTGCACCCAGAATAAAACGTTTGTTTGTTTTTTTTTGTTTTTTTTAAACGTTTGTGTTTCATCCATAACCAGTTAATGAATTTGACGGCTAAGTCACCAAACACAGGAAGTGAGGGAATTTCTCATGAACGCTTTTACCTATTGGCATCTACAGAACTTGTCGAATAACTTTAGCTCATGGTGCTAAATAAAACAACCAACATTTGGGTGCATTTCCAGCTTGGGAGAGCTACTGAAAACAGAATGTGGTGATGCCTCACCGACATTTGGATGCTTTGCCTTCAAATTCACTAGATCTCCTTGAGAGCAAGCTCTGACAGACACGGATGAAGACCACGGAAGAAGCCACCGGGACCAAGGGGCGTGGCTAGGAAGTGCTTGGAGCCCTTAATTGCTGCTTGCAGCTATATCATTTTATACCCCTAACTTGATTCTTATTATCTGTGATCTTTTTTATTTAACTGTTCGTTCAGGAAAGCAAACGAATGACCCAGTGTAAGCCTAGTTTAACCTGGAGCACACGGAGGCCTGGAGCAGGAGGAACACTTGCCTTCATGTGACGCAGGTTTGGAATGGACATGATCCTCACATCAGGGATGTAGCTCCTGCACATACACACACACAAACGAATCATCATCATCAGTCTGTATGACAACAAGCAGTGTGTGTGTGTGCGCGTATGGAGGAGACACTGTGGTGTACTCACACAGCCACAAGCTGGATTTTAAACTTGATGGAGGTCGGGTTGAACTCAGGTTTGCTCAGGTTGTGCTCACATTTCTGACAAAAACAAAAAGCAACTGTTAACTGTGTAAAACTGTGCGTCATGATCGTGCGTGTGTGTTAGATACAAACCCTGCAACGCAGCGAACGCTTCATCAGCAGGTGCTTGTGTTTGGGGTGGAGCTGAGACGCTCCGGCAGGCTGGAAGTCAGGCTGAAGCAACCTCTGGCGGAGCGTCGTCACTGTATCAACACACGTTTATAAATA
>JAQQZU010000012.1:2393159-2404558 GCA_030068025.1 Parauchenoglanis punctatus
GTTGCGGAGAGCATGGGCACGTCGCACGCTACTGCCCCGCTTCAATGCCAGTGGACTACGTACGCCAGCAGCTGGGCTGTTTCCGTTGCGGAGAGCATGGGCACGTCGCACGCTATTGCCCTGCCCCAGCACCACAGGACCACATACCCCAGCAGCAGTTAAACTAGGGCAGGGAGACATTGTGGGGAAAACGTCTCCTGTCACTAGCAACTCATCCCTGATTTGTGGGCCACCAGAGGGGATTTTATGTGAACTATATACTTGATTCGGTGTGGTGCTGTGCGTTGGTGGACACGGGTGCTATGGTTTCATTGATCCGCGGTGGGCTCCTTCCTGGCACAGACTCTACACGCTCTCTTGGTGCTGACGGCGGTGCGTCACGGATTTCTACGGTCACTGGAGAGCAAGTGGACATGTCGGGGAAAAGGACTGTGCGTGTAATGGTGGGGGACCGTGCCTAGGCGCATGACTTTTTTGTGGGAAATATTCAGCAGACTGAATATTCATAAGACTCCTGTGTCGCCTCTGGTTCTTGCTGGCGTCTTTCTGCGATGGACGGCGAAAGACGCTACAATATTAATTTCCTTAAGAAATACACTCCAAGTCTATTTATTTACATTATTGCTAAGTTCCTTTTTGTGTGTTTAAGTGATTCAGGTAACATCGTGTTGACTCAGGTCGTCTCATGGAGAAGAGCAACATGTTATATAAACAGGAGAGAGTTTATCTGAGTTCAGACACAGCTGTGCTGACAGACAGGAGGAAAGTAAATGAGGGCTTTATGGAGCTTAGTGTTTATTTCTATGGCAACACAGAGCTTTTAAATGTTATTAGCAGTGCTGTAAGCGTGGTGGGTTTTCATTATGGCCTTTCTCTCTCTTTCTCTCTCTCTGTTGCTTGTATTCCTGCTGGATCCTCTGCACCAGTGATTTAAAAAAAATCTACGTTGTGCAGGTCTCAAATCGGTGAGCTGCAAGCCTCAGTCCTCTCTTACTGAAAAACGGAAAAGAATTTGGAGCCCTGAGCCACTATTTGCTAGCTACCTGAGGTTAGATACCCCATCCTATTAATCCAAGTGAAGTAAATAACTAAGGTAATGTACCAACTGAAAATATACGTTTACACTCAACACTCAACTTTACCATGGACTGTATGACCAGTTACACCATTTTAAATGAACTCCACCAACGTATTTACCACTGTTAGCTAGTGTTCGATGCGGCATCTTAAGTTCCTTAAGTTCCACTTAAGCACTTCAGGCAATATCCCTCAACAAGCATGCTCCTGATATAAATAAGGGGCGTGGCCATGACCAATGAGAGGCTGTTTCGACTACATATGCTCTGGCTCCAGTTTTTTCCCAGACTCAGTAAGACAATGACTTTCAATAAAAAAAAAGCTTTAAAATTGCACAATGGGAGTGAATGGCACTATGTTGTCCATTTATACTTACAGTCCTGACATGCTCAGAGATACACGCTTGCAGAATTATAAATCAGCCCTTACATGTACAACAAATACATTCCTCTAGAAGCAACCATTGAAAGTTTATGCAGCACCTTATAACAGAGTGTTTCTTATCAAGGTTCCTAATAGAACACCTCACTATCAAAAGAACACCAAAAAGGTACCATAATACCCAGACCAAAAATTACCATTTTGGTCTGGGTATTAGTTTTTATTGTTACTGAAATACACACGTTTTGCTCTATTTCATTAATTCCATGCTCTTTGTACTTAATCATGCTTTTATGACATGCTGTCGGTGTTTCTACAGGAAACATAATTAGCCAGCTATGAAGTAGTTGATGCAGCAATGTTAGGCCTCCCAAATAGGGGCAAAGACCGCTGTTTTACTAAATAACTCAGTAGAGTATTGGATATCACACACACACACACACACACACACACACACACACACTCACACTAGCCATCTTTAAATATGCACCCACGTCATATGTACACTCTGCCTCTTCCACTCACACACACACACACACACACACACACACCCTGGCCATCTTTAAATAGGCACCCACTTATGTACGCTCTGCCTCCCCCCTACACTGGTCAGTTGCTGTTAACTGGAATTTTCCAGAAGATATTTATTTCGATGGTGCTTTTGACTTCACCTCCGAGTGTGTGAAGATAACAGAGGAGAAAACTCTGCTCAGATACACCAAAGCAACATGGTTGGCTTTATTATTGGCTTTACTCAGTTGGTTGCCTTGTCGTTACAGTTGTAAAGCACTTTATGAACTGTGTACATGTGTTTCAGAGCATGCTTGTTCTGGAAGACAAATTATATAAAGTTAAAAATAAACAATAATTCTTGTGAGTAATGCAGAAAGAAATTTTCATCCTGGGATGAAATGTATAAATCCATGAACAGTTTCCTGAAATAAACAGACTGAGGAACTTTTATAGATAATTTTTTTAAGAATGTAGGTGGTAAACTGTTTTAGTATGTAATTAAGTGTGAATTTTAGGACACATAACACAGGCCTGTTGCATTTCTGACGCGTCAACAGCTACTGACTCATGGCGCTTTCACATCGGGTTGCCAGATTGGCTACAATGCATCCCACATGGCCTAAGTGTACCTGTATAAATTCACGGCGTTTTGGCCTCCAAATAAGGACTAAGATGAGTCCAGCTCAAGTTCACTGCCAGTTACAACCAGATCTACTGCAGAATGTAACTAATGCTAAGTTCTCCTGAATCTATTAGCAAATTTTACACCACAGCACTGCTGAATCATATTCTGATGATTTGATTTTCCTTCACTAGAATTAAGAGGCCTAAACCTGTTCCAGCATGACAGTGTGCACAAGTAAGCTCCATGATGACATGGTGTGTTAATGTTGGAGTGGTTCAATTGTCCTGCACAGAGCCCTGACATCAACCCCACTGAACACCTTTTGGATGAACTGTCACTAGACACACCTGGACTAGGGCTGAAAACTTGGAATTGATGGAATGCTACTATAACAGCTAGCCCAAGGAGAGAGGCTGCATGCACCTAATGGATGACCACACCAACAAAGACACAGCCCAGGAAAAACTAAGAGCAGACAACAGCGATCTCCCAGAACAAGTCCCAGTCATCATCTCCATGGCAGATATCCAACCAGTCTCAGGCAGGGCACACTGCCATCCAACTACAGGCCAATAACCTGCCTCTCCACAATCTGGAAGCTCCTCTCAGGAATCATAGCAGATAAGCTAGGCAGTATGGCAGACACATGAGTCACTACATGAGCAAAGCTCAGAAAGGAATTGGAACCAAAACCAGAGGGTCACTAAGAGTGAGAGAGTCATCGACAGAATCTACATCAAGGACATCAGGATGTCATACAAAGCACCAGCAACTGGTCAATTGAGCATTCACCCAAGACTCTAAGACTAGGCAGACCAACTGGAGCAAAGCCTGGATTGGCTAAAAGAAGACCTATGATTCAGGTTATGGATACAGCTTCAGAAGTGGAGTAACCATCAGGCACCTCCTGTACATGGATGACATAAAGCTGTATGCTAAGAGTGAGTGAGACATCGACTCACTTATCCACTTCACCAGAATTGGGTCATCGGGATGTCTTTCGGACTGGATAAATGAGGATGCATAGTGGTCTAGAGAGGAAATATGATCAGGACTGAGAGAGCGGAGTTATCAGAACGCAAAATAGCAAATATACAGGACAGCTACAAGTACCCTGGTATCCTACAGGCCAATGGGAATCAGGATGAGGTAAAAAGGAGATCAGCCACAGACAAATATCTCCAGAAGGTCAGACAAGTGCTCAGAAGCCAGCACAATGGTAGGAATAAGATCCAAGCCATCAACATGTACACCCTACCAACCATCAGATACCCAGCTGGAATAGTGAGCTGGCCACAGGAGGAAATAGATGCCACTGATGTCAAGACACAGAAACTCTTCACGATACATGGAGGGTTCCATCCGAAGTCCGGCTCCCTGAGACTCTACAAACAACGGATAAACAGGGGGTGAGGATTAGTGAGTATCAGAGTAACTATCCGGAATGAAAAAGGAACATCTGTGAATACATCAAGAAGATTGGCCCCCAGGACAAACTGATAAAAGAGCTCTTCCATGGGATATACCACTGGCAGATAGACGTGACATCAGGTGGCTGACAGAATACACACAAGCAGAAAACAGTATATATAACAGTATATATATACACTAAGTGTGTATAGCCTTACGATCATCATTTTATTTTTAACATTTATGAACGGTTCATTCTGGGAAAGGAAATCTTATCAGTGGCCAGAAAAAGCAGGCCTGAAGGAGAGCACAGGGGCTCTGATCATGGCAGCACAAGAACAGGCTAAGCACCAGGTCTGTAGAGACAGGGGTCTACCACAGTAACCAGGACCCAAGGTGCAGGCTGTTCAAAGGCGCCCCTGAGACTGTCCAGCACAAAATATCTGGGTGCAAGCTGCAAGCTGGGACAGCATATACTGAAAGGTATAACTAAGAACAGAAACATCTGTGGGCTACGAGCTTCTAAGTCCCAATGGGAGACGCCATCGAAAGTGGTTGAGAACAACACGGCTAAGATGCTGTGGGATTTCAAGTTCCAGACAAATAAGCAGCTGCTGGCCAACCAACCAGACATAGTGGTGGTTGATAAGAAGCAGAAAACAGCAGTAGTGATAGATGTGGCAATCCCAGCTGACAGTAACATCAGGAAGAAGGAGCATGAGAAGATCGAGAAGTACCAAGGCCTGAAGGAACAACTGGAACAGATGTGGAAGGAGAAGTCCAAAGTGATCCCAGTGGTATATCTATATATACTATGTGTGTATAGCCTTAAGATCATCATTTTATTATTAACATTTATGAACTGTTCATTCTGCTTGTTCCTGCACATTAAATAATATGGCCTAAAGGATTGGGCTTTTCTAGAGATCCGTTCTGTGAGATACAGTCTTAATGGGAATTATACCCTTGCAATCTGGCAACCCTGTTCAGCCAGCGGAGAGCAGAGGAGACCGCATCGATCCAGCTGATTTACACACAGAGAGAGGTGTGGAGAGAGAGACTGACAGAGAAAGAGAAAGAGACAGAGTAAGAGAGAGGGAGAAGAAGAGACAGACAGAGTGGAATAACCGAATTTCTCCTGATGGAGACCCAGAAAAACATCTGGGTCTCTGTCCTGCTCCTGGCGGCTGTTTTTCAGCAGCGTCTCAGTGCAGGATGCAACACGCAGGTACGTCTGTTTATTAAAAACTCTGCTGTTTATAACACGCTTATAATGCTGTATAATCACTGACACGCGCGCCTGACTGTGAGCTGCGAATAAGCGCGCGCACTGAGACCGCGGCTCAATAATAATAATAATAATAATAATAATAATACTTAGATAAGTATTACAGATGTTTTTTAACATTATGCATGACGTGTTAGGCACCTTTCTAATTAAAAATTAGATTTTTTATTATTATTTTGACTGAAAATGTGCAGATTTTATACCAAGCACACTGTTTTTTTTTATTATTCATCTAAGCTATTTGTGTCTTGAGAAAAATAGGATTTGTGAATACTTTGGTGTAAATGGTGTCAGTTTTCTGATAATAGGCACAATGGAAAAATAGGCACGCTTGACTGGAACTCTATCTATCTATCTATCTATCTATCTGGTGGCTGACTGCCATCAGAGTGCATTTGGTGAATAAAAAGTACATGTTAACTGGGTTGTTATAATGACATGTTTGTGTGAAATGGAATGGTAAAATGAATAGTTTATTAGTTTTGCTTTTCTCCACAGATAATGTGCCATCAAATTTAAGTTCAGATTTTGTGCCTAAAGTCCTCCCAGTTCCCTGCTCACCTAGGCTAAGTGTGTTATGAGTATAACCGCTCATGCCCAATACGGCTCCCTATCTGCTACTATTGAGGCAATTTAGCTTCACTCTCAGAAATACACATCTTTGTTGCTTGTTGCTGGGGTGACACACCTTCAGTATGTACCTTAATACCTTTAAAATAATTTAAGAGACATCATTGGACATTTATAGCTTTACTTGAATATAGAACTTCACAGGTAAAAAGATACAAAAGCTGTATCACTCCAAAGACAAGCAAATGTACAGTGTGGTGTGTTTATTTTTCAGTGTGTTTTGTAGCATAGAGTCACACAATGTCACACAATGCACTCCTCAGTGTCATTTCCATGAATCATTGAGCAGGACACCAGTTCAAGCACTTACTTAAACAGGAATAGCTGCAATCCGTAAGCCTTCATCAGTGTCCAATACACTACCAAGCTAATCAGTTGTACACCCCTGCACATACATGATTTGATTTTTTTTATATTTTCTACTATTCAATAATAATAAACACAACAAAATAACTTTATACTGTAACTTGTAATGTTCCATAAAAAATGGAAATAAACTGTGACCAAAAATATTGTTAAGCAAATCAAAACATTATACTTATATTCTTGACATGGTCTCAGCACTTTTTCAACCAGCTTCCTGAAGGAGTTTCACCCAGGAGGCTTTTCATAAACTTCCCAAACAGGGTGAGCACTTGTTCTCTGTTCTGTATGCAAGCTGAATAAAAAATTACTTGTTTATTTAAATTAAAAAAAGACCATTGTTTAGAAACTCATTTCAAGCAAAGCCTTTATCGATAAAACATATATGCATTTGACTGGTCGTGAAAATACCCTAACCAATCAGTAATCGTTGTGACCAATAACACACACTCCTTTTGTGTGCTTCTTTGGGTTTAAATTACGGCATTCACACGGACAGCATCGCCAACCACATACTTACTGTATATTATAGATGATTCATAATTATACATTATGCATAACAGAAAAGATGGACTATATTTGTCCAGTAAATGTCTCCAAACAATAGAAATTTTCACAAAAGCAGCTTTATAAGGGTCCTTTATAAACGTCTCATCATGCACCAGTTAACAGAAGGGAATGAGCTTATGGGACATAAAAGACAGCAACCAAGATGACTCCACTGCATTTGATTGAGTTGATTGAGGTGTACCATGTGCTGCTCAGTTTAGCCTAGACACTTTGAAAACAATGACCAAAGGTTAGCTTGCTGCAGTGTTTGGATACTCTCATTATATTTATTTTTCAGATGATACCATGGGTGATAAATGGATTGAAGCGGTTTTAAATGTGATATAATCCAAAATATAAACACTCTTATCTGTGGTGGCGGTTTAGTTTTTGACACAGATTCAAAAACAAGAACTGCCCCAAATACAAACTAAAGATAAACTACAAATTCTTGGGATTGTAATCATTAACCATTTTTTGATACGACTGGACTGGAAATTTTGTTGCTCTCACTGAATGGCCATTTGGATAACCTGTCTACACTGGCAGCAACAAATTAACAAAAGGAATGTTTTCTCCATTATTAGTGATGTCAAATATATGGAGTGTGACTGACCCTAGTTTAAGGGGTCTAGTGTAATGGGGTACACTGTAATAGCTAAAAATGTAACATTGTAAGGATGTCTCAGATCAGAACTTGTTTGGGGGTTTATGTAACGTGGAGTCGGGGGGGGTTAATATATTGGAAGTTCAATCTGTTTAATCATTCAGAACATATCATTCAGATGAATACAGTTAACTTCATACATTTGAATGGAGTCTATTAATGTGGTGTTAGTCACTTTTCGATCCGGCCCACTTGACCTTGTAACTTGATCTGTAACGTTGGTCGTCACCTAAAAAGAGTTTGACCCACGAGTATGACACAGTAAATAAGAGTTCCTGTTTCTCAACAGTCATGTAACCAGGCTGTGGATGGCTCCATATTTGATCATGGAGCGAAGACCTTGACTGAAGGTTTGCACATTCCCTTGCGTCAGTATGCTGGGAAGTACGTCCTCATTGTCAATGTGGCCACCTTCTGAGGACTTACCTTCCAGTATTTGGGTAAGAGTTTCAGTTATTTTGAATCGTGTGAACCTTATACCAGGATGCTAGAAGTCAATATTTGAGCAGATTCCACTGATATTTGATCACCAGTCACTCTTTGCTTGCCTTTCCTTATCTATTCCTTTTCCTTATGGAAAAAGGACAAACAAATATAGGGCATGATCTCTCCAAATCTTCCTAAGGCACTGTTTTCTTTTCTCACTCAGAACTGAATGCACTACAAGAGGAGCTAAAAGATAAGGACTTCGTCATTCTCGGATTTCCTTGTAACCAGTTTGGGAAACAGGAACCCGGGTATAACCATGAGATTTTGCCCATACTAAAGTGAGTAGCTTTGAGTAGAGTTTTTACCCTGTATTGAAACATCTAGGAAGTGTCTTATAGATCGAGATAAGTTTTTAAGATTATAATCGAGAAAATATAAGATTATAAATCGAGAGTCATGCGTCGACTTGGGGAAGAAAATCATTCAGCAGTTTTTAATCAGAGAAGGCAGCTTGTTAGGAGGAAGATCTGTTTCTCAATCGCCATGTGACCTTGCATAAATGGGCCATGGTCCACTAATGCCACCTTTATTAAGCCTATATCTGAAGTCTACAGTCAGCACTTCATAATTAAATGTTATATAAGGTCAGGTTACCTCCCCACTAATACTTAATACTTACTTACCTACTTTAAGGGGGAACAGGAATTTGCACATCTTTACTCAAATGTGATCAATCAGCCTAGAGATGTTTCTTGTCTAAACTTTGGTTCTTCAGGTTTGCACCAAAGCCACAAGGAAGATGTTGTAAAGGAAAAGGTTAAAAAAAAGCTTCTCATCTACAAAATAACATAAAGTTGTTATTGCTTATAACAGTGGGCTTTGTACTCATTATCCATAGAGAAAGCTACATTCTGAAATAAAAATCCTGTTTCCTTTGAGATATGGTTCTCAACTAAACTGTCCCCACTGTCCACACCCTTTTTGCATGTCTCCAAATGTCCATGTGCCCAAAGTCTCATCCACCTCACCCTGCTGGCATACTCGCCATCCAAATCTTTATCTCTAGATTCGTATCGTCACCACACGCCTCATCACCTTCCTGATCCCCAATCCATACTTGCTTTACACTAATGTGTTCCAAGCCCATCAGCATGCTCGGCCAACCATATGCCTGCAGACCACATCCACATCTCTATCCTGATCACCACTCTGCCCTCCAAAACCATTCCTGCTACATCCGTTCAGGAATCCTCTGGATTAGCAAACATGAAACAACAGCTTAGAACTTTCATAGCGAATGTACTAGTAAGACTTTGCAGATATTCATGCTTAGTGCATGAGTGTGTCCTCATATAGTCCATAAACAGGAAGTGACTGAAGAAGCAGAAGTGTGTGCTGGAAATCGCAATGCTACCAGTCACATCACTTTTTATGATCATGGATTAACATAATTAAATAGTATATCGTGAAGATCTGTAATATATTCTGGATGCTGAATCTTCCATCTCATGCTGATAAGGTCTGTCTGTCTTTGAAACATGCCTTATTTTACTTTGACGTGGCATTTCTCTGGTTGCGTTCACAGGTATGTCCGTCCAGGCAAAGAATTTGTTCCAAACTTCCAGCTCTTTGAAAAAGGTGATGTGAACGGCGAAAACGAGCAAGGTGTTTTCACTTTCCTGAAGGTAATGACCCATGTGGTAACAACAACCCAAGTTTAGGGATTAAGTGTCTTTCATTTCACAGACGACCTGATCCTGATAGCTCGAAAAAGGGCACAGTCATTGCAAAGTTACAGAAGGATCTTTGCAGGACAGCTGTAGAAGGCTACTCATATAGAAAAAGAAAACGTGCAAGGTTACTCTTAAGTCATCAGCCAGAACCGAGGCTTTGATGCATTTAAACCAAGCTGGTAGATTGCATTTGAGTTCAATTAAAATGGGATTAACATAATCCTTCTTTCTGATTATTCAGAATGCCTGCCCACCTGTCGGTGACAGCTTTGGAAACCCCTCTGGCAGGCTGTTTTGGGACCCACTGAAAGTCAACGACATCAAGTGGAACTTCGAGAAGTTTCTGGTGGGCCCTGATGGAAAGCCGCTGATGAGGTGGTTTCCAAGAGTGAACGTTTCCGAAGTGCGAGCTGACATCATAAAACTCATCAATGAGCAGAATTCCAAAAACTAATCAACACCAGAATCCAGATTTACACAGGCTCCTCATAGAACCCTATTCTATATTTGGATCTTTCCAAGTGGTTAGAGGATGTTCTATTGTGCCAAAATTGTGAAACCATTTTCAAATTAGAGAATCAAACTTTAGGTCCATGTCCTTCAATCCTGCTCCTTCAAGACCACAGAACTGAGAGGTTTCCACTAGAACAAACCTGATTCAACTCACAAAAAAGATGAAATCATGAGCTGATTCAGGTCTGTTGAGATTAGGAAACCTTTCAGTTGTGCAGAATTGTGGCCTTTTGAACCTGGTTCATATAGAACACAAATTTAGGTTAAAAAAAAAAGCAATTCCTTGTGTGAGGCAGGTAGGAGCATGGCACCATGGTGGTTCAGGAGATCTGGGCATGTTCATGAAGCTCAGGTTTAAAAGCAGGGCTTACTGCAAAGCCTGATTGGAGACTGGGGGATAAGAGCAGCTCTTCAATGCATTCAGGCTGCTCGGCTCCACTCAGACATGTCTGGTTCTCCAGAGTGACCCGTCAATCCCTGCTCCTACCTGCAAGGGGAATCTGTCAATAAAGCATTAAAGAAAATCTGATGTTTTGTTTTGTTGTATTTACCTTCTCTAGAAAGACCTCATTTTTGCACAAAATTCTTAATAATCAAAAGATTTCTACTCCTCCCAGTCCTTATTTCTTATCAATATGAAATACCACCGAATACATAGATTTGATTTATTGGACTTGGGTTTCGGAGTATAAGGTAAACCACCACTACCATGGTTGGGCCTTCTGGCAGCAAGAGAAAACACTTGAAACCAGTCAGAAGACATTGAGAATTATAGACTGAGCAACTGATACATTTTAGTTTCAACTTGTGGGCCTTAATCATGCTAGAGATCTGGTGCCATTTGGGAAGTTTCTTTTGAGCCCAAACAAATAGTCCTGCAAAGAACGACCCGAATTCCAGAAAAGTTGCGACGTTCTTTAAAGTTGAATAAAACGAAAACTCAAAGACTTTCAAATCACATGAGCCAATATTTTATTCACAACAGAACATAGAGAACAAAAAAAAATGTTCAAACTGGGAAATTGTACACCTTTATGCACTAAATGAGCACATTTCAAATTTGATGCCTGCTACAGGTCTCAAAACAGTTGGCACAGGGCAACAAATGGCTGAAAAAGCAAGAAAGTTTAAAAAGATTCAGCTAGGAGAACATCTAGCAACTAATGAAGTTAACTGATATCAGGTCTGTAACATGATTAGCTATAAAAGGGATGTGTTAGA
>JAQQZU010000012.1:2404658-2414689 GCA_030068025.1 Parauchenoglanis punctatus
CCAAATTCCAACACCAAAACTCCAGAAACTC
Organism: Parauchenoglanis punctatus; assembly: GCA_030068025.1. NCBI lineage: Eukaryota > Metazoa > Chordata > Actinopteri > Siluriformes > Auchenoglanididae > Parauchenoglanis > Parauchenoglanis punctatus. Next base: position 2,404,690 of record JAQQZU010000012.1, read on the forward strand.
ATAACCTCGATGCCCAGACGTCTTCAAACTGTTTTGAAAAGAAGAGTAGATGCTACACCATGGTAAACATGCCCCATCCCAACTATTTTGAGACCTGTAGCAAGCATAGAATTTGAAATGAGCTCATTTTGTGCATAAAATTGTAACATTTCTCAGTTTAAACACTTATGTTATGTTATCCATGTTCTGTTGTGAATGAAATATTGGCTCATATGATTTGAAAGTCTTTTAGTTTTCATTTTATTCCAATTTAAAGAATGCCCCAACTTTTCTGGAAATCGGGTTGTATATTCCCATCATCAACAAACATACTCCGTGTTAAAATGAAGGCAGGGGACATCAAATAACTGGATTAGGTTTGTTAGACTCTGTTTTAAACCAAGTGATAGACCTCTACTAGAATGATTTCACTCCAAAGATACAATAATCTTTGCCACTAATTTGTTATAGGCAGAGTTAATGATTGAAAGTTTGTTAGCTGTTACATGTAGATCTTAGCGCAGGGATCTGCAAAGGGCCAGTGTGGGTGCAGGTTTTAATTCTAATCAACCAGGAGCCACACCCAATTTCATCTGTTTAATCAGTTTATCTTGGACTTCAGTAGATTCAAGTGGGGCTTCTGCTTGGTTGGTATGAAAACCCATTTTTCGGATAAGATTGGACACCCCTGCCTTACAGCGTCCATCAAGGGTCTTCAGTCCTGCTTCGCGAGATTCCATGCACTTTGATACGTTTTTGATGAGAACCCATTTACCATAATCTAGCACACTCGACACTTATATGCAGAGACCTCTGAAGATTTGGGAAATAATGAAAGAACTGAACCTTGAACAGAATTATATTACTATTTACAAACTCGGTTTTATACAGCTTCAAGCAGCAGTCTTTAGTCCTGCTGCTTATGATCTGGTGACTTTCAAGAATGTTCTTGTGGGGCCAAGTCTAAGGATTCTGATCCCGATCTACAAGGCAGATCTCCGGTATGCAACAGTTGACATTTTTACATTCTTTAAACATTTTTACTCATTTAGAGGACACTTTTATCAAAAAGGACTTAAAGTTCAGACAGGAAACAACTAATGATCACTATACACTAGAAGACTAAAAAAATCTTCACCTAAAGGCAATGTGTCATTAGGCACGGAATTTTTAGTTGAGTTAAGACTGAGGAGACTCTTAATGTCTGACTGCTCAACAGAGAAGTTCCTTTCCTGCTTTGCTGCTTCCTGTTTGGTGCTGGAGAGCGCTCACCTATTGGTTGTTGACAATGTCTGGGTCACTATTTGCATGAGCCAAGACTTTTTTTTTTTTTAAAATAAAGTTATGATAATATTAAACAGTTGACTTCATCAGAGACATTAAAAAATTGCTTGCGACAGTGAAATCTAAGGTAAGGTTGGCATAAGCAATTAAGACCTTGCTCAACGGTGGCAGATTGAGGTGGTACCATCAAGGGTGCATGTTTGTACCAGAATTAATTTTTTTCCCCTGAAAATGTAAATATACGGTAAAATGTACCTTTACAGTCACTATAAGGGATGTGAGTGGGCCTTAAGGATCGTTGGTACACATTAAAAGCACGCCACATTCACTTTCTAAGGTAAAAGATACACACTAAAGGTACAAATAAAATGTACTTTTGACATTGGCACTCCAGCAACAAAGAAAAGTACCGTTTGGTAGCTTTATTTCTGAGATTACATTCAGATGACGAATATTTCATGCACTTACATGTACATTGCTGAAAATTGTTGTAATGTTTTGAAAAATGCATCTTCACAACACAACTCATTAGTTTATACTTACTTGGTGATGGATCAGATTTTAAATCAAGGCATGACACACTGTAATGTGTGTACGCGAGAAACCCCACGCTCATGAAACACACTGCAGACGTCAGGACATTAAGAATATATTTATTATGATTATCAAATACAAAAAGATTCACGAGATGTGCTTTCGCCTAATAGAAGGGGGAAAAAATCTCACTCCAAAAAAGCACAAAACTACATTAAATAAAAGCGAAAGTGCCGTTCAGCTCACAAAACATTTCAATCTCTACACACTCCACACACTGGTTTATCGGTTTCTACTCGACACACGTTCACTAGAAAAGCCTGTCCAAACCTGCTTATTATTCTATTTACATATAAACGCGCGTCGTGTGTTTTTACAGCAAATTGTCTTGGGAAGATTGTTATAAATGGAGCCACGTACACATCTCAAACGTCACAGAAAGATTGACCCGAGCTCCATGTTTGGACCCAGTCTTCTAGAAATCGATGAATATCAATTAATTATTCGTATAAACGGATTACAATGGCGTGAGGTTATATTTCCGCTGATCTGATCTGCCTGTCAGAAATATCGTAAAGTCGAGGTGAACATCGCCACAATGGTGTAATTACAGCTCGTACGAAGTACAATGTATTTTTTTCAGAGTTGTGGGTGTGTCAATAACGACGACAAAAAAAACGCAGTAATTTACGTGATAATCCTGCAAGTTAACTCTTCCGGAAAATAAACAAATAAAAACAAAAGCGCTCTTATTTCCGGCCATTTTTTCGTGATCGTAATTCCAAACTCGTACGCGTGACTTTCCAAGAAGGACTCGAAGGCCGCATAAAGCGATGAATATGAATGAGTGCATGGACGAATAGATGAGCTGTTCTTAATAAGGTAATTATACAGTATTTATGATAATTATTATACTGTGGACCACTTCGCATCAGCACAGCAGCCGACACAACACTGGTCACATCAAACATCTGGGATATATAATGCGGACAAAAGCGATACACAAACAACAGTACAGAGACAGTGAACCACACGCCATCATCACTACTGAAAAAGGCCAGAACAGAATTTTTAACTGCCTTTTTGACCTATCCGCATCACGGATACACGTTCAGGAACCATTGACTAGAACAAAAATATTTATTTAACATTGAAGCGGGCCTTCGAAAAGGATTGCAAGGACTCAGAATGCAATTAAAAGTTAAATATCAGTTAGCTAGAGTTTGCTAATTTCAGTGATTACATGTAATGGATATTAAGTCATTTCTGAAAGACTAAATAAAAAGTGACTGTCATGGGAATAAATAGAAATACGTTCTACATGAGCGCAAACTCTTCTGAGGCAATTTCCCAACAGAGTTACAGGACGACACTTTCAACTTTCACATCGTCAGCCTCTAGCGTGGTTTATTTTTTATTTTTTTTACCCCCGAAGAAATGAATTGAAAAAGAGATTTTCAGAAGAAGAAGAAAAAAAAAACCCACCACCACACACACACACATTACATCACACTCCAGCTTTCAGTTAGTCTCAGTAAATAAATAGCGGCAGCTCTTTACGTTAACGTTCCTGTAACTAACGTTACTTCATTGTCAACCTCAGCATGAACAGGTAAGTGAAACACGTTATGCTAATGTATGCAGATTTATCTGTGGTGATGATGATGAGCAGCTATATGGCTGATTGTATACTAAATGTTGAAGCGTTCAGGTTATTAAAGTAACTTGCGCGGTAAATAACATTGATTAAAGGAACGCTAACGTAAAGCCGTACCGGGAAAAAAAAAAATAAAATCTGCTGATCAAAATCAGAACAATTCTAAAGTATTTTCGGCTCTGGTCCTGGCGATGCGTTCGTCTATTAAACACCTGGCAGAATTGTATAAAGAAGAGTTTCAACCTTGACAATGGTAAAAAGCTAAATTAATAATAATAATAATAATAATAATAATAATAATAATAATAATAAATGTATATATATTGTATATATATGTACTCCAGAACAGTGTTTCACATATAGGCTTATAAAACTTAAGCATATAAACAACATTTTATTGGAGATATATTTATATATATACACACACACACACACACACACACACACACACACACACACACACACACACACACACACACACACACACGGGAGGAGAAATAAAGGATAGGTCACACCATGCCAACTGAAAGAGAAACTGCTTCATGCTACTAAGCCACGTGCCGGCGGAGAGGGAGGGCGAAACGCTTAGTGCTTTCCGGAGTCCACATTCTGACGCTCCCGCTTCCCGAAACCCGCTGCTCCTGCTTCTGCCGACAACAAACATGCCGTTACACATCATACACGCCTCAATACACTGCATGCACACCCTGGTGTTGATTAGTTTTCTAGATCACAGATCCACGTTAATGCTTTCATTCTGACCTGTTGTTGTTTCTATGGTAACAGGGACATTAGTGTTTACGGCCAAAGTGTTTTTACGCTTTCTCGGTAACGGAGACGACTAGCCGCGTTTACGTGAACTTCAAGAGAGATAAACGACTGGTGAAGGAACGTCTGTTCATCACGAACCAGCTAGTTTCGAGGACGTTCCAACGTTAAATGTAGCTATAAACAGATCTTTCTTTAATAAATATAAATCGTAATCATCCATGGCTTTTTGTTGTGTAAGATGAATAAAACACGTCGGGATGTGCTATTGGAGGAAAATAATCAGCCTCAGGTAGCAGTGGTTCGGAAACTCGGCATGATGACATGCCACACGTTGTTGATTGTTTTCCTAAAACAGCAATAAGTGTGTTATTCCTTAAGCAGCGTCTCTGATGGGCCTTCTGATCAAGTTAAAGTCAGATCGGATGTAAAGGGCTTTTCACTGCAGATTTGCGCATACATTTTACCTGCATTTGAATTTAGGATTAATATTAGTCGTGTGTGTGGTGTGTGTGTGTGTGTGTGTGTGTGTGTGTGTGTGGTGTGTGCGGTGTGTGCGTGTGTGTACCTGCACTTTCTGGTGGCGCTCTCGCTGCATCTGTCTGTACTCTGGAGCCTCGTGGCTGTGGGAATGATGTCTGCCAAGGAAAACCCTACACACACACACACACACACACACACACACACACACACACACACACACACACACACACACACACACACACACACAGAGTGTTTAACAGAGAACTTGGGGACGGCTGAGCTCTTTATAAAGGGCAACACATCGTATTCATACAGCTCGGAGTGAGGAGTTTACCGCACGCGGAGCTGAATTAGATGCTCGGTACGTCCCTGCTGGATTATTACTAAGCAGGCTTCTCGTTTCAGGCTCAGGATCAGTACTGACAGGTACGAGTACTCACGTGGTCTGAAAAAACATGACCATCTGAGACGGCACACGGCCAGCTCCTGTTATAAACAGCTGAAAAGTGTGCGAGTGATGGAAAGGTTCAGCGGTTCACCGGGTTCTCGATGTGATCGCTCAGAATAATTAATTTTATTACTATAGAATTATTAGTAGACGTCCTGCGACTATTATTTAGAAATGTGTCCAATACTTTTTTGACCAATAATTTTATTCTCCTCTCTACGTAAACCGTTTCTCTCATCTACACTGCTGTCAGTGGCCAGTTCCCATCAAGCCTTGAAGCTCACTCGCCCCGTCTCATGCAGGAGCCTCCACACGGAGTCACACGGAGGATCATCATCGACGAGGAATCAAATCGTGCATCAAATCGTGATGAATATCGCACTGCGTGCGTGCGTGCGTGTGTGTGTGTGTGCATGGGCCCTCACTGGATTAACGGGCTGGAAGTCTCGGCCCGGTGCTGCACTCAGGGTGGGCATTCTGGGTGGGAAGTGGATGGGCCAGCCCTCCAGCTGGTGGCCGACCTGCACGAACGGGCCGCAGTACGGTGGGCTCAGCGGGCCGTTAGCCGAGCCCGAGGTGGGGTCAGACGTCCTTCTCTCTGGCTGCCCCTCCAAAACCCACACACACAAGAAATAAATAAGTACACACCACCACAATTTATAGCTTCTAATATCACAGGTTGTCATTTTTCCTCCTAAAGTTACACGAACACCTCACACAAGTCCATACAGTCTCAGTAAAACCATGTTCAGTATGACTTGTTTAAGCGTTATTTTATTTATTTATTTACATTTGATCTGAAATCACTACAGCACCCACGAGAATGTGCAAATTAAGGGCGTAAGATTACACTGAAACACGGTTACCCCTTTCATGTATCGTGTTTGTTTTTAGAAATATATCAAATCTGTACCAACTCTGCACCACTCGCATTTTCCATAAAGCTTTACTCGGGTTTATCACTCCAATTCGGTCACAAAGGCATTAAAAAAAAACAAAAAAAAAAAAAAAAAAAAACTGTCAGTCTGTAACAAATCTTATTCGCTATTTTAAGGTCATTTACAGCATCGTCACAATTAAACTGCATAAAAAAACAGATTTTCTACGATTATACAAAAGAAATCTTCTGTAATATATTTTCCAGCAGTAACACTTGATGGCTGCTAAATTCCTTTTTTTGATATAAGAGATTTTAGGAAAAAAAGGTCACATTAATTTGAATTCAGTAAATAGAACCGTCTATAAATGTTTTATAGTTTTATAATAGCTGATGCATGAAAGGGTTCAAAAACAAATGTGTCTGAATGGCAGGAAATCACCAGAGTTGTAGCTACTGTTGTTTCTAAGAATTAAAAAAAAATTATAATGACCACCAGAGGGCGCTGCTGCTGCGGTCTGAACAGTACCTGTTTATTGTGCTGCATCTGCAGACGCTCCAGTTTACACCTCTCCGCCCGCTCTCTCTGACACTCATTTTGTGCCTGATGGAGCTACATACACACATGCACACACACGCACACGCACACACACACACGCAGAGTATGTTCAGTATGGAGTATAAAGTGCAGTTTGCAGTCTGCTAGTTTCTCTTGTTTGTTGGTGCTCAGTGATTACAGAACCCAGCCCTGACCTTAAACAAGCCTGGCCTCACCTCACCTCGCCTCACCCCTGACGGTCAGCTCACTAATCATTTACAACAACCTGCAGGACAAGTAGTAAACACTTCCCGAGCTATTTATGTGCAGTGCTCATGTTTAAAGCCGGAGGTTCCCAACCCTGGTCCCGGAGAACCTCCTGTCCTGCAGTTCTAACACGCACGCACGCGAACATACTTCGACTCAGGAAGAGCTGTTAATTAGATGATTGGTTGAATCAGATCACCTTCTTAAACGGTGTCCGAGAAATAAAGTGTTTAAAAAAAAAAAAGTGTTGGTCTGAATAATAAACCGTATTACAAAAACAAACCTAATACAAAAATAAAACAAGAAACTCATGCGTCAATAAAATAGGGTTGTCTCTGACCGTGTTATAACTGAAGAAAGTAACAGGTTCATCAAAAGAGAAGCAATAAAGACCTAGAGATGCATTTGCACAAGAAAATGCAGATGTGATTGCATCACAGTGCAAAAACAGACGAGTGTGGCTCGTGGCGGACGGATGCGCGCGTTTGGAGAGTTAACCTGAGCTATGAAACGGAGTTTGTGGCTCTCTGATGAAGCGTGACCGAGCAGTTTGCGTCCATTTATTTCTATGGCGCAAAAAATGTTCTGGCGTCAGTGGGAGAAAAACGGACGGATGAAGACAAAGAAGACGACCGAGGTTGAAGAAGTGCAGCAAAAAAAGGCGGTCTGATGGATAACAATTGCGTAATCTCACTAAGCAGCTGAAAATATTTTCCTTTTAAATCACCTGATATCCTGCATGACCGATTCTCATTCTTAAAATGTATTTTTCCCCTTTAACCTGCAAGCTTAAAATAATCAGCAAAAAATGTGTACGTTTAATATTTTAGAATATATTGATGTAAAATGAAATATTTAAATATTTAAAAATGCATGTTTTTTTTATGTAAATCCTATCCCTGATCTCCAGTGGACACGCCCTCAGAAGGAAACTTCTGGTGTAAACAAGCTGCCTGCCGATAATGCAGTGCTGATAATGATCTCAGGAGTGATAAGCTGATCAGGTTTAGAGGGCGTGATGGGTTCAGTACACGGTGGTACTGAAATTAGTACTGAGGAGTTACATCACTCACTATAATGCCTCCAGAAACACGAGACGAGTCACACTGGCGCCTGTGCTGCTCACCTGATTGGTCAGATTGGTCATCTGACCCTGTAACCTCTCCACCTGCCGTCTCAGGTCCTCCTTCTCCTCGTTCATGCGCTCTCTGTCCCTGCGCTCCTTCTGGAAATCCTCCTCGAAGATCTTCACCTGAAGAGTACACAGATGATCAAAATCACCTCAGTAGACTGACAAAGTAGTCAGTGGCAAAGGAAACTATAAATGGATTAAAAATTGCTTAGAAACATCGCTGTTGGTACGGAACAATAAACGTATACGTGGTGGTAAAAATAACCAGATGTGTTTTTTTGAGCGAGCAGCGCCCATGACCTCATTTTCATACTGACTGATTATTGTTGCTAGGTTACAAAAAACATCTAGCACTTCCACATTCCCGCGTTGTGGGTGTCAAGTCTCTATTGACTTTAGAAACGTTCTCCGAAACGATGGAAAGAATTCGCGTCCTGGCATCGGCAGCAGCTCGATATACTTTTAAAAGTTGTTGAGTGTTGATATTGTAAGTCCCGCCCCCTTCTTGATTGGTCGGTGACAGTGACGTGACATTGACGAGCTTGGCGGTGTTCCAAAAGCTGAACTATTTTCAGCTGCAACCGAAAAAAAGAAAAATAGTTGTGAACTTCACAGGATTTGTAGAAACTAGATGCTGAAAAGGTATTTGGTGGATCCCTGGTACACTTTGCGGTGCCACGTCACCATCACACTTTTCTTATTTTATTCCTTACTTAGATAAAGAGTTTGAGTTTACAAGCCGGAAAACGTTATAAAATGTACAAGGCTCTGTTAACACGCCGGTTAGCGGTCACGCGAGATAAATGATAACGGAGCCATGGGGTACCGCGCAGGATTCGGCTCTTTGAAACAGAAGAACCCAGCGCGACCTAAGAGGTGAATCAGACCGAGATTGGACCAGAGGGTGTGGTATTTCTTGTCTTTTCTCCCAACACACCTGAGTCAACACCGTTGTATTGGTTTTCTGGGATTACCCAGCAGTCATGTGCTGGGAGAGGACAAAGAGAAGAAAACAGGACTGCTGGATGACCTCGAGGACTGAAACACAATCCTCGGATCTCCGTCGGTTTCACGTTCACACCTCCAAACAGTGACCTCACCTGCTCTTTGAGTACGGCGATCTGAGTGTGGAGCTCTTGCTGGCGCAAGTTCAAGACTCCCTCGCCCAGGTTCATTCCCGCCTGCGAGGTCGGAGAGTGCAGGTTCAGCGCTTCCTCCAGTGCCTGCAATACACACATGCAAACACACATTAAAAATTATTCGGAGAAATCCATTGGTGCATCCACAAAAAAAAAAAAAAAAAAAGGAGAGAGAGATAATCTCTTCTTTATTACACGTAGGAACGAGATGAGGGAGGAAAACAAAGACATGAGGAAGAGGAAGAGAGCAAGAGCGAGAAGTTAGGTGAGAAGAAATAAAATCCCCAAAATCCTTTTGATTCACTTCTTGCAATCGAGTCGATTCGGAATCGTTTGCTCCTAAGCAAGATTGCTCTCTCGTTTTGGTACTCAAACTGATTAAATCTCTGCACGTGTGAAAGAACTCTAAGAGACACCGACCCGGTTGAGACGCTGGATCTCCTTCTCCTGGTACTCTCTCTGCTTAGTGAGCGGCACCAGCTGATCCTGAAGGTAGCGCACTTTCTGCTTCAGCTCGCACGTCTCCGTCGTCAAACACTCCTTTTCACCCTGAGGAAAAAGGCACAGCGGTCATACAACGGCTTACTTCAGGGAATTCTTTTGTTAGCGTGTCTGAAATGCTTCAAAAGATCTACAAGAGTTCAATTAGAAATGTAAATTTTGTTCCGTTTAGTGCAGCCGTATTTGGTATACAAGGATGTTTCAACTAATCTGTAAGGGATGTCAGTTTATTCATCCCATCATCTTCAGGAAGCAATTTTTCCTGGACAGGATCGCTGTGTGTAGGCGGCATGGTGGTGTGGTGCGGTGGTTAGCACACAGCAAGAAGGTCCTGGGTTCGATCCCCGGGTCACCCAGGGTGCCTTTCTGTGTGGAGTTTGCATGTTCTCCACG
>JAQQZU010000012.1:2431373-2443502 GCA_030068025.1 Parauchenoglanis punctatus
GGCAGACAGATAGAAAGACAGACAGGCAGACAGATAGAAAGACAGACAGGCAGACAGATAGAAAGACAGACAGGCAGACAGATAGAAAGACAGACAGGCAGGCAGACAGATAGAAAGACAGACAGGCAGGCAGACAGATAGAAAGACAGACAGGCAGACAGATAGATAGAAAGACAGACAGGCAGACAGATAGATAGAAAGACAGACAGGCAGACAGATAGAAAGACAGACAGACTGATAGAAAGACAGACAGAAAGAAAGACAGAAAGACAGACCGAGAGAAAGAAAGACAGACAGGCAGACCGAGAGAAAGACAGAAAGACAGACAGAAAGACAGACAGACAGACAGATTAGAGTTTTTTCCTCCACATTAACAGCTCATTTTTTTGTTTAAAAGAGTTTTCTGTTCCTTAAACTTCTGTTTTTTTAGTCTTTGTTTCGAATTTTTTTTCTCAAAAATATTATTTTAAAAATTGGTTCACTTTTGATATTTGTAATTATTCACTGTACACTTACATGCTTGATGTTCAATAGGTGCTATTTATTATGATTATGATTAATATTATTTTTATTACTGACTAGAGAAGGGAGCAGTGACGATACTCACGACAGGACGCGCGCTACACGGCTCACGCTGCATCATCATTCTGTGAAAGTCGGAGTCAGTCGACCGAAGCCCCTCGTCAGCAGCGCTGGCCATTTAAAGACACCGAGTGAAGCGGTTTCGCTTTCCTTTCCAGTAACCGGCCGCGCTCCGGGGATTAGTCAGTCAGAAATCAGAGCAGACCAGGCCGCTGTGTCGAGTCAGGGCAAGTCCTAAAATTCCCCCTGTTCCGGTGTAGGTGAGGCCGTGTGACCCGGCGCGACTCTGATACGGCAGTAAAGGGGTGGAGACAGATTTCCAATGATTTTACGTTCTTTCCAGCGACCCTACAAATTCTGATATAACAGAACATTTGTGATAAAAACGTCTTCCGATATCAGGATGTAATATCTTCACCACGTCGCCCACCCATGAGTGACCTATACAGGGGATTCTCTACACATCTGGCATTACGCTTACGCATCAGAATACACTGTGTGAGAACGCCACCGTTTCACTTTCCTTACCAGTCAGAATGAGAAAAACTGGGATTACTCAATCAGATACTGAAGGGACAAGCCCGAAAGCACACCGCGTTCACCCTTCTTAGTGCACCGCTTCATTTACAAGTGAGGAACGGTGGAGAGGTCCAAGTCTCTCGGGTTCTGATACAAATATATAATGGCTTTAAAGTTCTGGAGTCTGATTGTGGAGCAGCTGTCAGTCAAACCACAGGGTGGCATTAATGCACTCGTTACCTACACCGAGGAGGTTCTGTTTGTGGTGCTGCTCGCTTGTCTGTAAGCGTACAAGCCCAATTTTTATGAAACTTGGTGGAAAGGTGGAGCACCGGCCGAGGAAGACACCATTACACTTTGGAGCGGATCCGAATCACGGGGCGACTCGATCAATCAAGTTTCACGAGATACGGGCATTTGGGCTCGGGGGGGGGGGGGATGGGGGCAATTAGCCTTAAACTCCAGCAGATGGCAGGAAAGTTTAACGGTGACAAAACATAGCCAATGTAGAAATACGAGGACTCCAGGGACGTGCAAAACGCATCGTTTTCTCAATAATTTTTTTTTAATTCGTCCGAATTTTATTTGATTCGATACCAATCTATAACATTTATGGATCGATCTTTTAGGTTAATATCTTATCTACGTTCATTTTCGCTACATTTAAACGGAGCCAGAAAGACGGGCTCTTGGTATTAGAGCCTCCCCGCCTTGAGAAGTCCTTCCTGGTTAACTTTTAACGTCGAACAACCTGCGAACGCGCAGAGGAAAACCTCACGTCGCAAGCTCCCTGCGGAATCCAAGTCGGACCGGAATTGAACCGTTATCTCGTGAATCGGAGTTGAATCGGGGCATCTGTGCCAATACCCGGCCGTACAGATGACTCCAACGGAAACATACGCAGCCTTATAAAGTGGTTGCGGTTGCAGATTTGCATATCACAGAGGAGTCGATTATTGTCCTTGGCGGAGGTCTGCGCTCTCCGAGTGCCAACAGCGTAACGGGTCACGTGATACGCTGACGTTTGCTGCGAGGAGACGTTGATTTAATGTTTAAACTGTAAATCATAAAGTCGTGAACACCTCAAACTGCTCTTACTCACTTCAGTAGAAAGTGGGAAAAAAAAAAGAGGCTGATGAGGGAAAGCTAGAAGAGGAAGTAGTTTTGCAGACGTCCTCCAACGTTAAATGTAGCTATAAATGGCAGGCTGTAGTCGTATAAACGGAATAAATCCCCTCTTAATGATCTTTACCTTCAGCATAAATCGCTCCACGTAACTGAACGAGAGCAAATCTTTCCAGCTGTTTGTTTGTTATTAATATGGAATCAGACGAGCTGACGGTTGTTGGTGTTGGTGCTCCAGCACTTTGTGTAACCAAACCTCATCATGGGACTTTCGGTGATGTCGCTCGCTCAGAGGGTTCTTTGTTCTCTGAAACCTTCGGGGGAACTGTGACTCATTCAGGCCGTCTGTGATTATATAATTCATGCGCGCGTCTTCGGGAAGCGCTTTATCCTGTTCGGGGTCGTGGTGGGTCCGGAGACTTTCCCGGGAACGCTGGATGGGAACACATTTCCACACTGGTGGCGATTCATCTTAGACAATCGACCTCCTGGAGCGCTTTCGGGAGGTTGGAGGAAACCAGAGAACACAGATGAAGCCCACACGGATACTGACCCGAGCTCAGGGTAGAGCTGAGAGCCGTGAGGCGGCAACGCAACACCGTTCCGTTTAGAGAGATCGTTATTCAGACGCAAAACCACTTTACAGAAGACTAACCAACGGCTGGGCGGAGTTCCCAACACCACCCTGAAGAGGATCAGTTTCCAGTCCCAGGAGCACGTCCCTGAGCGCTTCACTCCTCTTACACAACAGCAAATTGCCAACGATTACAATTTTCCATTCAGCGAAGAACGGCATGTCATCCTTATTATCCATTTATAGCTACATTTGATGCTTTTGGAAAGTCCACAAAACAAGTCAGTTCCTGTTCTCGCTTACAGGCGTTTCCTCACCGGACGCGCTCGGACATAATACGCCATTAAAACAGAGCTGCTGGTAAAGAAGATTAATCAACGCCTGACCAATCAGGTTCGAGAATTCATCAGCGACATGGTGGAAGACCTTTCTCAGAAATGACGGCTAAGACCCCTGAGCCACGTCGTCATTACTCGCGGCTCTGAGCGTCCACATGTTTTTACTCATTACACGCTGTTTCTGAGGATCTTAAATAGAAATATCACAGAACTCGCAGGGACTTTTAAAAGCCTCCACAGATCTGATCTCACAGCACAATACACCTACGGAGGAAAGCGTTACATCTGCCGAAACAGCAGGATTTAAATTTATTCTAATGTTTTTTAGGACCGCGAACCGACTCGGAGAGGCTGACGTGATGGGAAGATTTTTGTATTAATCTCTAAAAAAAAAAAAATTAACAAATGAATAAAAAAATAAAAAACTTTTTGGTGTTCTGTACAAATAAAAATGTATTAAATATTAAAACACGATTTTTTTTCTTCATCTCAAACGAGTATCGGGTGTTTTATTTTGGGGCTAGGCAAGAAATAATAAGAAATGGCATTTTTTGTTTAGAAATAATTACAAACCCTGAAGATTCGAGCGGTCTAATCTTTAATTTATTAGCAGAATTTTTTAGAACGTATTGTTTTTTCCTCTTAAGCAATTTTGCTTGTAGACATTCAATTAAAATCAACAATGAACTCAGCTGTACAGATTCTATGCTGCCAGTGTGTTAGAAATCCGGCATCGAAGAATGTTTTCCAGTATCGTATTGTGATACGATTGTTTTTTTGTCCAGCTCCTACTCCTCTTCTCCACCAGGCTTCTAGCCAGAATGTCCCAGAGTCACGCAGAACATCCTCTGATCTCCCATCAGGAAGAAGGTACACGCGCTTCCAGCGTGGTTTCTCCATCAGCAACCTCATTAGGAAGGCTTAAACATTTGAAACTGAGCGTCTGCTCTTCGCTGGACACTCTTACACGTCACACACGTCACTCTTTACACACGCGATTCTTCCAACATCCTCGGGTCACGATCTACGGCTCACGTCTCGGGATAAACGTGACGCCGTCTCTTGTGGTTCGAATGCCGGAACACCTTCGTATACATGTTTCAACAGAATAAAGATTTGCCAGTGTTCGGATTTTTACTTTCTACGACCGGCCTCCTAAATCTGAAGTGCAGGTGTTGTTCGCTGTAAATGTACATTTCAGTAGCTGATAGATGAAAGCACAGCAAGGACGTCTCGAGCCGTTTTCTGTATCGACTCGGACTTGTCTACGACCTCTATGACTCGCTGAATTCGGTCCCGGTCTCGGCTGAGAGTGTGTAAAAACACTGTTCGCGTCTTCTTTCCGCACGAACAACGTTTAACAAAATGCTCAAGGTATGAATGAAGCCAATTAGATAAAATAAAGGCTTGGGCAAAAAAAAAAAAAAAAAAAAAAAAAAAAAAAAAAAAAAAAAAGGATTTCTCGATCTTGACTTGGCTTCAGTCGTCTTAAGACTCGATCCTGACTTGGCTTCAACTTTCTTAAGACTTGATCTTGATTCATCTTTAACTGTCTAAAGCCTCGATCTCGACTCACCTCACAGACCACCTTAAGGCTCAAGCTTGACTAAAGCTCTACACAGGTGGCCTGTGATATATATTTTTTTACATTCATTACCACAGTGTAACCACAAACCACCACTGTCCATTGTTCTTATAGTTATCAGCTTATTTGACTGGCTGCTTGATTTTAAAGGGTTTAATCCAAGCCTCAAACACACCTCACCCTATAAATAATGTCTTAACGTGAAGTGTCAGTGTAAATCTCAGGTATAAAAAGCTGAACACACATCTGGAACACACTGAAATAACAAGCCTGATTATCTGAACAGCTGGAACAGGTTCATACTGAGATTTGTTTTGAAGAGTTTTATCAAAATTGTGACATCTAATCTCTCAAAATGGCTCTTCGGCCAGACAGAACCGGGTAATACTTATCCCAGGATATACATGTTTATAAAAATGATGCTTATTTACTAAATGCTCGCGTTACTGTAGTATTATTACATGCCTTGTATAGCAGAAGCCTATTATTCAACAGAATGCACTCATCTGTATCTACTACAGAAAATATTATAGGTGTCTAAACATCATTTCTCTGATTTCCTGTTATTCATAATGAATTAGAAAGAACACCCAGAGCTCTGGACAGACAGAGAGAGAGACCGCCGCTTTACCTGCATTATACAGCGCGCACAGCAAATGGTTAGCTTAGCATCCGGCTAACAACAGGTGATGTGTTTACTGCCATGCTAGCTGGCTACTTAGCAATAACATTTCCTTATTTATAACTGACTTAGCCATCAACTACACCAAAATCCACCTCATAAGATCATATACCAGCCAACACGTATAACCATTTGAAAAATAAACACCGCCATATTTGTACTACCTTTGTCGGTTAAATCTCCGACGAGCCTCCCGAGCTGAACAGAAGAACTGTGCGGAAGTGCCTCCGTGGGCGTCACCAAGTCCCTTCGACACGCCCATCGATGCCCACGTCCCTGCACCCTGATTGGTTACAGTCTCTAACCACGCCCACGCCGCGTTTCGCAATGGTAACCAGGGGGAAATTCCTCCTCGCGGTAATGTAAACAGCTGCGGTTCACTGAACAGCGGGCCAATAGCCTGCGTCCGTTTCCCGCTCATTAGCATATTTAAAGAAACAGTGTCTCAGACGTCATAGCTGCCTTTTTCGGTTTTCATAAGATATTATAAGTGTTATTAATTATGGGATTCGTGATCTTTGTGCACTTATTCTCAAGCCAATAAACAGTCAAACAAGCAAACAAATAAATGGACAAATAACAGGACAATATTATTATTATCGTAAGCAATCTAAGGGATATCTTATTTACTGTAGTCATGAGAAATGGATTATTAAATCGCTATTTATTGAGCTTTACATTAAATTTATAATGCTGATTTTTAAATAATAAAGTAGATGAGTTCCACCATAATCATATATTAAATAAACAAACAAACTACTACTACTATCATTAATAATAATAATAATAATAATAATAATAATAATTCACACACCTTTGTGGCTAGTCATCAATCTGAGAACCAAGAATATAAATATAAAAATTGTTTCAATTCCTCATTTTCCCATGAGCATTATTTACAGGTGTTTTGACCTGACCAACGCAAATACCTCAGTCAAAACCTATATGAATTTCACTGTCTGAATACAGACTGTGGTTTAACTATAAGTTTATAACCAGGCAAGATGGATTAAGTAATTCCTAAGAACTCTGATAAGGGATGTTGCTGTTTGGCCAAGAATCTTCACTCCCAGGAAATTTCAGAAGTGACATAAACGTGGAGAGTCCACTATTAGTCAATAGTAAATTATTTGAGAATTTGTCACCATTAAAAATAAAGAGCACACAAATGTTTAATCTTTATGCCAGATTAGATTTGTGGACACACCAGATTGTGCCGTTCTAGTCAACAATACACTTAATTGAAGAGATTAGACCAATTTATATTAAAAAAATACATAGCTTCGACTACACGTTCATGACTGAAGATATGTTTTAACATTCATCTTGTGGAAACTTCTCTGAAATGTGTTCATCTTCCATTTTGAATGCTTAGGCCGTTGCCTAGTATGGATTTATCAACCCTAATAAGATCACACGACTTCAGACACATTTAAAATTTTATTTTCATGTTTTTCTTTTTACATTATTAGAAATACTTTCCATATATTGAACTGCATCATATCATTTTGTATATGTACTCCATTTATCCTGGTAGTAAACACATTTAGTCTTAGTATTTCTAGTGTCTTTTCATACCAGATCATGGTTACAAACGGTGCGAAAGTCTAGCTTTGTTTTACTTCTATTCTTTCTTTTTTTTTTTTCTTTTTTTTTTAACTTTCATTCAGTTACATATTTGTTGCCTCATTTTAAACAGATTTGTGTGTTTAGATATTTTTGGTTGCACTCTCATTATCTCTGGTTGTATCTCCACATTTGAGACTATGAGCATCATGGAATTGCTGTGGCCTTTAGGATGAAAAGCAAAAGAAACCTTCATTCTTATTTTTACAGTTAAATGAGATTGATGAATAATTTTATAACACATTGATGTAATTCTAGACAATTTGTCATATCCTATATCACCATAAAATTCCTAACTATGCTGTCATATGATTTCCATTAGCATAAAATGTCAGCAATACAGCATGACTTTGCAAAGCTCCTGTTCAGCCATGTGTGAGAAGCCACATAAATAGTGACATCTGGTGGCGTGATCACGTGTATAAAAAAAGAGAAAAGAAATAAAAGACAAGCCAAAGTATATTATAACATATTAATGCCTCTGAAAGTGCATATGAGAACTCATGTAAGCATGTACAGCATCATGTGAATATGAATTAATCATGTGTAAAGGTCAGATAGTGAAAAAATAAACACATGTGCTTTCACTACCT
Source organism: Parauchenoglanis punctatus (assembly GCA_030068025.1). Taxonomy (NCBI): domain Eukaryota; kingdom Metazoa; phylum Chordata; class Actinopteri; order Siluriformes; family Auchenoglanididae; genus Parauchenoglanis; species Parauchenoglanis punctatus. Next base: position 2,438,998 of record JAQQZU010000012.1, read on the forward strand.
GTGAAAGGTGAAGTGTGTGAATCATGTGTAAACCTGTAGCCTGATATGAATTCCCTCATGTTTTTCCTTGTAAACAAAGAAAATGCTTATATTTAACAGATAAAACTGTACAATATAACGTGCTACTGTACATTATTTTTTAGCTCAAATCCATAAAACTCATGACAAGTTGAAAATGATGCAGAATGTTAAACAGGAGTGAATGTGCAAGTCTGAAATCATCGTTCAACCAAATTTGGGATTTCTTCACTCGCACTGATCGTGGATTTCATATCTGTTTGAGCTACCATGTGTATAAATACTGAGCTTCGCTTTAATATACCTTTAACATAATGAACTTGTTATTGTGTAACTTGTTATTAAAATATTTAAAAAAATGAATAATAAATCATAACAATTATGTCATGCGCTGAGCTGAATCCCAGACCTCTTCTACTACTTTATATTTCAAAGACTGCATGTATAACATGTATAATCTAGTAACTACATCCAAAACAGTGCAAAATGATGAGTGAGGCAAGAAAATGTGGAGCTATATGTGCTGCTCCTTTAGGAGTTTTAACACATTAAATAAAGCTCTAGAAATTAAAAGGCAGTGATTTTTCAATATATCATTAAGCACTAGGTAACCCACATGAGCTCTGATATTCAATGCATCTAAAAAAAAATTTCTATGACTATTATTTATATCTCAATGACAAGGTATTATTTCTGCATATAACTGAGACATAAACAAGATGCATGTTGCGTCCTTTCAGCCTTGCATGCAAGTACATCTTCTACACCAATTTCCTTATCAATACACTGACATTCAAGCAAGAAACAATAATAAGAAAAATTGTCTGTGGCTATTCAAAGTTACTATGGTACAGTATGTCTATTACTAGCATGACAGTTAAAGGTTAATGTGGTAAATCTGGAGTATAACACTTATAATTACTGTAAAGACACCATAGTAAACTGTCCCAATGACCATAAAGCACCACAGAAAGCTAGATGAGTTCAGTACTACATTCAAATGATTTTAAGTACTATAGTGAATGGAAATGGTATTGTATCTCCATTAAAGACACAACAAAAAGTCCAAACACACACACACACACACACACACGCAGCACTCACCTCCTCAGGCTGCTTGCATCCGTGAGGCGTATTTTAAGGAAACTGGTGGCACTGGGGGAAGTGTTAGCTATGCTTTTCGACAAAAAGGGGGAATTCCCGCATAGTGGTAGGGCCCTGATATTTTTTAAGCTCTTATAAAAAGAGGAGGGGGAACCTGCTGTTTGCTCTACAGTCTGCTGGTTAAGTGTTAACACAGAGTGTGTGGATCAGCATGGATACACGCCACACTTTTCATGGTATGTTTATGGTATGGTATGACTCCAGGAAGGAAACGTTTACCTAAAAGCACAAGGTTAAACCCATATGTATACTGACTCTGAGTTCTGTGCTTTTAACATGATGTCAATTCCACTGCAAGAAAGAAAGAAAGAGCGTGAACGAAAGCTTCGGAAACACCAAATAATTTACTGTAAGTAGTTCATGAATGCAGATGGTTCAAGCAGATGGTTCATGAATGTACACACTATTTTTTGGAAGCACAAAGACTCCTTAAAAAAAAAAAAAAAAAATTATATATATATATATATATATATATATATATATATATATTTATTGATGTGTGTGTGTGTGGGTGTGTGTGTGTGTGTGTGTGTGTGTGTGTGTACTTTTTTCAGTGAACTAGAACATGCTAAAAGTCTGTTGCACACTTCTTTTTTTTTGTTTTTCTGCGTGTGTGTGCTTGCAGGCATTTAGGTCAATCTGAAAGCACAATCCTGATGGTTTATTTGCGTTTTTCTTCCTAATCGCTCATTGGTCTCACTGCTGCTGCCGCTGCATAATCAATGCTGTCTGGGATGTTGGCCCAGTGCAGGGGATTTCCTAGGCTCACAAGTTTTTTTTTTCGTCTTTCCTCTTTTAACTCAAAGATGGCCTGACAACAGTATGCACACACACACACATGAAAATGTGCAGTCGAGCACACATGCACATACAAACACAGATGCAGATGTGAAGGGCTTCTCTGATACAAAAGTCGAGAGTAAATGTGCCTCAGAATTCTGTTCAGCACTTTAAAATGTTTCCACTGAACTGGAATGAACTGTCCTGTAGTTAAAATAAATTGCATTCAGTTCAGTTAAATTACATTTCATTGCTCTTATACAGATAATGAGAATGGTACTCACCGTGTTCTATCATACAGCGGTAAGGATCAGCCAAAACCTGAAACATGATCTTATTAAAAATGTTTATGTACTCAAACAAATGAGTGTGTGATCTGCACATGTCTTTTACTGAAGTGTAACAGATGTGATAGCCAGACTTTACCTATGGAAGTGCATGCATTACATTACTAACAATGCAGCGCAGATAATACTATACAGATATTGCAGTACTGACATTATGTTGCATGCATTATAGTACTGACATCACAGTATCGATCGATCAATCGATAGACAGATATAATCAATATTACATAGACAAAAAGACATTACAATACTGACATTGCACTACTGCATTACACTACTGACATTACAGCAGAAACATTACAGTCCAATAATTACAGTACTGACATTACAGTGCAGACATTACAGTAGTGACATTATAGTGCAGAGATTATAGTGCAGACATTTCAGTAATGACATTACAGTGCAGACATTGCAGAAGTGACATTATAGTGCAGACATTATAGTGCAGACATTACAGTGCAGACATTACAGTGCAGACATTGCAGTGCAGACATTGCAGAAGTGACATTATAGTGCAGACATTACAGTGCAGACATTACAGTGCAGACATTGCAGTAGTGACATTATAGTACAGACATTATAGTGCAGACATTACAGTGTACACATTACAGTAGTGACATTATAGTGCAGAGATGACAGTGCAGACATTACAGTAGTGACATTATAGTGCAGAGATGACAGTGCAGACATTGCAGTAATGAAATTACAGTGCAGATTTTGCAGTAGTAACATTATAGTACAGACATTATAGTGCAGACATTACAGTGCAGACATTGCAGTAGTGACATTATAGTGCAGACATTACAGTGTACACATTACAGTAGTGACATTACAGTCTAGACATTACATATGGAAGTAGACATACAGTGCAGACATTATATAAAGAAATATAGACATTACTGTACTGACAATACAGTGTAGACATTATAGTGCAGACATCCTAGCACTGACATTATAGTGCAGTCATTACAGTCCAGATATTACAGTGCAGACTTTATGTATAGAAGTAGACATACAGTGCAGACACTATAAGAAAGAAAGCAAGAAAGAAAGAAAGAAAGAAAGAAAGAAAGAAAGAAAGACAATTCAGTACTGGCATTACAGTGCAGACATTACAGTCCAGCCATTACAGCACTGACATTACAGTACTGACATTACAGTGCAGACATTATATTACTGACATTATAATGCAGTCATTACAGTCCAGTCGTTACAGTACGGACATTATAGTGCAATCATTACAGTACTGACATTACAGTGTAGACATTACAGACTTTACATATGGAAGTAGACACACAGTGCAGACATGATATTAAGAAAGAAAGACATTACAGTACTGACAATACAGTGTAGACATTATAGTGCAGATGTCACAGCACTGACATTACAGTACTGACATTACAGTACTGACATTACAATCAAGTCATTACAGTAGTGACATTATAGTGCATACATTACATTCCAGCCATTACAGTATTGAGATTCCAGTACTTACATTACAATGCAGACATTATCATACTGACACTATTGTGCAGACATTGCAGCATTGACATTAAAGTGCAGACATTACAGTACTGTCTTTATAATGCAGACATTACAATGCAGACATTGCATATAGAAGTAAAGATGTTATAGTGTAATGTCTGACAATGCTCAGCCACAAAACAATGTCACAACTATAATGCAAAATAAAAAAATAAAATAAAAAAGGTTTAAAACTGCATTACATTTACGGAAATAAATGAATTGCAGAAGGGAATTTCCTTAGGTCAAAACGTCTTCTTCTACTTCCTCTCTTTCAGGTGTGAATGTAAATAGAGACAATTGAAGAAGAGAACTGCTCTGCTTATCTCAGCCATAAGTATAGACATTATATATAGAAGGAAAGACATTAAAAATGGAAATGCAAATACAAATATTACAGTACAGACATTACGAATGTAAGTAAAGATATTACAGTACTGACATTACATATGAAAGGACACATTACAGTACAGTCAAGATGTAAGGAAGTGCAGACATTACAAACAAAACATTACATAGAAAAGTCCACAAATTACACTGCATTTCCATCCATCCATCCATCCATCCATTATCTATACCGCTTTATCCATCCGGCTCGCGGGGGAAGCTGGAGCCAATCCCAGCATCTTCGGGCGAGAGGCGGGGTACACCCTGGGCAGGTCGCCAGTCCAC
>JAQQZU010000012.1:2454716-2473842 GCA_030068025.1 Parauchenoglanis punctatus
CCGAAGATGCTGGGATTGGCTCCAGCTTCCCCGCGACCCAGACGGATAAAGCGGTATAGATAATGGATGGATGGACAATGTATTAGAAATGTTTTAGTTAGGATGTCCTGGTTTTTGTTATGGCATTATACGTTGGAAGTGGTTTTATGACTTAATAAATGGGCTGTTGATGTATTGGGAAGGATTTTCGTTATGATGTCAAACAGCAGACAAAAGACGCCCTAACCTATCTAGAACGACTTTCTCAAAGCACTGTGACACAAAGATCATCATGAAAAGGGAGATACCACATTAGACATTTGGGAAACTGTGTTCAGATGAGTTCACAGCTTGGAAAGCAGTAAACTGCAGCTCACTGGGTCTATAGAGAACTTGAACACCATCACTCAGACTATGATCAAAAACCTAATGGTCTGACCAGAAGTACATTTGTCATCTGGAAAAGTGACTCCAGCCTTAGAAGATCACTACACATCACTAGGCCTTGACTGAAACGAAAAGTTAGATATTATTATAGTGAGCCTGGTCATACCTTCATGGCTTTGTACAGGCGGTCTGCAAAGTAAGACGGCTGGTTCTTCACGCTCCGCACTAAAAGAAGGAAAGACATCAATGTTACAAAATACTGACTTAGAACAAACCAGCCACTTTTCTCTTAGCTTAGCAGTCCAACGTTCTACAAGAAGATTCTTACCAATAGCAAACATGGCATTTTTAATGTCCCCAGACATCTCCTTCTTGATGATCTGTTCAATGTCCTTGTTGGAGCACTTGACGAATTCCTGGAACACTGTGAGGAAGACCAGGAAGTAACCATGGTGTTGTCATATTACCACACAGAGACTAGGGCTAAATGGTTCCCCCTCAGGGCCGTATTCAGAGCAGGTGACTTCAAAAATTACATTATTATATATACAGAGGAAGTTCCTCATATTCAAAGTCAGGTTACGCACATGTTATGCGTAGTCGATTTTCTGTGCTTCCCATTCAGATTATGCAAAGCACCTACCTCTGTGTACCAAACCCAGTGTCTGTTCTCGTTTTAGCTATTATAAGCAAAATAGCTATGTTTAGAGGAAAAAAGTGCTACCTTTTCTTAGGTGTGGGAAACTCCTAGTGCACAGGATGCTCATGAACTTATCAATCCTCTCATCAGAGTCGGCATTGCACGCATCTGCCAAAGCCTAAAAAAAGGAAACAGAAGTTGCAGCACTGACACATGTCCCCCTTCTCTGAAATGGATTGCTCAAAAATTCTTACATTTCTAATAATAAATAAATGAAAGCTCTATTAGAGGCCTTTTGGTGTCATACAAATAGATCCACTAGAATGTAACAGTCATGCATGATGACGTTAATGTTCTAATAAATGCTGCCTTTAAGGAAGCCTTATCTTTAACTTGGTTCCTTTTTTTCAGCTAAACTTAGAAATGTGACATCAGTTGGACCCAAAATTAACTCAGCCAGTTTCGAAACACACAACTGTGGTGTTTTCCAAACAGAATCTACCCTACGACATAGCACGACTAATGTCTGTGATATCCCTGGTATCTGTGATATCTTTCATGTCCAACTCACTTGGGCATCTTCCAAAGCTCTGCCCATGTTAGCTGGACCTTCTTCACGAGCTCCCTGCATACACAAAGGGAGGGGTTTCATGAAACAATCGTTGAGAACATTTGAAATCCTTTACCTAGCCTATGTGTGCATGTGAGCTAACGGCTAACCTGCGCCAGGGAAACCAGGATGCGACAGAAGTGTCCTGAAGTGTCAGAGCGAATGTCGTCTTCCAGACTCCTCTTAAAGGCTGCGGTGAGAAACGAGGGGTGAAATGTAACCAGTAAAAAATACTTGTAAGGTCAGGATGAGGTTCAGCAGACTCTGAAACCTCTCTAAATACTCTTTTAACTTAAAGAAGAAGAAGAGAAACTCGGTTCTCAAGATCAATAAGTTTGCTTATTGAGTCAAAATGTGTAAGCTTTAAATGTAAAAATGATACATGGATATAGAACATGAGAAGAATGTAATCATTCGCTGCTTGCACCTTGTGCTTTACTACTGTTTTTAACACTGTCTGATTGACATTTCCTCTTACGGGAATCCCCACCACCATCTTACGGGCGGTGCCATTACTTTATCAGCTCGAGTGAAGTTTGGTACACGAGGCCTCGAAAGCCAGAGTCAACATATCTCTGAAAATCTCCAAGAATGCATTATAATCTGATGAATTTCTTTATGAAGTCAATAAAATATTTCAAATTCACTTCCCTAGAATCCCTGACAATACTTACACTCATAAAGAGCTTTTGCATAATAACATTCACGCACTTTTTTTTTCCTTTTGCACTTTTAATATTGATATCCATCTAAAAATAAAAAATGATCATAACATTAAGGACATTAGGTATTTGAGAGGCTCTAAGGAGGATAAAAAAAACATTTCTGCAATGAAGTAAAGGGCTGCATTAGCATTTGCATAATTTTAGTCTTTGTCTAACTAGGAACGTTGTCCTTGAGTTTTTAAAACATTGCAGAAATGTTATTTACATAACATTAACATTCGAAGAACATCTCAAACACTTGTAAAATTTATGCCAATGTTACTGTAATGTTTGCTGCAATGTTCTAAAAATGTTTGCTTCACAATGTTATTAGAACGTAGACTGCAACATTGAGAAAATATTAACGCAAACATCCATACAAAGAAATATCCCACAGTAACATACAGAACATATATAAAACATTTTCAGAACACCCAGAAAACACTGAAGTAGCCTAAAGTAATGCAAGACCGACATATAAAGAGGATTTTTCGAATATATTATATTTCGATATTTTGAATGCATTTTTAATCTTTATTAAAGCAAGAGCAGATGAGGCTAATGTGTGATTTTTAAAGCAGTTGATAGGGATTTCTTCAAATATTCTTCAAAGATTTCAACAAATTTCAACAACAAACATGTGGCTTGAGCAAATGCGTCTTGAATGCGTCTCGGAGGTGGTACACGCTTGTATTTAGCGCTATCCAGTTGTGATTTGCATTTTAAAACCAAGTGTAAACAGGGTCCTAGTTAGCTAACATTATACTAGCTATCAATTTGCAATTTACAAAAGTCTTTGAGCTTTTTTCTTTCATTCCTTCTTTCAGCAGGAAGCACTTTACTGTCACACATGACAAAATTTTACATTTCATCTGAAACATTCTTCCAGCTATTTTTATTTTTTTATTTTCCCAATTTGATGGATGTCCTGCAAGCTTTGCTTACTAGAGTTTCTTTAGTTTATTTGGTTCTGTTATGACAGTTATAACCTGCCTCATGCCTTACAGTGTCTTACTACACCAATCAAACACCAGTCACGTTCATGTCAACAGTGAATGAGTTGAAGAGAGAAATGAAACAGAGGTTTGGCATCATCGGGACTACACTGGAAAAGACGCTCTAAAAATCAAACTAGCCTTTGCTCAGCTTTATTTTCATTAAAGCAAGAGCAGATGAGGCTAATGTGTGATTTTCAAAGCAATTGATAGGGATTTCTTCAATTATTTTTAATATATTAAGCTAAAATGCATATGTCATGATCCTTAGATTTAAAATGAATAAGTGGAAGTATTTATTATAAGTATTTATTTTATGGAAGTGTGAATGCAAGCATTCATTTTTTTGATTAAATACAAATTGTGTAAATTTATACTCACGTATCGTAACAAAGTACAGTTACATAATTAGTTTCCACCTCACAGAAGAGAGATACAGCCTCTATATTACGTGATATATGATCATATATGCATTTCATTTATAATTTTTCAAATGTTTTGAATGCATCTGATCATGAGTGTTTGAAATTACTCAAGTAGTTTTTTTTTTTTTTTTTACTTTTAGTCCTACTTGTGTCATTCTTTTTATTTAAAGTGAACGTATTTGTACTAGAGTGAGGTTTCGGATGCTCGAGCTCTGCTAACCGTAAACTAGCTTGGATCAGCAAATAATTCATGCTGCTTTAAGCTGTTTTTTCTTCTAACCCTAACCCCCAGCAGGAACTGCATCTATATGAAACAGCTGATGTAACTGTGATAGTTTATACCACTAACTTATTTCCAGTTAAAGGAAAAACTCCACCATGAAACACAGTAAATGTGTTGTGTTCAGTGATTCTGGTCCTGATTGAAGTTAGTTCTAGCTCTGTTTCCTTTGCTTCTCTGAGAAATTACTGGTGTTGCTTGAAAGGAGAAATAAAAGCCTTTCAATGAACTTTCAGCTTTCCTTCACCTTTTTCCTTCACCTTTGTCCTCCAAGTGTCCACTCACACACATCACTAGATGATACCCATTTCCTGATTCATGAAGGGAAGTGGACAAGGGTCTGTTTGAGACAGTAATGCCTCAGAGCTGAGGAGTTAGAGGTGTACCATGCTGCCCCCTGGAGGATGTTGCTAATGTAACACATTGCTTGAATGTAAAGTAGAGCTGTGCAATATGACCAAAATCCTAATCCTAAAGTATATCATATCCAGATAATGAAACATATCACAATATATCTCTGTAAATTTTCTGTATTCAAAAGCTTAAATAAATAAATAAACCTATTTTTTTATTAGAAATCAGGAATGTAGTATTTTCAGATTATCAAAATCATCAGAAAAGAGTTCAATTATAAATATATACCTGGTATAAGTGCAAATTTTGATAAGGCTCTTGATAATAATAATAATGGTAAGATCGTTAGCATTAGGCTTCTGGCGTAAAAAAAAAAAGGCTAGTTAGAAAAACAATACCTTTTTTTGATCCAAAAGATGATCCTTACTTCACACATGGACCTGGTCTTAATAATAATAATAATTTCATAATAAACTTGTAATTCGGCTGCGGGGGAGGAGAAAGTCGACCTTGAACCCTCAACCAATAACGTGGTCTGTGCTTACCCGGAAACAGCAGCCCCTAGCGGCCCATCATTTGGAACAGTGGCGACCGAATCCCAAATAAAGCATCCAAACGATGAAAAATATTGCTGTAAAGAGTGTGATTTGCGACACACCAAAATAAACAATACAGCATCATATGAGACGACAGATGTTTTTCTATCATCGTGCGATATATATTATCATATCGTACAGCCCTAATGAAAACACAAACAAGCGCTTGGACGCTTCTGCAGAAACAAGCACTGAACCCAACTCTCTATAGAGCTGTCTGGTTCTGGTCTCAAGCAGAAGTCCACCAATTTCTCCTCAGCCTTCCGATTATTTCTCTGGATAGTTTGTTTTCATGGTTCATGCCTCACCTTTCTGATAGGCAGCACACATGGCCTTGAGCTCCTGATTGCTCCTCGTCACCAGGATCTCAATTAAGGCGTGTTCATCTGTTCCAGCACCCTAAACACACACACACACACACACACACACACACACGTGCGCACACACACACAAGCAGGATTGTTACACTAAAGGACATAAGACTGAAATATTAGGTCATACTATAATTCATCTAGATCCAAAATGAATTTAATTGACATCAGTTTTACAACACGCTGCTCTTCTGATACAGATGAAGACATCAACAAAATCAAAATCTTAACCTTTTGTCACGAATTTCCTCCATCAGCACCACCACAGCGAGTGCTGATTTCATGTCCTTTTGTTTTGCACTCTCGTCTGCCTTTGTTTTATATTTCCATGTGTTATGGTTGGTCTGTTACCTGATTGTTTGCTCCTGTTCTATGTTTCAGTCCTTGATTAGTTTGTGTATTTACACCCTGCTGCATCTTTGTTTCATTGTAAAGTCTTATCATGCTGTTTGTATCTGCGTTTGGAATTACGTCTTTTTTTCAGGCTCATGCACGGTTATGTTTTTAAGTGAGAAAAAACATGGACTCCTCCAGGAATGCGCATGTTTTATCAGTAACAAGCTAGTGATAATGAGTTTATGATGTATATACTTTCTCAAAACGGCAAACTGGTCAGTGTTATAGATTTCACCACAGTGCAAGAAATGAAACCTTGGATAAAGCAAAATTTCAGGCACCTTTTCAATTTTTTTATTTAAACTGAACAAATAATTGTTCAATGTAAACAATTAAACAATAAACAATATAGAGAAACTTTGTTTTAATTTGAGAAAAACCAAAAAAAAAAATTACTTGCAACAACTTTTTTTGTTTACGTAATCATTTTTAGTCATTTTTGTTGTGTCGATGTTGACTTTTCTAAAGTAAACACTACTAAAGTCATATGTGAGGGGCCATGTTGGCGTGAAGTCATATGCAAGACTCAGGGGCTGAGGATTGAAGGGGCTTTTTTTAGTTTGTGTTTTTCTAGTCAAAGTTACAAGCTTCAGCAGAATGCAGCACAAGTCAGTCTTTTTTCTACTTCCTGTTTATTTTGTACTTTTTTTTGTACCTGTTTTATGAATCATTCTATTTTGTTGGTTTAGATGTTCTAGTTTATTGTGGTTTGATATTTGACCCCTGCAATGGACATGAACTATGACTGATTCAAAGATCTTAGACAGTCTTGGGAGGGGGTGCCAAAACTTTCTATTTGTAGCCAACATAGAGCCCGAGTTGCCTATTCTATTAGGAAACGTATAAGGCAGTGGCTCCGCCATACCTCCATGGCCTTCTTCATCATTTTGGCATTGAACTCAGCCGGAGTCATCATCAGGCCCATGATGAGACGACACAGGTTCTTGGAGAGCTCCGACTTCAGGTCCGCCATGAGGTCCTACAGAGAACCGGAGAGAAAAATCTACTCAGCACGTCAGAGCACAGCAGTGACACGGCATGAGGACGGGCGCTACAGTGAAGAGGACCACTCACCCGGCCCAGCAGCGATTTGAAGACCTGCCTGATCTCCTGCCTCTGAGCATTGCTCCTCTTGGTAACAATGTTAATGATGGTGTCCTCGTCCGTTCCTGAGCACACACAGAGGATTGTGGGGGATTGCTTCAGAGGGTAGGAGCTGATGTTTCCTCGCTCTTACATTCAGAGTTGTGAGTCCCACATTATAGCAGACCAGAACAACTACTGGCCAACTCGATTGCTATATATTACTGTTTAAGATTGATTTTTTTTACTTCAAATTTTAAAACAAATAATTAATTAAATTGAAAGTCTTACCAAACTGCAGAAAATGAAATCTTAGTAAGTGAAACCATCTTGAATATAGGCAGAGATATCTATTAATGTTTATCATTAGATACTTATTATTATGAGATTAGACGATAATGATAAGTTTAAGCTTTTTTTTACATATTATATTAGCATATCGCTTAATAATCCAACTAATAACTAATAGTGGGCTTTTTTGCAAAGTCAATAAAAAAACAGTTACAGTTTTACTCTGGCTGAACTCTAGATGCCCCATTGATGCAGTGATGGCACTGCCATATTTTTTCAAATCTCTTTGTGTTCACTGGAACAATTTTTTTACTGTGATAGCACTAAGGGTTAGAAACAGGTCAGTCGTTGTTAGTAGTGTAATTTTAATGTCCGGTAATGATAGCAGTTTCCTGCTGTTGTAATTAAAGCTGCTAGCTATTCATTATTCTAAACTATTATAAAAGTGGACTGAATCTGCTCACCAAAGCCCTTCATGGCCTTCCTCAGGTCCTGAGCATCACTGGCAGGGTCGAAGTCAGAGCAGGGGCGAACCGTTCCCCTTAACTGAGAGAAAGAGGGGAGAGAGAGAGAGAGAGAGAGAGAGAGAGAGAAGAGCAGGGGGAGAGAGAGAAAGAGAGAGAGAGGGAGAGAGATAGATAGAGAGACACAGAGAGAGAGAGGGGGAGAAAGAGAAGGAGAGAGCGGGAGAGAGATAGGTAGAGAGACACAGAGAGAGAGAGAAAGCGAGAGAGATATCAATGCTGTTACATGTGATCAGTGTACATATAAACACAATCCTACCCAGACCACCACGTAAACACGCACACAGGAGTAACTAACACACACGTTTGTTTTATTGTCCTTATGAGGACCATCCTTTGGCATAATGATTAATGCAGCTAATTAATGCTACACCTGCACCTAAACCTAAACCTAACCGTAACCTCAGTAATGAAAAGGAAACCTTTTGGCTTTTTCACTTTTTCTTATTTTTGTTTAAAAAGAATTAACATTTTCCTTGTGACCATCCAAATGTCCTCACAAGGATAAAATCATCAGTTTTTACTATCCTGGTGATGACATTTGGTCTCATAATGGTTAAAAACACACACACACACACACACACACACACACACACACACACACAGAGACATATATAATGTCTATTATCAGTTTACACTGGAGACAGGAGACAAGTGAGTCAGGTCGTGTAACAGAGCTGTTATGGAAGATCGCTTTCCCTTTGTCACTTTCTTCGTGCATGTGTGTGTGCACGTGTGTGTGTGTGTGTGTGTGTCACATGTTGCTGTGGTTAGCACTGTCACCTCACAGAAAGAAGACTTGGGTTCGAACCCTGGGTTGACCAGGGTGCCTTTCTGTGTGGAGTTCTTCATGTCATTTCTCCTCCAGGTACTCTGATTTCCTCACACAGTCCAAAGGCTGATTTAGGACACTAAATTGCACTAAATTGTTGTACGACTGGAGACCTTGCTTAGGCTGTAACAGGCTAGCCCTTCTGTGAATCGGCAACTCAATATACTGAAGCTATTACACCGTAAGGTCATGACCTTAACTATGGTTTACTGGTACTGGGGAACTGGTGTGTGTGTCTCAATACTGAGGGTATTGTATTTGTAATTCCTGGAAAAACAAAGAATGGTTGAATAAAAATGACGGCAATGATCAGGGTTGACAAATCTGCATGAAAAGCATCACCAATGGCTAATAAAACTAGTCAAAAAGAGTTAAATCTGTTCACGTGAAACGCTAAGCAAGGCACTAAATAATATATTATTACTTATATAGTTATAAATAACTTATATCTCATGAGCAAGCCACTGAGTCATAATACATTCTTATAGTGGTGTACAGAGCTAACGCTGACATCAAGGGAAGTGTGAATGAGAATCTCACATGGAGGGATTTTTAAGGCGGCTGGATGTTTTCATTGCAACGTAGTTTTAGAATTTGGATAGAAGAAAATTACATTAAAAAAAGATACACAAAATATTAAATGACAGTCATCAATGCACATATCAACTGATTTTATACACATGAACAGTTTAAAGGGGTTTAACGATCTGACAATTTGGATCGATGCATCAAGTTAAAAAGTAGTGTATGAAAACGAATCGGTGCAACAATCGTTAAACGATTATTAGCTATTATTATTAATCTACAACTGGTGTGTAAAAATGTTTCACTAAGGCCCTCTAGTGGTGTCACGGGGAGCTGATGGAAGTGTGTGTGTGTGTGTGTGTGTGTGTGTGTGTGTGTGTGTGTGTGTGTGTGTGTGTGTGTGTGTGTGTGTGTGTGAGTGTGTGTGTCTGATAATTGTAGTTTCCCAACCTGAACTTTGGTCATGGAGCTGATCTCCCACATCTTGTATGCGATCTGTGCAGCTTCAGGGAAAAACTCTCCTGCAACACTAAAACACACACACACACACACACACACACACACACACACACACACACAGACACACACATTAGTCAAAAACACACAGCCTCAACATCATATCACTTCTTTATATCATTATTTAAGTTTTAGTAACCTGAACTACATAAAAATCTATTTGAGACACAAAACAACTCAATAAAGGTCACTTTGAACTTATATCCTGGTTACAATCATAAATTATTATAAAAAAAAAAAACATTTTAAGCAAATCATTAGAAGGTCATTAAAGTCTTCATGCCATTAGCATGGATGCTAGTTAGCCACATTGTGTTATCACTGCAAAATGCAGCCTGTCAGAAAAGTGCCTTGTATAATTGGTGCTTGAGTTTAAGCTTAAATGTTCAGAGTTAAGCCAGCCAAGACAGAGGTGGCCCGAAGACACACGCACTGTAGCATGTCAATGCAGGAACTAGCTATAAATGAGTGATTGGAGCTTCGTGGGGCTTTGTGTCAACTACGTCCATGCGTTCCAGGGCGTGCTGGGACTTTTGAAATTTTCAAAAATCTGGCACAATAAAATCACTGAATCACTGGCACAGCGCATTACTGAGTGTCACTGCTTGCCATTGCGTGGGACAATGTGAAAACCCGTGGAACACAATGGCACATTCTGGCACGCATAAGGTTGCGCATAGTTTCCACACAGCATGCAGTGGCTCACCCCTTCTTCTCTCCTCCTCCTCTAATTTCCGCTGATGGTGAACAATCATAATGCCCACAACCTCCTCATATAAACACTTTTGCATCTTTTCTGAATCTTGTGAATTCAACACGCCTATCACTGAACACTGACAGCATGAGCCATAGCATACAAGGCATGGGCCATTACAACTCAAATTCCTGCACGATGACTTCAGGCATGCATAACTCCAACATGTTAATGAGTTATCATTCATGCCAGACGTGACATCATCGCAACTTATGAGCAAAGAGTGTGTGCCCTTGATGCAATAATGAATGCCATGGTGTGCCATTACGTGTCTTAGACGTGTCACGTGTTCATGGCAGTTGTGCACCTAATTCGTAAATTATGCATGACAGATGGCAGGAATCATGGCAGGAATGTACTACATTGCTGTCAAGTCCAGACGCCATTTAATCAGCTGACATTCCAGTCATTTATCTATAATGATTTGATTGGTGTAGAATTAAAGTCACACAGAGACACTTACTCATCATCTCCACCACACAGCTTCAGCAGCGTGCGCTTGTACTCTCCAGATGTGTCGTCCTGTCAGAGTGCATCGATATAGTCAGATTATGTTGTTTATACTACCTCAAATGTACATTTTAAATACAGTATAATGCTTTTATCATTTTTCTTTCCTTCTTTCTTTCTTTTTAAACTGAGTGTCAAAACTGAGTGTCAGATAATAATAATAATAATAATAATAATAATAATAATAATAATAATAATAATAATAATAATTAATAGACAATAATAGTGTTGGGTATTTTTGTTCGCTTTTTAACTTTTTTTTTTATTTTAGACTTCGTTTAGATTTATTAATAACTTTTACATTACTTGTTTATTAGTGACTAGTTTACTAGTTAGTGGATCAGTATATCTAATAAACTGAAAACGAAAAGAAAAAGAAGACTAACTTCTTGCTAAATATTAGGGGTGTGGATCAATGTATCGATTCAAAAGGCAAGAGCTGGAACTAGAGGGCCACATGGAGAGTGCAGACCCCCACCAAGTACAACAGGCGACTCTGTAAATGCAACCACTTTATATGTCTGGGTATATTTTCAATGGACCCATCCTATTTCTACATTGGCTATGTTTTTGTCACTGTTGAATTTACTGCCATCTACAGGATATTAAGATGTATGGTATTACTCAGTGTAGAATTCTGCCAAGCCCAAATGCTGTATTTCACAACATTGGTGAAAGTGAAACTAATTTCATGAATCATCTTCACTCCAAAGTTTAATGGTTTCCTCCTTGGCCCATGCATCACCACGCTACCAATTTCATGGAAGTGGTCTGATAGATTTTGTGCAATCCTGCTTTCAGTCAGACAAACAAACAGACAGCCAAATAAATGGAATCGAATCCAAACGTATCATATCATACAGCAGACTCAGTGGTACCACGGCATCGTGAAATATCAAATCGTTGTTATAAATCGATTATATCGTGTCATGTGGAAGCCTGCTGTAGTTTACACTCCTACTGAATATAGATTGTTTAGATAAATACTAAATATTTATCATCTGGACACAAAGGATGAGTTTGATTTCAGAATACCCACAGATCTGTGCAGGAACCCTACAGGATGAAGTCCGGGGGTTCTCGAGTGGCTGAACACGAGGTCATTACCTGGATCATGCCGTGGAGGGATTTCTCATAGCGCAGCCTGAAACACTCTCGGATGTCCAGCATGTCGATCTCAGAACGGGAGATCATGATACGGATCAGAGTGTTATCATCCGTACCCAATCCCTGCGAGACAGAGAGGGAGAGTGAGAGAGAGAGAGAAACACATTACTGAAAATATATTCAGAAATCAAATGTAAATGTGTTTTGTAAAAAACTGTCATATAATGTAAATGTACAGTAGTTATATAAATAAAAATGTTGTGTTTTCTCTGTTTTTTTTACAATACCATAAACACTTGATGACATCATGCCCATGTCGTTCTAGAGGACTTTATACAGAATTTCATTCCAAAACTTTTGATTGTTCAGAACATTTTCTCATGGAATAAAGTATACTTTGATATATTCTGGGTGTGGGAAAGTCTTTGAGCTTCGCTGGCTACCTTCATGGATTTGTAGAGACGCTTGGCGAAGAACATGGACCGACTGCGGACACACTGCACTGAGAGAGACAAGCAGAGACTCGGATTATCTCTATTCAGTCCTCTGCTCTGTGTACATGTGTGTGTGCCAGAGAGAAATCTGTGTGTGAGAAACTTACCGACAGCCAGCATCAGCCTCTCAAAGTCTCCCGACAGCTCGCTCTTGATGCTGTCTTCGATGGACTTCTCAGTGAGCTCCAGATACTTATCAAACACTGAACAGTACAACATGATTGTGTCAGGCTTTCTTAACATTATACTGATGTTGTGATTAATAGCGCAGTATAAACGGGTGACAGTTACCCAGCCGCAGGTGAGTCGCACTCCGGTTACCCAGGAGCATTATGAAGATGGCCTCGTCCGTCCCCCACTGCTCCTCTCCGGCTGCGTACAGGTGCTGTACACACACACACACACACACACACACACACATTATCTGTGCTCTAGGCAAGCTGGCATGATGATGGTGAGGATGATGATGATGAGGAGGAGAAGGAGGACTTCCTCACCTGCGCATCCTCTTCGATCAGATCTTCATACACAACACCATCTTCATCTCTAGCACCCTGACAAACCAAAACAAGATCGTTACTAACCACACACACACACACACACAACTGCAACCAAATATGCGCACTATTGCAAACACTGGTCTAGAAATTGTTATATCCAATGAAATAAACTTCTGAATTCACCATATGGAGATTTTTCTATTAAATTAAGTGTCTCTGTGTGTGGAAATCACCCGACTGCATACATGCACCCTGCTGATACAGACTTCCTCTTTAATAACTGTTATATAATAATAATAATAATAATAATAATAATAGCTGTTGTTGTTGTACACCTTAAATATCCCATTATTTTCTTTCAGCCACTTTTATAGTTAAAATTAAATAATAATCCTAATCTTAAATTCAAATTAATCTTAAAACCATTAAAGTACCTATTTGTAATGTGCCTACTGGTTCCTGATGAATTCTCAAATTTTATTCTGATGATAATCATCTACTTCACCATCCTACAGTCAATTTTGTTCTTTATTTTCAGCTGTTTTCAGTTTTCCATTGCTTTTCTGTGGACATTATTATTTGGTACAGAAAAGAAAACTTCAGAACAGTGTTGTGGCTGACTCTGACCGCTCTGCTCAGGGATTTGTAGCTTGTTTTTGTACTCCTGAATGTTTCCTGATGGCTCTTTTTATTATTTTATTTTAATGGTAATCATCTATCCATAATCCATCTGTCCAAAGGCCCTGTTCAGTTCTGGTAGTGTTTAACCAGTGTTGTAATGGAAACCTACAGGAACCATTATACTGATTTTGATGCAATGCAGACCATTAGAAATTTGTTTTGGGGTTTATCTGGGGTTTTTTTTTTCTTCAGTGTTTTTGTGCTTTTTTCCTTAAACATTGTGAGTTGAATAATTTAAAAAAGAAGCCAGTTCAAAACTGGCTCAGCCTCTTCGCCAAGTAGTGAGTCACCATTCTCAAGGCCATCGGTATTCCAGAAACAATCCGTAACAATTTGGTGACATCCTAGGCCAAAGATCTTAAATTGTAATGTGAAATTAAAAATATTTTGTCAAGGGATTTGTATTGTAAATTCTTTCTACCGATCCATTCTGTTTTTGTATGGTTATTCCGTATATAATGGACCTGAACAGAAAGTAAAGACAAAAAGGCATTGTTTGTTCAAAGACATGTGAATGAAGAAAATGTTCGAGTTCTGAATGGATCACTAACAGTGAATTTACGGAGGTTTCGAGAGCTAGCACGTAGCAGTCACATGCTTCCAAAACAATGCAGTGAATTCTGGGTAGGGTGAGCTGACCCTTTAATGGTTCCTGGAGATTTGTTGCTAATGTCTCTGGTTAATCCTCATTAGTCATATGATGAAAATTTCATAATGAATTAGAAAAGGATTTCAGTGCCTTTCTCTGTAGTCGAAATACATTTTATGTGGACCTAACGAGGGCTTTATTAACAGAATTTCAGGTTTCTCCAGGATTGAAGCTCTGATACCTGGAGCAAAGCGACCAGCATCTTCTTAAAGTGTCCTGATGTGTCTCCTACAATGTCCTCCTCCATGTCCCTGCCGTACGCTGGAGACGACACAACACAACTCAACACACCAAACATCATGAGGCATCACTTTATAACGTATACGAGATAGAAACAGCCAAGAACTCACCGTCTTTGTACGCCGCCACCATGCTGTGGATTTGTTCGTTCGTCCTTGAGGCAAGTACTTCAATCAGACATCTCTCATTAGTGCCGGCTCCCTGTAACCAGAAGAATCAGTACCTCATTACACAGAGCTTTAATTTAACTCAATAAGGATGTAATAGTTCAAACAGTACACAGGAAGAGGAGTAGGAAGGCACAGAATCATCATAACTGTCACACGGCCCCGAGCTGGTGATTTTCCATCACTCTGCAGCGTCTTATAAGCTTGTTATAATACTTAACGCTATTAGCGCTGAGCGAACTGCTTCACAAACCATGCAGTGACATACAGCAGAGTGAAGAAGTGCACAAGCTGCCCTGAAATGACTCGAGACTCTTTAACCTATGATATTACATTTGCAAGACATTTCAGCTTATCTGCATAAATCTATATACTGTATAAATTACGCAGAAATGTACTTTGTCCACATTGATAAATATCCTCCTGATAAGATGAGGTACATTTTTAAAACAATAAATATCACAATCAATATTTGCCCGTTATCCTTTTTTGCTGATATTATTGTATTTTATTGAAAAAAAAGGATGTGTAAATGAGGCTTCATCTAATTAAATTTACACACATTTGCATAAATAAAATAAAACTCTAGTCTTCAAATGATTAAATAGAATTTAAATCATTATTTCACTGTGATACTTTCAAGTTTTGGAAAAAAACAGAATTTTTCCAGTCTTTTCAGTTGGCGTGTTTTTTAAGGTCAATAATTAAGCAATATTAAGTATTAAGTACAAGAGTGTGTTATACTGAATATCGGCTGCTGTAGGTAACCGGAGCTGAGCCAATACTCCATAAACCCGCACGATTAAGAGTGTGATGTTGCTTTTATACAGCAGCTAGCTACAACAATAATAAATTAATATCCTGTAAGTGACATCTTACACATAATATAGCCAAATTTTCTGTTTATTTTCAACTGATACAACTAATGCTCTTTCACATTTTTAGTCAGAAGTTATATTCCTAAAATATATAATTTATCACGTCCACTGATGATGTCACTCACCTACCGTATAATAATATTAGGGAAAGGGGGTGGGGCTTCAATCTAAAGTTGTGATGTTGCAGATGATCATGTGGTAGTCACAAATATACATAAAAACAGTGCAAAAAGCATATTTCTATTGAGTTTTGACACGTGTTATTGTCTCCGAAAATCTGAAAATTATTGATATGAGCAAAATTAAGGAACTTAAAGGCAGAGTAGGTTATTTTTTTTCCAGAAACATTTTTTTATTTTTCTTGAAATTCTCTTGCATTCCAATAGCAATGAATAAATCAAGTGCTCTGATAATGAAAAGAAAAAAATCTGCCATCTGTGGTAGTTTCATGGCTGACGGAAAATAAGTTGGATAGATGTTTCCCTCACGTGCTAACAGAATTATGGTAAACACGAATTGCCGACTTGGACATTGTACATCAACCTGTTATTTCGAGTGGGAACCCAAGTTGGGATGACTTTCAAACTTTCAACATATTAAAGAAGAGGATAGTTCTAGTAATGGATTGTACATAATTCTTTAATTTTAGCAACACAGCTATCGTTAGCTGATGCTAACCTGTGTACATGTATGTTACAGAATCAAATAGGATTTGCCAAGGAAACAAGTGAGAAGGAATCTTGCATCCAAGATTTTTCATTTTGCTCTGACAACAAAGCACATGCGCATGACATACTTGCAATTCTGACTTCAAAAGTGAAAAGTGGGATCTTCAGAATAGTGCGTGAAGGCAGCAAAAGCAAGAGGTCAAACCAGAGTGAACATCGGTATGGCTTTTCAATGATGGCGACAACTGACGGAGTTATCTGGGTGATTTTTGTTGTTGTTGTTGTTGTTGTTGTTGCTCCTCTCCCCAAAGTTCTCTCTCATGGACTCCGGCAGTAGTCAGGCAGTGCGCGTTCATGTGTTTTGGAGGGAGGCTTCAAGGGAGGCGGGGGATTTTTTTTTGTTGGATGTTTTCCAATTCTAGCTTAGCCTTGCTGGTTTGTTCAAAATCACCCACTCTGCCTTTAAAGATATTTATTTATTTATTTATTTATTTATTCGTTCATTAACCAAGTGTTCTTTTTTATTTGAGTTTGCGAGCAATTTTCAGTCACATTTAAACTTAAGGTTTAGTAATAAAGTCATTATAAGCAATTCACATGTAGCTTACTATTTGGACATCAGTGTCATGATCAGTTAATGAATAATTATTGTCAAAGTTTAATGTATACAATGTACTAATGTTTAGGTGTCATATAACTTCCAAATTAAGGTTTCATGTTAATTAATACTTCCAACTATAAAACTAATCTTTGCGAGACAGCAGGTGTTCACAGCTGAAGTTGTACCTGTAACACTTTTGCTTTCCAAGTGCTTGATAAATGCACTAATGATATTTAATAATGTATTAATAAAGATTAAAAAGTAATCCTAAGTAAAATACCAATTACATTATAATTTTTTTTTTGCGCTGAATTTTAACTGAAAATTTTAGACAGTTTTTCTTTCGCATTAGCCAAAATGTTTTCGATCTGCCAAAACATATTTGCACATTTAGTTTTTTACTAAAATCTTTACTATGTAGTTGAATTGTATGGGATTTTTCTGGCAGTAACACGGCATTCAACTTACCTCAGAATATTCAATCTTTATGTGTTTGAGGTTCAAAGTGGGGAAAACTTATTTGCCTTCATGTTTGTCTTCTGCTAGCAACAATCAGCTAACTGTATAGATTTGATGAGTGAATATATCTGAATGCTGATAGCTAGTATAACTGATGTAAAGGTAAGACATGATGCTGTGTTTCCTGTTCGTCCGGTCTGGCCATGTTGGTTTGATGTCATTTGCTGAACTCGGGGTTGAGGACATCGTCCAGTGTTTTCTTCACTTTTTTCTAGTCAGAGATTTTGAGTTACTGCCAAGTTTCAGTCAAAAGCAGCTAATTCTTTGGGGGGTGGTCCCATTTAGGCTCTGCCTCCCAATGTTTGAAGGTGTAATTTTATAAAAAAAAAAAGCTAAATGTGATGCAGAAATGTAACATACATATGTCTACTTTTGACCTAAAGCGCTACTGGCATTATACATCTATTACAAGCGATTTCCTATACATATTATGTATAATAACTATTCGTTTCTTACTAAAAGATATTTATTAATTGGGAAAACATACAGTAGTTACATGTATAACGGCTTGAGTCTGTGTAGCAAGTGATTCTATCTACAGTATCTAAATGAAAATGTTAGTATCTATAGAAATGCTTAAGAAGCAATTTGAGAGTGGTTTATCAGGGCAGACGAAGAAATGAAAACGTCGATCTGTCTCCGAATCATTAGGGAACATGAACGAGGGCGTGTTGAAAACGGTCATGAAACGAGGTATCAAATCTCATCTCATATATAATCCTCTCTGCGTTGTTCACTTACCGCACCCTAAAGGCAGCATTAACGGAACAGATACACAGAGAAAGCAGTCAGTGACACACACACCATCACCATCACTAGCACATTAATATAATATCTGACTCTCAAGAAAAAGTGTGAGAAAAAGAGGAAATGAACATGAAGTACGATTTTCATTTTGATACGTTTACGAACTATTCCTGAGAAAAAAAGAAAGGAAACTTAATGCTGGAGCTGAAAATGATTACATAAACAGAACACTGAAACACACAGCATGCAAACAAATAAAAGAAAAATACGGGAAATGTCAAGCAGCATGGAGTCTCAAGTTCAACACGGAGCTCTGAGAATAAAATAACGTTCTTCATGTGGTGTATAGCTAAGGGTTGTTAGCGTCCTAAAAGGGTTCTAGTGTGGAACCTTATCTGATACTTTGTTGTAAAGGAACCCTTTGTTATATTTCTACACTATGAAGCTTAATTCTCAGTAACTGTACAGAAAACAAAGCAAACTGATTAAGCTGATGATGTAAGAGTGAAGAGCAAAAGTGCAAATCCATCTATAGTTCCTTAGAGTTCAGGAGCTTCTTTTGTCATCCGTGTTGTGTATTAAGGTAGGAGCGGCCCTGGGGGGCATTACTGCATGTTTTTTCTACTATAGAGGCACCCCATGGGAGACATTTTCTGGCACATTGGAGCACCTAAAGGGCACTTCATCTCATTTCCTTGGATGTAGGGGAGCCTATGGGGCACTACATCACATGTTCTCTACTAGAAAGGGAAACCATTAGGGCACTTCATCATGTTTAATCACACACAGGGGTAGCCTAAAGGGCACTTCATCATCTTTTATCTACCATAGGGGCACTCCAGAGGGTACTTCATCATGCTTACGCACATATAGGGACACCCTAGAGTGTACCTCATCACATTTTATCTACCATAGGGGCACCTAGAGGGCATGTCATCAAGTTGTCTTTCGCATAGGGACACCCAAGAGGGCATCTATTAGGGCACTTCATCACACTGTTTCCTCTATAAGAGCACCCTAGAGGGCACTATACTACAGCATATTTTATCCACTGTACCATAGGGGCACTTTAGGGGCATCGTGTTTGATCTAAGCTAGAGGGC
>JAQQZU010000012.1:2486515-2518063 GCA_030068025.1 Parauchenoglanis punctatus
CTTTGTAAATTTTGACTTTGTGTATTATTGTGTAGTATTGTGAAGAGAAGTCAGAAAAATGGTTCATCCCCTTATTTATAACCGCAGTTGCTTAGTGACATGCCATGCACTTCCTTGCTTAAGTATTCATTCGCCCTTAACTTTTCCTCTTTCACCAGTCAGCGAGCAGTTAAAGAGGGGATTAGTCAAAGACGTAAACAAGAGGCCAAGAGTAGCTCTTGTGACCCACAGTTCAGATCTGAGAAGCTGTTCACAGTCCACACACTCCATAATGCTGAAGTTTAAGGAAGAGTTTGAGAAGAAGGCCTTTAATGAAAAAAAAAGCAATGAAATCCCATTTGGAGACTCAATAAACATGGAGGAAAAGGTTCTCTAATGCGATGAGACCACAACTGAGCAAAAATATCAGGATCCAGATGTGTAAATACTGTATAAATTAAATGATAAAAATCCCAAATACAGTCTGTTTCAGATCCTTGTTATAATGAAACAAAGGGTAGAAAAGTTCAAGGGGGTGAATACTTATGCATGGCGCTGTTCATAGTTGTGAATTGCCACGCTGCGCCTTTTTTACAGTTCCTCCTTCCACACTATAGCCGCTCCTAAAAGTCTCCAGTAAGACATGTGGGGCACGCATGCAGGGAGTGGACAGCAAACAGCTGACACCTGTCCAAGTCTACAGCTGCCCCATGGCCTCATCATTTAGGCTCAGTGTGTGTGTGTGTGCGTGTGTGTGTGTGTGTGTGTGTGGGTTTCACCTTACTTATACAGTGCAGTTCACCTTGTAGCAGAATCCTGTTTCTGCCTGATTGAGCACAAACTCTATATGACTCTGCATTTCTGCTTCTTCTTCTTTCACTTCCCATGTAATTCCCGCTCGAGAGGCTTTTTTGCCTGGAAAAATGGCCAAGAGCCAGAAACCTCCGCCTTACAGCTACAGAGTTTATCTGTCAAGGCCCACTTTCGATATGACAGCTGTGAGGGGGGGGACATACGGCACAACATAGCACTTAGCAACGGTGACCTCAGTGAACAACCATCCCTGCACCCACACACTAGCGAACTGAGGCGATAAAGCAGAAGGAAAGATGAACTCGGACAAGACAAGTCCGTGATGAGAATATACTGGGTCAAATGGGTGAATCCACGACTGGGCTGCCATTTCAATCGCAATGTTACACTTACACATGTTTACATAAAGTAAACGTAAATGTCAATTTAACCATTTTTAGATAAATAACTTAAATCATTAAAATACTTCAAAAATCAGGCTTGAGACATCCTTATTTACAGGTCATCCATTCTAGCATAGGAAAAATGTTAGTTTTCATTTTAGTTCATTCACTCGACTTATTCCCATCTATGAAATAAGCTGAATTTCCTAAAGCTCATGAGAAGACGTCGGTCGCTCTTTTTCTTTATTTGGAGTCATACTGTGATACAGACCGGCGACCCTTAGCTACACTTTGAATATTTGCTATAACAAAGTAAAAAAAAAATACCAGCAAAGAAACCTTACTGTTCATCAAAAGTCTCCATTCAATCTGACAACGCTTAAGCAATGTTGCCAAGAAGAACAGGCCAAAATATCAGGATCCAGATGTGCAAAGCTGACAGAGACATTTCTATCACGTATTAACAAGACCTGATGCAACCATCAGACATCCCTTACTATAAAAAAAGGACAAATAACAAGTGTGTAAAAAATAATGTTTGTATTTATGAACTGATGTTTGATCAGAAAAGCAAGATGATTTAGCTGTATCTCGCATCATTCGCATCATCATTCACAAATGAACAACAGGTCAAGCGCAGATTCTGGACAAAGAAGTTCGCATGTCGATTAGAGGCTTATTAATGTTATTGCACTGTATCAGATTCAGTAGTATCCACTTTCCACCACAGGAAAAGCTTCAGGATGGAGGAATTTATGGTTTCCAGCTTCTCAGTGCAACATGACAAGCTGCTTTTTGTCTTAGGAACAAAAATGGATGTTTGCTGTATTAACTGTAACTATAAATGCATAAAAAAATATAAGTTCATCAACCAATTAAGCATCGTAACATTTGACAACATTTTGTGGTATAAGAGAAATAAAACGCTTCAGGATGTGCTGTTTTAGGCGTAACAGTAACTCTGCTTCCTCACACTACACCAGCATTGATTATTTTCCTATAACAGCACACCTCCAAGTGTTTCACTCTTTAATTACGATGAAGCAAAGACATAAACCAAAGTCAGTTTTCATAAGAGAAGCATGTAAGAGCTCTGATGACTGCTAAAGCTTCACGTCCTATTTAGAGTGGCTGACATTATTAACACAGGACACGTTATAAGCACTGTGTGTGTGTGTGAGTGTGTGTGTGTGTGTGTGTGTATGTTTGTGTGTGTGTGTGCTCTCTGTCCCACTCAGCAAGAGAAACACACACAACCTAGCCTTCATGCAATGCAGCAGAAACGCAGTGCAGTGACTCATCAATAATCAGCCTCAGGATCTCAGCATCATTCAAACACTGTTAAAGACTTCTTCATGTGAAATAGAAGCTTTGGTATAACTTTGGCTTACCTTAACCATGATGTCTTTACTCGAAGGGTCCCAAAGGAATGACGGACTGAAACTTAACCTGGAAAAAAAATTTCCATTCTTATTTGTTTTGTAGAAGTGAGGTGGAGTGGTGAAGATGCTAATACCAAAAAACCGCACATAATGAAATAAACAAATGTAACGTGGATCATTTGAATGTGGTCAATAGCTATATTTCCATTAACCTGCTTAATGTGATATTTGAAATTGTGAACTAAAAAAACAGTATATGAAAAAAAAGTTTTTACCCTCACATGAGGTGGTTTACAGGGAATTCGCACAAGTGAAATATAAACACATTTCTTTCGCGTTTAAGTCACATGACATGACATGAAGAGCAAATGGAAATGCTATCCTATCACGAGAGGACTCAACTCAGCATTAATCGTATAACATAACTCAGAGGAAACACAGAGCATTCGCACTTGCGTAATGGCAATATGTTTACAATATTTTGCCTGGAAAATTGCAATGAAAACCCGGATTGTGTTTTGTGTCTGCTTCCTTAGTTTTGCACAAGAGTTAATTATCTTAAAATCCATTTCATAAATACATTCATAAAAAATGTTATTCACACTTCAAGCATCAGCGAGTTACATGTCCATGTATATACTTCATTTCAAATGATTAACGATCTAATATTTAATATATTTCTTCTACAATTCCAGATTTGCGCTGCAATCCGTTGCACTAATAACCAGGTGGATTTTCCTGAGCTCTGATCTGAACACGTTCCAGTGCGTCTGCTCGGAAAAGCACAGATACGCAGATCATGGTCATATTTGTATGTATGATTATTTGTGTAACAAATCAGGATGGAATCAACTGAACTACAAATTACAAATCTAAACTTACAAGAATCTAAACAAGTAAAAATCTACTTGTACCAAGTAGTAACGACGACAACTTCGAAGAAGATTTACTGTGACTGCGCACGCCATGTTGTTTTGACGTCCGCCGAAGAACCGAAGAGTTCCTGACTTGGAATTCCAAAGCTGAATGACAATTACATTGCACTTTTCCAAGTCAGAGTCTGTTTTCCCGAGTTCTGAGTACAATGGATTGCATTATTAAATCTTGAGAGGTGGCACAAAGAAGGCAGAGAAATAGAAATGTAATGTCTTCTGTCCAAGATGGCTGCCTCCAAAATGTTAGAGCATTCATTCATGTTCATTAGGAATGTCACTGAGTACTAATACTGATCACTCAGAATGAACAGATAACATGCTCTAAACAGATGCAAACACAAATATGAAGAGCAGACTCACTTTTCATTTTCTTAAGTTTGCCAAAACATTTCACAGGACATAATATTATATTGAGACTAGAGGTCTGTAACAAATGTTTCACAGTTTCATGCGAGTGTGCTGTTAGATATGAAGCTTATGGGACAAAGAAATACCATGATCGTTAACCTGAAAATGAATTATTGAATGATGCATTTAAATTGTTCATTCATTCATTCATCCTTAGTATCTGCCCGGTCACCATGGTTGCATTAGGCTACTAGTTTGTTTATAATTGGGGAATAAGAACCTACTAAATATGTTTGAAACTAAGAATAGCATTAGACCACTTAGCTTAACGAGTAATGGACATCTATCTCAACCAAAATGTTTTATTGGTCTACAAATATCTGCTTTTAGTGCAGTTACTATTTCAGTAATGAGGTTTAGGATACATCGGGACTTACTGTGATCTATAAACATCTCTATCTGTATGTATTTTATGCTCCCAATGCTCACATCTGTATTCAGGTTTAAAGTCAAAGTAGGCATGGCATTACCAGAAGTTTAGTGTTAAACTGGTATATTTCATATTTATTTCATGCATTTAGGCCACGCCCATTTCAGGTTTAAATCCAAATGCAGATACATATATTTAGAGCATTAAATAGATACAGACCCAGATGTTTAGAGATTACAGCAAGACTCAGTGTATCCTGTGCCTGTGCTAAATGTATATATTGTATTTACAGAAAAAAATTAGTTTGGGTGAAACTGACTAACCAATACTCATTAGATTTCATTACTCAGTTCAATTTCTGATGCCAAAAATGTCTCTCCAGATCAGCTCCATTCTGCATAAAGAGTAACGTTTGACTTAAGCCTGGAATATCCCTTTAATGGCCGGGGTACCACTGGAGTACATCTGGATTCAGTCAAGAATCAGCTGTAAGGAACGTATAAAGCAAAGTGAAATGAGAACCTACACGGTTTAATCAAAGGAGTGTGTTTAATCGTGCTGCCTAAATTCTCAGCACTTTATATACGGTCAGTATACATAACCGGAGCTGTCCCCCTCACATACTTCACCGCTGGACCTCCCCTCAGGCCGACACGTTGATGGAAAATGTCTCTTGGACATGGGCCGAGTCACTTAAGGCAAGGCCACGTTTTCCACAGGATACACTCCCTGACTCCCTTACAGCTCACACAATGTGCTTTTTCTCTCCCGATAATATAAACATGATATCTGTACCGAGGCCAAGTGCTGCAGGAATGCACCGTGAACTAACAGCCGGATGAAGGACATATGCAAACACGGAATAAGTAAACAAAGCAATGCAAATTACAGTTCTGATCCTATCCTGCTCTCTATGTATAGTGTACGTTATATTCAAACTTCTAATATTCTCATATGTCCTAAATATTTACATTTAATCGTGGACATGTGTGATAAGTCATAAAAACGTAAAATTAAACATATGCATTGTGTAGAAGTTATAAAAAGTCGAAGGACCAGCAGTCACTAAGGCATATTACGACATTGTTTGAGTTTAAAGCAAAGTCCAAAAATAGACACAGAGACAGAGAGCGAGAGAGACAGACATGTCCACTGCCACACCCAGGGGTCTCAAGCCCTTTCACTATAGATTAATATACAGTATACGGTAATATAGTACGCCTTTTAACACGTCATTCTGTATGATTATTAAATCAGCTTACACTTTTTACACACTACACATACTCTGCAGACATCATACATTATACACTATACAAATCGAGTAATTTTAAGACATTATAAGCACTAAATAGTAATTATTGAAGTATTAAACGACAAAAAATGGGTTCACAAAGCAGCCTTGATGTCTGAAATGTAGAGTGACTTTCTCTTTCTCCCTCTCTTTATCTTTCACAGGGTCCCGTTATACGGTTGCCTACGTCATGCATTAAATCCACTGAAAAATACAACATGCATGAACATAACTGCATTATGAACAGAAAAAGTCTGTGTATGTGTGTGTTTGTGTGTGCCTGTGTCTCTGTGTGTGTGTTTGCTCACCTCCTGTGTGCTTTTGCTCTCCCTGCAGAGTTCACACACACGGTTCTCTCTGTCTCTCTCTCTCTTTCACACACACACACACACACACACACACACACTCTCTCTCTCTCCACTGCCCACCGCAGTCCGGCTTCCGAAATGAGCAACAGCAGGGCAGCAGCTCTCCGGTGCGCTCGAGCGGCTCTGACGTCATCACAGCGGCGCGTCATGCGCAGCGCCAACTTTCAGTTTTTTTATACTATACTATACTATTTTTTTTATTATACTTTATATATTATGTGCAATGCTTTAATTAGACATCTTTGATAATGTTTGCATACTCTGAACTGTAATTCTAAATTACTGAAATGTGCATGGTGGAAAAGTGACTAATTTTGACTTTAATCTTTAAATACATTGTAAAAATGTCAAACTAAATGCAAATAAATAAATCATGCAACCCTTATGGAAAATTACATCGGCTGTTGTTGTTATTTAAACTGCAGCATATGACTTTACAAGCTTATAAATTACATTAATACATGGCTACGCACTAAAGAAATCAACAATCTGACATAAAATGTTGATTTAAAAATGAATTTTTAAAAAATCAATATTGTATGTAAACAAAACCAATGAATTGGATTCTAGGAAGGGCCCCTTTAAATGACTGTATAGGTACCATGTCTTACTCAAACTTACTCAATTAAATGTGAAAGTATACAAAACAAATTGTACTCAGTTGCTACATTTTTAATGTACTCAAGCACAGGCTTGGGAGTGACGTAATAGCCTACATGGAGGCGTTACGTAATTAGGACAGAAAAAATGTGAGTAATATTATCATTCGTTTGTGGGAATGTGAGGAGAAGCGTGATGTTCCTGCTGGAATTGTCCAGCTGTTAGCTTTTGGCTTAATTAATTAGCTTAAAAAAGTACAAATAAATAAATAAATTAATTAATTAATTAATTAATAAGCAAATAAGCAAATAAATAAACTAGCCTATTTTTCCGACCCTGCTTTCGGTTCACAAGTCGATACCAAAAAGAATCGATTCACTAATCTCAGGCATTGAAAACTAAGAGTCAAATGCAAATCTTTGGAGTCGATTCCACACACTGAATATGATTCGCCTCGCGCTCGCACACAGCAAGCAAAATGAGCTTAGCATCGGAGAGATTCAGTGCGAGAAACAGTGCAGCTGATATTTATTTTATCTTTATTTTGAATTTGTCTGTTCGAAATTTTAACAAATCATGTTTTGAAACACAGACACACAGCTGCATAAAGTGTAGTAAGTGATTAAAAAAGTGCTAACAGTAACCGCTGTAGGCTCCATAGCGCCACCTTGAGTCAGTCTGAGTGGTTATTCAGCACCAGTCATATATAATGTTATACTGAATGAGGATCAACAATCATCTGGTCCACATGAGCACTTAATAATATTCTCATGATATGACAGATTATCTGATAAATGTCACTCATCTTGTAATTATTGAACTGCTGTTTAATTAAGCCTAGTTAAGTTCTGTAGTAGTGCTGATTAAATTGTTGCAAATAAACATTTTAAATAAATATCTTTTGTATGTAATATATATATGTGTATGTGAATATATGTGTGTGTGATATATATATATTTAAAACTAATTGAATAATTAAGGAAAGATTACTGAATGTACACCCTAAAAATAATCAAATAAAAAAATAATTATCAAAAAACAAATCAGTAGTTACAGGCCTAAATAAGAATGATATACTACACGCACAACACTTCACGAGTCTCACATCGCTATTCTTCTCTGGAGTGAAATCAGAGCTGATCTTACAGTCACCAATTTATTATCATGGCCTCTGGTGAAAAAATGTGTTCACTGGGCAGACATTTTGCCATTATTTTGTCTTTAATTCAGAAACAGGGAACAACATCACAGAACAGTGCAGGTATTTCACTCCAGCTGAGAGAATGCCGTCATCATCCTCATAATAGGTATTGAGGCAATCTAAAAGTAATGGAAAGTAATCAGTTACATTACTTTAATTTTGTGGTAATTAGATTAAGTTACTGAGTACATTTTTAGCAGGTAATTAGTAATTGTATCGGAATACATTTTTAAAGTAACCCTCCCAACCCTGCTCAAGTATCAAAAAGTAATTGTTTTTAACTGATGAAATTAAGTTCATGTGAAATGTAAATTGCATTAGTTCAAATCAATTTTATTAATATAGCACTTTTAACAATGGACATATTCACAAAGCAGCTTTACAGAAATCTGGGTATAGACTTAGATTGAATGGCAAAGCCAGAGGTGATGGTGTCAAGGGAAAAACTCCCTGAGATGACATTAGTTACCCAAAACTGTCAGAAGTTTACTTTTGTTCTCTTGCAATGCCGTTTCACCTGAAAACATCATTCAATCTGTAATATTTACCATTAGTTAGAATTTGACTTGCCAGTTTATGTTAGCTACTAGAACTGATGCTAGTGTGACCTGGTGTAAGTAATGAAAAGAGGCTAATGTGGTTAAATCAAGCCAGTTAATGTTAGGGGGAAAAACAACAGTTACCTCAGCATGATTTTATAAATGAGATGGCGTTCATGCCTTCAACGGACAGAAAGGAGATTTCATATGAGTCCTTCCAGCATACTGAAAACATTTACTGAGGAAGGGTCAGGAGCGCTCGTCTCAAGTTCAACACTGCAGTCTGGAGGATTATCCATTTTCAAACACACATGGATAGCTATAGTGTTAATTACTTGTGTAGTGCCATTACATTACATTAAGTAGCATATGAAGGTCAACCCAGATAGACAAATTTGGCATTATAGTCTTTTACCTACACTGACAAATTTGGATATTAAACTGAAATGACTGTGACTCTGAAATTGGTAAGAAGTCCTTTGAAGGTCCAAATAAAATCTTATAGAGTAAAAAGGTTTTGTTGTAATGTAACTAAATAAGTGTACAAGAATTCAATGTCAGTAATACTCAAGTAAAGTATAAATATGTATAAAGTATAGTAACGAAGTACATCTGCTCAAAGTTTGTCCACCCCTGCAGTCTTTACATGATAGATGTAGAAAATATTGTAAATATTGTTAATGGTGCTATTTAACATGCTTTTATAAGTAAATATATAAATAACATTAAGGTTTGCAGGGAAAACTAGCCTTAGGGAAAAATCACACATATTTCACATGTGATTATGTAAGAGATATGGGATATCATGGTGGTATCATGCGATATATGTGATACATATATGTTATAAGTAAAAGCATATTTTAAAAAAAACTAACATATGGAAGAAAATGAATCATGTCTTTAAACCATTGTCATGAATGTTAAACTTCAGTGCTGCAGTTGTGCTGCACTCTTTTAAGTAACACAGAAGAAAGTTGAAAAAAAAAATCTGAGTTCATATTGATCACATGACAGGCAAGAGTTATTGCATCATAAAATGTAAGAGCTAATCACAGTCCAGTATGCAAATGAGGGTCATGGAGTAGCAGTTTGCTGAGGGAGTGGGCGGGGCATCGCATTTTTATTAATATGGATTTATTGATTAGGGATAAATGTGGCTTTTTGCCAGGCACAAAAAGCTTGAGGTGTATTTTCTTGTGTATTTTGCACTAAACTGAAGTTCCTGCATTCTTTCAGCTTATTAAAATCTCTAGATTTGGAATGATCTGCACTGACGTGCGTGTGTGTGGTGGAGGGAGGTTCTCCAAATAAATAACAGTGAATGAAATATCATACATATAAAGGAATAAATATATTAAAGTAGGACATGATTTGAGTGCTGTGTGGAGTGCTGTATGGTTGCATTCACAGGTAAGTACATGGAAGGTAAACACACATGTGTATGTGTGTGTGTGTGTGTGTGTGATTTAGCTGAGAGTGAGGAACACAGCAGAGTTACACATGTGTGACAGATGAGCTCCTGACCGAGCTATTTTTGTAAGAGCACAGGGTCATTCCCGTAATACAGAGTGGAATTCAGAGAAGCACAAACACACACACACACACACACACACACACACACACACACACACACACACACAGACACATACACATACACACACAAACACAGACAGGGATAGAGTGTGCCAGACCTGCATGCTCATACTTTACACACCCAGACTTTCATAATCTCAGTCTCCCCACATGGTGGTCTGATTTCTCTCACTAATTAAAGACTTCAAGATGTAACACTATTTCCCAAAGTTTCATAACACTTTTTGAATTCTTGATTGTGATTAGTCAGAAGATTATATTATATAACAGCAGCTCTGACAGAAGTTAAAAATCACAGGTTGATATCAGTGTGCTTGTTCTTGTGTGTTAACATTTCTGCAGTAACAGCTCATTCACAGGGACTTGCATACAAGATGTTCCACAGAAACATATAATAAAAATGTGCAGTTGTTTATAAGGTGACGTTTTCTGTAAAGAGACGTTTGTTTAACATGTATTATTACTGTCATTCCTATTTTTAATGAAACAGAAAATCATATTCAGTCATTTGTATTATAGATATTTTATTCTTTTAGCATTTTTAAAGGTGCAGTAGTTTTTTTTTTATTCCTGACTTTTATAAGTAACCTGGCAAATGTAGGCCATGCTAAAAGAAATAAACATAAACATAGGTTAGGTCATGGAATTTTAGCAAAAGTGTATGAAGTCGCTGAAAAACTAGGTTGGGAAAATGGACTTCCTCTCCAGAATTTTTGTTTGTGTTCAGATCCGCTTCCTGTCAGTCATTTTTTGGACACTCTGTGGGCCACAGTAGATCCTGAGGGCAGGGCTTTGTGAACACGGGTGGGAAACGTTCGAAACCCACATTCAAAACAGTAAACCCACTTAAAGCAGCCCTGACACTTGCATGCAGAGGTGGCATGAAGAGACACGGGTTGGTGCGTGCCATGTGGGAGGGAACTAGTCGTGAAAGAGTGAGTGGAGCTTTGTGGGGCTTCATTTCATGTACGAGCGTGTGTGCCAGGGCGTGCCGGGATTTTTGAAATTTTCAAAAAGGCAAGGCTGATGCACAAATTGTAGCGCAACGTATTAACAACAATTACGCATCACTGGATGTCACTGTTTTCCATTGTATGGGAATTTTTAACAATGTGAATACCTGTGGAACGCAATGGTGCATATTGGCACACATATGCTCTGCATGTGCTGCACATAGTTTTTGCATATAATAGTAGTGCCATCATTTCGGTCAACAGCTGATCATATTGTCTATGATCATGTCTTCTAGTCATCTAATCTCTGACCCACACACTCCTTGGTTTCTTTTTTCTTCCTGTGATTATTTCTTCTCCCCTTCTTCTTTCATCCTCCTCTAATTTCCGCTGATGGTCAACAATAATGCCTATGGCCTAGAGACTGCCATAGCGTTCCTAGGCATGAGACATCAAACCCCAATTTCCTGTATGTTGACGTCATGCATGTGTAACTATAGCATGTCAATGAGTGATCATTCCTGCCACTTAGTGCACAGACATGCCCAGGTGTGACATCATCACAACTTCACAATGCGCAAATAGTGTGTGCCCTTACTATGGCATGACTGTGGTGTAGTAATGATTGCCATGGTGTGCCATTGCATGTCTTAGACATGTCATGTTTGTGGCAGATGCACACCTAGTTCATAACTTATGTGTGAAAGATGACACAACATGGCGCAAACTATACGTAACATTGTCATGATGACAACAATGTCATGCCCCCTTTTTGGTGCGTTTGCCACTCCACAATGCAGACCTTTTCATGACCAAAGGCTGTTTCAGGCTGGCACTCTTAGAGACTTAATCTTTCTTAATGCAACTTTAATTAATTTCTCAATCTTGGAACTGCAGTATATGTTATTCTTATTGAAATTTGTAGCTATTACTAACACTGTAATCAAGACCACCACTCTTGAATTCAAATAAAAGCACAAAGAAGACAAAAAAACCTTTCAAATCCTTTTTCAAGGCCAAGCTACAATGGATGAAATTTGCCATCTCCTGAGAATTACCCAGAATCCTGCAGAATCTTTCAGAACGATAGATTCAGGCATATAATTGGGTAACTATTTTTTGGTCAAGTAAGATGTGGCTCTTAGTAACAAAAAAATCTCCTTATTAAACATACACTGAAAAAAATGACATTTTAGCAAGTGAAAATATTTTAAATATCAGAATTATTTAGTATTTTCTATTATTAAGACAGTTAACCAAATGCAATATTATTAAATTTGTTTCTAGACACTTTTACTCATTCCAGACTACATTTTCTTGTTCTATTGACAGATAATTTTGATTCTTTTTAGAAATAAATACTTATTATTATAAATGCTTATTATAAATGCAAATTATCTGACAACTGAACAAGACTATGTGAAGCTTTGAATTCATCCAAATGCCTTAGGTTTTACTAATTTTATATTTGTTCTAATGTAATTATGTAATAGGAAATACTAGATAGATCTCACTACATTCAAGATATTTTCACTTTCTAAGATACTATTTTTAATAAATATGCATTTTATTACAAGGGTGAGTCAAATAAAAACCTTAATCCTTTTTGTTATTGTTGTTTATTTCAAATAGGTGACAGAAGAGTGCCTACATGATCTCCATTTCCTCCAGTGCCAGTGTTTCAGCGCTTAACAAGTGTCTGGATTCCTCCAGAAAAAAATAAAATGTTTGCATGTTTAAGATTTTCTTTTGTCTCACTCTCGTAGTTCAATTCATGATTTGATTAGAATTGTTTGAAATTACATGCAGGATCATGTCACATATACAGTGATTAAAAATATTATCAGTAAATAGACACAGGGACGTGAAATGCAGAATATAGAACAGCTTTAGATAGTGTTGTACTTAGTAACTCTCCTTATGTAGTGGAAATGGAAATTGGCCCGTAATAAAAGCTAATGACACAATAAATATCGAGAAAACGTCTCAAACCTGGACTCAAGTCTTACATGGGGACTTCAGAATGAAAATATTATGAAGAATCTAGATATGTTGAAATGTCCATATAGGGGTAGTTGTTCATTCTGGACACTGAGTTCATCTCACAGACGATGCTGCTCTCTGGTGCCCTCTAATGCAAAGAAGCATCACTGCAACTGGCCTTTTTTTTTTTTTTTTTTAGCATTTTGATTATGTATGACTTTTCATAATCCCATCATAAAGCCATGTCACGTGACAAAGGGCCTCACAAGTGCAGCTTTCATCTCCGGCACGTCTCTGTCCGATCTCACGGACCGCTCTGGTGCTAAGAATGGGTGCTTTATGAATAAAGCTGGAAAGTGCAGAAAGAAAGTATTTTTTCTATCTGATTCTGCAGAGTGGGAGGGACAAACAGACTGGGCTTCTATAGACAGTTAAAAAAAATCATTTGGCTTCAGGAGAGTAAACAGATCTGATCCTCAGAGCATCAGACATTCAACACAGAAGGTAAAGAAACATGTTTACTTCATATAATAACTTTTATAAACATTTATAGGATAATAAAATCCACTTTCATTGCACAGTTATAAATCATTATTCATTCATCATTATCATCTGCATCATTAGTGATCCTTTAACTGTAAACTGTATGCATGGTTTTGACACACTTCACATGTTAGGTTGCACACGTTATGACATGTAGTGCAGGAGTACTACACTTGAGACATATTTGAGTTCAACTGTGCAATTTAAGAGCGTAACATGCTGGAATGCACTTTCAATTGTTTTTTCACATTGTGACATATTATCACATAACCACATGTTAAAGGTGAAGGGCTGCTGTGCAAGTGCATGGAAAAAATTATTTTATTTTATATTAAAAATTATATGTTTGTTAATTGTACAGATTATGGTTTTGCATATCAGAACTCGGAT
Organism: Parauchenoglanis punctatus; assembly: GCA_030068025.1. Lineage (NCBI taxonomy): Eukaryota > Metazoa > Chordata > Actinopteri > Siluriformes > Auchenoglanididae > Parauchenoglanis > Parauchenoglanis punctatus. The sequence continues at coordinate 2,500,247 of JAQQZU010000012.1, forward strand.
GTAAAATAGTGTTGAGTGTTGAGGAGGCATTATGAGTCTCGAGACTCTAGTACACGAGCATGCCGGAGCAGATTCCACATAAGATTAGGAGGGTCTTAATAGGACACTGGAGAAAGCTCAGTGAGCAAGTGTGCAGGACTGCAGCTGACAAACTCCTGAAAGCAGCTTTGTTTCACTCGCTGCATTGTTCAAAGGACAGCAGCCAAGTTACGGAGCTGTCCACTGAGTCCTACAGCAAGAGACTGAGTCCGAGCTGCTCGCACACAATGTGGGCTTTTGTTCACACTCAAGAGCACTACAGTCCACTATGTCTATTAAAGGAACAGTCTGAATGAAGGAAGAAAGGAAGGAGGAAGGAGAAGGAAAGAAAGAAGAAAGAAAGAAAGAAAGAAAAAGAAAGAAAGAAAGAAAGCTATTTGTCACATCATCAGCTGAAATTCCAACTGTGAGCCATTTCAAAGGGAATGTTCCACATTTTAAGGAAAAAAGAGAGGGAAAAAAACAGAAAAACAAATAGTTAGGGAGAGGAAGAGAAAAAGAAAGAGAAAATATATAAAGAAAATCAACAATATAAAGGGAGAAATTGAAAAGAAAAGAGGAGAGAGAGAGCAAGAATGCATAGTGGGAGTGTCGCTCCTGTGCGAGTTGAAGCAAAGCTGCTGATTGGTCAGCTGCTGTAACAGTTAGTGTGATGTCATCAGCTGGCAGTTGGAATGCAAGATGTGAAAAATTCAAACTTCAAAGAGATCACTGCGGAACACAATATGGAACTCAAGCTCCGAAGCGAGCTAAGGACTAACAAGGAACAGGATGTGAAAACAGTCATTCTGGAAACAAGACAAAGCCATTAGGAATTTAAACATTGACCTCAGACATGTTGATGGATTACTAAGAAACCTCCCTGTGCCATTAAGTTACACTGTAATTGCACTTGGCATCAGCTGCTAACTGCGCAGCGCCATATTGAGAAACGTAATCATAACACCACGGCTTGTAAAGTCAGAGCTATGAGGACATTTCAGACGTTCAGTGAATATTACAAGAGAGGCGCGTTCATGATGAATCCTCTTATAAACACTGCACACTTTACTGAGCTCCAATACACCCAATTACACTTGGAAAAGAAAAGTGCCCTAGGGACAGAGACATGATAGAACAATGAGAAACACAGTGATTTATTAGCAAAAGGACAAGGTGTACCAGTTCTGGCTGCACATTTGGCTATCTTATCAGCCAATGTGTTACCCTTGACCTGATCAGAGTGACGCGCATCATGACCTTTAACCTTCACTATAGCCAGGTGCTTAGGAAGAGTACAAGCTTGTAATAAATCAGAGACCAAAGTAGAGTTAGAAATTGACCCCGGGAATGCCAAATCGCCCCAAAATCATGTGCTACGCCAAAAGAATATCTGGAACCAGTGTACACAGTTACAATTTGATCAGCAAAAGAGTGCATGCGCTTGTGAGAGCAACCAACTCTGCTGCCTGTGCTGATTTATATGGTAATGGGTATGCTTCCCAGACAGTATCAGGCAGAGAGCACACTGAGTAACCACAGTAAAATGTGTTATCATCTGGCTTTGAGCAAGAGCCGTCAGCATACACATGTACACCATTCTCAAATGGAACAGAGGAGAGGTCAGGGCGTATACTTGAGTTTTCATAAATCAGAGTCAAACAATCATGTTCAGCCAAAACCAAATCAGTGTTGTGAGATAAGAGATGCTGTAATAGACCTGCAGGTCAATTTGGTGATGATGCAGTTTTAATAGTGAGATTTTGTGTTGCACATAGAATAGCTTCATACCCCGCACACCTCTGTGCTGTCATGTGTTGCGTTTGAATGTTATTCAAAATAATAGTGACCTGATGAGATGTGTGCAAAATGAGAGGATGTGAAATAACTATTTTCTTAGCATCCATTACCATGAGAGCTGCCGGAGCAACTTCCCTAAGGCAATTGAATGCCTTGAATGACCAAATCAAAAGTTTTAGACAGGTAGGTTACGGGACGATAATTACCACCATGCTCCTGGGCCAAGAACCCCTAAGCTGCGCTGCCGCTTTCAGAGACATAGAGGTGAAATGTCAGTGCATACTGCGGCAGTCCCAGAGCTGGAGCTGAGCAAAGGGCTGCTTTCAGGTGTCTGAATGAGTTCATCATGTCAGTAGTCCGTGTCAGTTTCTCTGGGTGTGCTTTCCCGCAGTATTCCCGTAAGATCTTATCATGATAGGAACAATCAGGTATCCACTGTCTGCAGTAGTTAACAAGTCCCAGAAAGCTGAGCATGCCTTTCTGTGTGCTTGGAGGAGGAATGTCATGTATAACTGCATGACGATCTCCAGAGAGCCGTCTCTCACCAGCAGACATGATACAACCCAGATATTTGACTGAGAGTTGACACCACTGAAGTTTAGAGAGCGGGACCTTGAAGCCACACTGTGCAAGGTGTTTCAGGATAAGTAGTGAGCCTTTTCTGCAGGTCTCCTCACTGTTAGCAAGAAGCAATAAATCATCCACGTATTGCAAGAGAACCGTATCAGCAGGTGGCACGAATTCAGCCAATGCGTCTCTTACTACGGCAGAAAACACAGCAGGAGAGTCAATGAAACCATGAGGCATGCGCGTCAATGTGTATTGCCTCCCTTTAAATTTGAATGCAAATAGTTTCTGTGTCTCCTCATGCACTGGGATGCTGAAAAAAGCAGAACACAGATCTATGACAGTGAAAAATGAGTGATGTGCAGGAATAACAGTAAAAATTGATGAAACATCAGGAACAACAGGTGCTACTGGAATCTCAAGATCATTAATGCACCTTAAATCTTGTGTAAAACACCATCCCTTGCCACCTGATTTCCTGAAAGGATTCACAGGATTGTTATATGCAGAAATAGTGGGGATTGTTGTAAGGGGGCATTGTTATATGCACAAACTGTAGGAATCATAACCCCCTGTTCGCTTAACGAAGAAATTACCTCTGAAATTCCCTCCTCCTTCTCCGGAGATAACGGGTACTGCTAAGGAGAAGGAGATAAGGAGTACGGTGAACTAACCCGACCTCATTGCTATGCCCAGAGACACCAAGGCACCTCCTCTAGCTGTTTGGGTATCTCACAAGGAACAACCAGTGCTGTCAAGGTCACTTCCTGAAACAAAGCCACATTGGAATTTGTCTGTGTGTCGATGTGCATGTGACCCTGCTCAAATGAGATAGAAAGACCTAGTTTAAACATCAAATCTCTACCAAACAGGTTAAACGGAGAAGATGCAATTATGACAAAACGATGTGTTAGAAAAATTGTCAGATCTTCAACAGACCGAACTCATAATGGATGAGTCTTTGTACAGTATACTGGAACCCCATCAATTCCCACAGAGTATACGGTCGCCGCCGAAACAGGACCTGAATAAATTTTAGCACTTAATGATGAACACGTCGCCCCTGTGTCAACGAGAAAACAATATGGTTGGATATCTGTTGTGTATTAAGTACAACTATGTTCGGAATTATTTTTAAGCAGACAACTGGAAGGACACAAGACGTAGACTGGTAAAAAGAAACAGTTATCTTTTATTTACGAACCAACAAGTACAGGTGGGAGAGAGAGGAAGAACAGCGCCCCTCGTGGCACAGTATCAATGTACATGTAGACCGGAACAACCGATAAAAGCCCACCACAGGGGATTACCAAAATAGAAGTCTTCTTCTACATTAACCTCTCACAATAAAGAAATCATACATGTCTGTGTTGGAACACCACAATATCAATCAAAAGTTCAACAACAGGCAGTTCAGCGTGAGACTCTGAGTCAACTCTGAGTCAACAATAGATACAATAGACACAAGGTTGTGTTAAACTCAGTCTGATTTAATTAATAAAGTCTAGGATTACTTATACACAGAAGCACAGATGTCATAGTATTCTCAAGGGAACAGATAATTCGAAAAACACCTTGTTTGGACAAAACATATGACATAACGAAAGTCTCCTGCGTGAGAAGTATGACATAAGATAAATCAAGGACAGTATATCATGTTCTTTACGATAGCTTAACCTAAACATGCTTCAATCATGTAATAAGGACCTAAATTATCTAAAGATCACAGGACAGAGAAAAAGCTTGACACCTTTAAATCTGAGCCAGGGAAAGCCATAATGACAATCCATAACGACAGGGAAAGGACAGAGAAAGGACAGAAAGGGAACAGTATGTTCCCTTGAAAGGAGCAAATGAAAGGAGCAAGAACAAGATTTTCAATCTAACAGTTAAACAACAAAAGCAGACATTGTTTGATAGTATACTGTACGTATTCATGCCACTGGGTTAATATTAGCTAAAACCACCTCTGCTTCAATTCTAGTTACTACAACCTGTCCTGAGATATCTATCAGCTTTGCCCATGTGGAGACTGAAATCTTTGCCTGTGCTTCTTAGTAACATTGCTCAAGCTCTGGTTAATCCGATGTTTAGATTCATTGTCCTTCCATCTTGCCTTTAACCCTGACCAGTTTCCCAGTTCCTGCTGAAGAAAAGCATCACTGATGAAAAGCGTGCTACCACCACCATACTTCACATGCTTAATCCCAATAAAGTCCGCTTATATTCCAATTTGTAACTCTACAAAATGTGAAAAAGTTTACGGGTTCTGTCCAAGGCACTGTATTTGTGTTTTATTTTCCCCTCAATAAAGCCAAGCAGTTCCTTTTCCTCACTACTTTGTTGCCCAATTATATAACTTGGTCTCAGGCATGATCTCAGATACTGCTGGTTTAAAACATACAGAACAATGCTACAAATGTTCACGTGACAGTGCACACGCATCACTGTCTCCCTCTGTAGAAGCTGATCAAGGTCGGTTCGTTTTTCACTGCACACTTTACTGAGCCCCAATACACGCAATTACACTTGGAAAAGAAAAGTGCCATTAATTGTCCATCCATCCATCCATTATCTATACCACTTTATCCATCTGGGTCGTGGGGGAAGCTGGAGCCAATCTCGGCAGACTTTTTGGGCGAGAGTCGGGGTACACCCTGGGCAGGTCGCCAGTCCACCACAGGGCCAACACAGACAAACAGCCACGCATGCTCGCATTCACACCTATGGGCAATTTAGAGTAGCCAGTTAACCTAATCTGCATGTCGTTGGACTGTGGGAGGAAACCCATGCATGCACGGGGAGAACATGCAAACTCCACACAGAAAGTGTTGCTCCATCACAGTAAATTGATCCTCCAACAATCCAGGGATCGAACCCAGGCCCTTCTTGCTGTGAGGCAACAGTGCTAACCACCACACCACCATGCCGCCACCATTAATTGTGCTTTTAAAAAATAGAATCATTATGAAAAGTACATATTAAAATATATCTTAATGTTTAATATGCATCAATAGAAAATATATGAGATTAAAAATTACTTTTTATATTCTTTATATACATGAAGTATAATATTTATGGACTTTTAAGTATTTGTAAGGTTTGTTTGTTTGTACTGCAAGGGTTTGGCTAAATAACCTAAATGTGACTCGTGCTTATGAAAAAGAAAGAAAGAAAGAAACAAATGAACAAAAAAGAAAGAAAGAAAGAAAGAAAAGAAGAACGATTAAAGGTTTTCTTAACAGATATAAAGTGAGACCTGTGCGCTATACACTGATTTGTTAGACAGTTTAACGCTCGCTCTCTCGTGTCCTGGTGAAAAGAGCAGCAGAATAATAGCTGAACATTAAGAGGCCATTCCTGGAACCGTGTACATGGTGTATAAACATTGCATATCAGTTAAGTGAGGAAACATATTTACTTTATATAAACTTATCTGTCACCTGGTTGAAGGAGTAGAAAATGTGTCCCTTCATATATGGGACAAATACTGATAGTAGTAATGACAGCAGTAGTACATAATACTCACTCTGTCTTTAATCTTACTGCATTAACACCATGTGAAATAATAACACACTCGTTTTGCTCCCTGCAGGCATGAGCCCGGGGTTTGCCGAGACCCTGAGCGCTGGGCCACAGCGTGAGTCTTATATTTATTCTTATGTATATAAGTTCCCTGCTTGCCTCACAATATGACATTGAACACAATTTTTAATGCACCTCTCCGGACTAATTTTAGGCTCCGTCACCATGTGACTCCTGCCATTAACACTCTCATATCACACAAGTGATAAAAAAAATTAGCTGGAGGCGGGATTTTTTAGAATGACCTGTGGTTATAACATGACACAGCATATTGTTTTCTTTTTCTTAGTCACTCCAGTCTGAGTAGCGGATTAAACACAGGTAGGCATCATTTATGTAAAAGATCATGTCTTTCTTACATTCTTTTTTTTTCAACTGAAAATTATTAAGTGCATAAATATGATGTGAATAAATATCATTCTGCTATCACATCTCTGTATTATCACAAGGATGTTTAGTGGAAAAGATTATATACTAAGAGAGGAAAAACTTTCGGAATAACAATAAATAACTAAAAAAATTTTAAAAATCAATAATAATTATAATTTATAATAATAAATGTTTGGGAAACACTATATATATATATGAAAATGTTACAATGCAAGTACAAAAATACATATGTCGTGCAGTTTATTTCTCATACAAATCAAGTAACTTGAATTTTTAATTTTAACTTTATATTGAGCACTTCATATTTTTCTGGTGTTTACTGAAAGAGGGAAATTGTGTTTTTAGTATGTTCTGCACTCTCACATTTTGTAGTTTTACAACTTGGAATTGATATAGACTCAAATCAGGAAATCTAGCATTTGAGTTCTGCAATATGTCTAACATTTGAAGGTGAACGCTGAAAGAAAGAAAGAAAGGAAGAAAGAAAGAAAAAAGAACAATTATAGAACAGAACAAATATAAAGTGAGTCCTGTGCGTTATACACTGAGTAGTTAAACAACAAAAGCAGACATTGTTTGATAGTATACTGTAAGTATTCACCCCCCTGGGTTAATATTTGCTAAAACCACCTCTGCTTCAATTCTAGTTACTACAACCTGTCCTGAGATATGTCTATCACTTTGCCCGTATGGAGACTGAAATCTTTGCCTGTGCTTCTTAGAAACATTGCTCAAGCTCTGGTTGATCTGATGTTTAGATTCATTGTCCTTCCATCTTGCCCTTAACCCTGACCAGTTTCCCAGTCCCTGCTGAAGAAAAGCATCACTGATGAAAAGCGTGCTATCACCACCATGCTTCACATGCTTAATCCCAATAAAGTCCACTTATATTCCAATTTGTAAAGCTACAAAATGCGAAAAAGTTTACGGGTTCTGTCCAAGGCACTGTATTTGTGTTTCATTTGGTTTAAAATATACAGAACAATGCTACAAGTGTTCATGTGACAGTGCACATGCATCACTGACTCCCTCTGTAGAAGCTGATCATGTCCTGGCACAAGGTCAGTTCGTTCCTGCGCGGTCTGTCCCGCAGGAAGCCTCTAGAGCCAGAAGGCGAAGTGTCCACGTTCCAGCGATGTCTTGCTACAGTAGACCTGGTGGCTCTTGGTGTGGGGAGCACACTGGGCGCCGGCGTCTACGTGCTCTCAGGAGAGGTGGCCAGATCTCTGTCTGGTCCCAGCATCATCATCTCCTTCCTCATCGCCGGTCTGGCCTCCATCTTCGCCGGACTCTGCTATGCTGAATTTGGCTCCCGTGTGCCCAAGACAGGATCGGCCTACCTCTACAGCTACGTGACTGTGGGCGAGGTGTGGGCTTTCACCACTGGGTGGAACCTGCTCCTGTCCTACATCATAGGTGTGAAATTTTTACGAAGAAAAATGGTAAATTATTTGTTTAAAGAAAAAGTGGTGTGGTAATTTGATAGAAGAAGGCTGCGTTATAATTAAAATTAGACATATACGCACGGAAAGCTTTAAAAAACACACACAAAAAACCAAGCATACTTATCCATATTTACATTTTTCACTTTTTTGCCATAATAAAAATGTAGGAACCTGATAATTGTTTGCTAAAATTAAAATAAAAAGAATTATTTTGATGCAAATCAATTTAAGTTAATTCTTAAGTTTATTGATTTGCATCAAAATAATTCTTTTTATTTTAATTCATATATATTGTGAATTCATATATATTGTATATATTGTTCAGCTGATCTCCTTTTTTGTTATAACTTACCTTTTTCATTTAAAACATCACAGTTAATTACTCACATTTCAGTTTATCCCCATCTTTGACAACCATAATATGATCTCCATGTTTTACTCATATTTCACTTATTACACTTATAGTTTTACTATATATTTCAGTTATTTTAATTGATTAATTTTTTGCCTTTGTCAAAGGAAGTAACTCCTCTGCCGCTGGATTTAACAAGTTTCAAAAAAATTGGTAAAAGTTTTACTAAGATTCACATTTGTTTTATTTATAGATAAATAATACAAAACATTTATTTTGAAAAAATATAATCTTGTGTTTTTTGTTTTTATTTATTTATTTTTTTTAATGAGGAGGCTTTAGAATCTACAGTACTTGTGTATGCAGTATTTTCAGGTTTCTATTTATTTAATACGCTCCACTGGGCGTTAACTAATGACCTTAAACGTTTCTTTTTAAATCCAGTTTTAAACCGAAGTAAGTTGAAGCGAAGCTGCTGATTGGTCAGCTGCTGTAACAGTTACTATGATGTCATCAGCTCCAGTTGGAACTCCAAGTGTGAAAAATTCAAACGTTAAAGAGGTTGCTGTTGCTGTTATGACTATAATATGATGTCATTTCCTGGACATAAGGAGGAAGAAACTTGTTAAAAGCAACACGTTCCTCTGAGTCACTGGACTTTTCTTCCTAGCGTAGGCGCCTCCAGCGTGGCCCGAGCCTGGAGCGGCACGTTTGACGATATGATTGGAAATGTGATGTCGAATTATTTGAGCAAACACGCAGCCATGGGTCTTCCAGGCCTGGCCCCTTACCCAGACTTCTTTGCAGCTGGCCTCATTATGCTTCTCGCTGGTACTGAAAGCTATTTCTCGTCATTCTGATTAGCCTTTTACACTGAGTATATGAGCCGAGGAGCTGATCTTTTCTTCTGTGTCGCAGGTCTTCTTGCGTTTGGTGTGAAGGAATCAACGACGGTCAACAAGCTCTTCACGAGCATTAACATACTGGTGTTGGTGTTCGTCATCATCACCGGCTTCATCAAGGGGAAACTGGAGAACTGGTACATCAGCGAGGAGACCTTACTGAACGTCACAGCAGAACTCAAGTGAGTAAGCCTGAACTCCTGAACAGCTCCAAAGACAGATAAAGGACATATAGAAATCTCCACACACACACTCCGCAATGCTGTCTTTACAGAAACCTGACGTCCACACTGAACGTGACCTCCGAGTTTGGGCACGGCGGCTTTTTCCCCTACGGCTTTGAGGGCACTCTGGCTGGAGCTGCCACCTGTTTCTATGCATTTGTAGGCTTTGACTGCATTGCGACTACGGGTAATTTAAATATGAAATAGGTACGCAGTGTGGGTTGTGCTCTGAGAAAACACTTCACATGGTGAAATTTTGACTAAATAAAGTTTAGACATGATTTTAAACACAAGTCTTGACGTTACAGTTTACTTAGCTGGCATCAAATAATGGCTGATTAATTCAGAATGTTTTCTTCATTTGGCTGAATGTCTTGTATTCTTGATTAGCATTTTTCCAATCGAACTTCGTAATAATTATAATTAAAATGGCACAAAACATACAGAAACAAAATTTAAAAGGAAAAAAGTTAATACTTATGATATAATCATTATAAACGTATGTAGCAGCCCCTACAACTATTTTGTAAAAAGTTGAATGATTGTTTTAATGATTATTTTTTTATTTATTGTTGAATTTGCACTTTTTATTTTAAAAAACATAATGAAATCAAAATTTAGTAATGTATCCTGGTCTGCATCTTTGACAGCTGTAAAATGATCTCTTTGTTTTACACTCAAATTAATTATTTTTTTCTTTTAATTAATTACAGTGATTTATTTCATACCTGTTTTGCCTTTGTAAAAAAAAAAAAGGAGGAAGTAGCAACTTTGCAACTCAGACTTTTTACAAAATTAATGTATGAAGTATTGTTTGGGTGAAATCTATTTCAAATACATAGTTAGTAGATAGAAAGGTAGAAAAACACAATTGTGGTCAAAACCAAAATCTTTTTTTTTTTTTACTATTTTGACTGAATTTTTTTACTATTTTGGCTACAGTGACATCAGATGTGTTTTCCCAGACCACCACACACCAGGACAGTCAGCAGTGTTTAATTAATTGTGGAATAAACACCAGTCTGCATCAACATAAAGAATATACAATATGAAAGTAAAAAAACCTCTTTAGTGCATAATTAAATCCATTTTGAGGTGCTATGACACCATTACCCCCCAGACGGACGACAAATCATACTTTTTATCCATTTATAGTTATGTTTTAATGTTGTGGGACACCCATGGAGCAAGTTACTTTCTGCTTTCACTTACAAAAATCTGGAAATTATAAACTCCTCTGTTCTTAAGACTTTCCCGAGCCTATCCTGGGAAAACTGGGCATAAGGATGGAATACGCACAATTTCTGGTGTTATTCTTTAATGTTGTTATAAGTATTTTGGGCGCTGTGAATAAATTTTGACTGTATTATTGTAGGTGAGGAGGTGAAGAACCCTCAGAGGTCCATCCCGCTGGGGATCGTTTTTGCACTGCTCATCTGTTTCCTGGCTTATTTCGGAGTTTCAGCCGCTCTCACACTGATGATGCCCTACTACCTGCTGAACATCCACAGCCCTCTGCCTGTCGCCTTCGCCTACGTGGGCTGGAGTGCTGCCAAGTACGTCGTTGCTGTGGGATCCCTGTGTGCGCTCTCTACTAGGTAAACAGAATCATGGATTAGTGTTTTTTCATTGGATAGCAAGGAAAACACTGAACTGCGCAGTTAAAGGGACAAACTAATCAATGAGTGAAAGTGATACAAGTTTATTTATTTAGTCATTTATTGGTGTAATAACGACTCAGTGTGTGCACAGCCTACTGGGATCCATGTTCCCGATGCCTCGGGTGATCTTCGCTATGGCTAGAGACGGCCTCCTCTTTAAAGTGCTGTGTAATGTCAACTCGAGGAAAAGTCCCGCCCTGGCCACCCTCAGCTCCTGCTCTGTGGCAGGTGAGAAAAGAGACTCCCAAATACAGTTTTGGCACCTATTTTTGAAACTTACAACACACAATAAGTGATATTTTAAGCTTAAACATATGCTGCCTTGTTTGATTTAACCACCGTTTTCCTGGTTTTAAAAATATTGGCACCCCATAAGTAATATTTATTGCAGCCAGACCTTCTTGGTTGAGCAGGAAGTGATAACCGAGGAAGTGTCTCTACAATTTGGGCAAGTGGCCCTCTGGTGGTGTGGTGGGGAAAAGTCCCTGATAGATATGACAGCTGCTTAATGTTGCACTTTAATATAAAGTGCTCAGCCAGGTCTTATACAAAATCTCCTTTGGCAATATTGTTTGTAGAACTGGAATAAAGATCAGTGGATTTAGATGTGTATCATGTTCTTCACACAAGGGTGTAATGCAACAAAATTAAATTGTAAATAAGATATTACAATCAGCAGTCGTGATAAAATGAACCCTGGCATATTCATAGCACACACGATGAGCACACGCAGGTTGGCGCTGTGAGGCCAGCATTTTCAAAAACACATTTCTCAAAAAGCTGTGTGTGAGAGAGATTTTTCCCACTGTGATATATAACGAAACCCCATGTGACTGTTGTGACTTTCTCACCAGCTGATGAATGGACATCAATGGAGACAAAAATGCCTAAAAAGAAAAAAATAATGAAGTGTGTGCTCTGCTTTATTCTCAGCTATAATGGCGCTCTTATTCGACCTGAAGGCTCTGGTTGAAATGATGTCGATCGGGACTCTGTTCGCCTACACGCTCGTGGCCATCTGCATTCTCATACTGAGGTTAGTGTTCCAGCTCAATGACTCGGACACACATTCATGATTCAGATATATTTTATTATTAAAATTTTTGTTTTGTCTTTTAACTCAGCCAGGTTTTTTTCTCTTTAGGTACCGTGAGAGCGAATCTGCAGAGAATGAAGTACGCTTCACTCCAAGGACAAAGGTCGGATTTTTAAATCCTCCATCGTACCCAACCAAGGAAACGTCAAACGCTGTCAGCATCTGCACTATGATTATCGGTACGGACCGGAAACCGTTAAACACACTCACATTTACACACATAACAGTATTAGACACTTCAGCTGCACTCATCTGACTTGTTTTCAAATTTTTCAAATCATTTACAATTGCCTTGGAATGATTTTTTATTTTTCACAACTTATGGTAACATACACAAAAAACTAAACAAACGTGATAAAACCTAGGCAATGAGTGCTACCAAATACAGAACTTAAATACTAGTGCTCATTAATTTACAAGTTGACTCAGGTGTGTGTGATTAACATGAGATGCCAGGGCTGATGGGAAATGTAGTTCTGTGCCACTATTAGCGCTAACCTGATAGCAGCACTCAGCTCAGGATCAAACTGAACTCTGGGCTGCTTACTGTAATTGTATAATTGTAAATTTCTTTTACCACAAATGAACTCAAACAGACATGTTTGGTGTGTGAATTTTGCTACTAAAGCTAGCTTTTGTGCTTCGAAACTAATGTAATGTAGCTAACACGTAAGTCTGTCCTTCCCAAATTTGGGCGGAGTCTACAGAGAGGCGGAGTCATACCCAACTGTGTTGAAAAATGATTCTGGTTGTCTAAGATGGCTGCCAACATAATGTTACATTGTTCAGCTACACATTGAGGTTCTGTTCAGAAGACAGTACGTATTCTGAACCACAACAAGAAGTGTGTGTGACATGACTGAGGAGATTTTAGGGCAGAGACTTCCTTTACTTGCAGTGGTCCAGTGCAAAACCAAAGAAGCAACATTCAGACACCAAACACAGCTCAGATGATTGTCCTGGAAATCACTGAACAGTATTTTAACATACAACTAAACACCATGAAGCATCAACTCAACCCCTAATGTGTTACAATACAATAATTGGAACAATAAAAACACATTAGAGTGTAATGTAAGAGTTGAAATGATCTGTTTTATTGTGTAGATTTGTTATGCCGGTCTGGTTCTCTGCAGTTGTCCTGGTGGTGGTCCTGAGCGTCCTGCTGTCCAAAGCCCTCACGTCACTGCTGCTGCTGGAGGCCTGGAGTCTGGTGTGTGTGTCTGTGATCCTCTTCATAATGCTGCTCTGCACACTGCTGATCTGGATGCAACCTCAGAATCCCACTAAAGCAGCCTTCATGGTGAACACACACACACACACACACACACACACACACACACACACACACACGTCCTTACAATCTAAACCTAACCTTAAAGGTCCACTATGTAGGATTCACCCACCTGAATGCCCCTCCCTTACCCCTCGCATTCCAAGCATGTATTAAAGCGTACGGTGACAGTCACGTGCCCATAGCGTACTTCCAAGTTCTTGCATTCACACTCCCTTGTTCTTCTGTGCTAAATGATCCTCCAATTTTCAAAATTTTATCCAGCACCAGCAAACATTAATTACTCTTCTTTTTTCTTCCTTGTCGTAATTTTTCTCCTTTGTTGTGCTGCTGGTGCTTCTTTCTGGATTGATGCTTTTAAAAATACAAAATGTGGAAGGCGCTCTCTAGAGGTTTGTCTGTTCTGGGCTACTGTAGCGGCGCAACATGGCGGCTCCATAGAGGTGGACCCGATCCCTATGTAGATATGAAGGGCTTATTCTAAGCTAATGAAAACATAAGAATTCGTAGTTACAGGTAAATTATACACTAATGAGGACATACTTATGAATTCACATATTTATAATCCATACTTATGAGTTCCATAAGTATACTATGAAATATACTGTATATACTCCGTGTATGCTAATAGATCCTCAAAATCCTACATAGTGGACCTTTAACTTCATTAATAAAAAAAAAGGAAGAATATAGTCAGATGTGACACTACTTAATAATTAGCAGCTCCTCCATTTTTTTTTTTTTTTTTTTAAACCAACCTGCCTTCTTGCTTTCTATTGGCTCATAAAACGAAGGCTCATGAATTCAGAAGTCACCTAGGTAGTTGACAGGGAGTGAAAGTAACTGCTACGTGGAGCAAATTCGTGTCCCAAAATTCGTTTCCCTTCAGTGAGTTAGAGTTTCTGTCAGGTGATTTTTTTCACATTTGGTTTATCCACTGCTGAAAAAGCAGAAAAGTGTAACGGTTAAGTGACTCATTGTAGACAAACATAGTTAATGTTACGGCTAAACCATAGACATTGCCAGCTCTGCTAACTGCATGACATTTTATCCCCTTGTACATGTAAATTAGTACTAATCACTATTTGGGCACTGAGTGTATCGGAGCCTCAGATTCAGAGTTTTACATACAGTAGATGCTTTAAAGGTAAATTACAGTAATGTAATTTTTTTCTGAAGGGTGTACAGTGAAACTGTCCACATTGTTCTATACAGGTGCCTTTCCTGCCTTTACTTCCTGTGGTGAGTTCATTCATCAACGTTTACCTGATGGTTCAGCTCGGAGGTGCCACATGGATCCGCTATGCCGTCTGGATGGCTGTGGGTAAGTAACTAAGTGCTGGAGTGATGTTGGGGGTTAGAGGTTACTCTGTGTTATGTTGTGTTGATATTGTAATGTTTTCTCCAAGAGGATACACTGTACTGTAGGGTATTGAAGTGTGTGTGTGTGTGTGTTTGTGTGGTTTTACCCTCTACAGGACTCCTGATATACTTAGGGTACGGCGTGAGGAACAGCGTCCAGAAACAGAGGCTGCTGGGAAACCTGAGCAACATGGAAACACAGACAAAGATGTGACCAAAGGATAACACTCATAACGCCAGCGTCTGATAATCATGATAATCAAATAATACATTTAGTGATCATCTAATTATTTAACGATAATATATATAACAATAATAATTTTGCATTTCTGACATAATGGTGAAATAATTACAGGTATTTATATACAGTATGCTTTAATAACAATGTTTCGTATTTTGAGCAGAGCTGTCGACACACAGTGGTGTGATAATATGCTTTATGGACTGATTAAAATGAAAAATATTAAAAATATTCACACACAACAAAAAAGAAAATAAATAAAATAAAATAAAGGCAAAGCTTTACCAAAGTGTGCTGTAGTAAAATATCTGTAGTCATAAATCCATTTATACAAGTTCTTTTGGAAACCAAAGCAAATGAGATCATAAACAGATCAGATCTAAGCGAGTAATCACTGACATGCTTTATAAGAATAATGAAAAATCACAATAGGGTTCTTACTAAACCCACTTTAATGCTTTAAACCTACAAAATGAACACTATGTGCTTGTCTAGTAAGGTTGAGATTAGCAGTGAGACCCCCAGTGAGAGGTTTCACACACAAAACTGGGTCACACTGAACAGATCTACTGTATATACTGCACTCATCCTCACATCTACAGAATAAACTCATTCACCCTGTTTTCATGATTAACTTTTATTTTTATTTTTCCCACATAAGAGACACACAATGTAGATTGTAATGAATATAACACTTTTATAAACACTTATAAACACTTTTATAAGCCTTATAAAATAAAACATATATATGTGACAGGGTGGTGTGATATCACGATTACATTTTTTAATCAGTTTAAGAGTGAAATACATTATGCTGTACGTTTTATCCATTTGTAGTTACATTTAATGTTGAACGTCTCTGAAACAATTTTGTTAATCAACCGTTAAGAGAAAAAGCTCATTCGCAGGCACGTGTACTGCAGACGCTCCACACAGGCGGATTAAAAGCATGTGAAATCACTGACACGGTGATGTTTTTTGTTAGGAGGCATTTATTTAACATTTGATGGTCTCCAATGTCCGCACAGCTGCGCTGAGCAAACAAGCGTTTATAGCTGCTTTAAGGTAAACAAGAATGGGAACGTTTACTGAACGTATATATAACATGTACAGTATTGTGTAAAAGTCTTACGCACCCTGTTTTTTAGTACAAATTTTGTTCTAGATGTTCATTTGATTAATTCTGCATTAATGAGTCAGTATAAAAACATTTTAGATTTACAAACATTTCCAAAAAAACTTTTGGAAAAATATTTGAATGTCAGTAAAGAATGTAACATTTTTCAGAAAAAAAAAAGATATGAAACTTAAAAAAGGTTCCTAAGCTGTGACAAAGTCTCCAGAAAACCTGTGGTAGATTCTTCAAGATGCTCAGCAAAACTTACAGCTCATATCCGTATAAAAAAAGTCATCACACCAAATATTGACTTTGTGTAGTTTATTCCTGTCTACTTTATTTCATTACTTTTTAAAAGCCATTTCTTTGCATGTGCCTAACACTTTTGCAAAGTACTATACGTTATTTTTTTTTAAAAATAAAATTGTAACCATTGGCAAATCTCTGTGGTATAAAAGGAATAAAACCTTCTAGGATGTGCTGTTATAGGAAAATAATCAACTTCAGCTTGGGAACAGTAATTCAGCTTTATCACACCACACTATTGTTGATTAATTTCCCCAAAACAGAGCACTCTGTCGTCTTTTATTCATTACGTAATGTATAAATTGTCACTTTACACTACAATACAATAATAAAAATCAAAACATTACTTTCTTGTCAGTAAAAGAAAACAACAAAAACAACAACAACAGGCACGCACTTTAACCAGAGCGGTGTATCAACCAGAACAGATGAAAAGCCCTAAACATTTATCCCTGAACAGATAGTTGATCATTTCCAGTCTGTTTCTCCAGCTGGATAAACGTGAGCACTTCCTCTCGGTAGGCTGAGCACAGAAAGCGGCCGTTGAGTGAAACGTGAGGAATTTGGAGTGTAAATGCTGTCTTTGAGAGCAGGAATGTGTGTGCAGAGCAGCTTCACCTCACCTCTCGCCCATGTCTCGCGTCACATTCAGTCTGCCCTGCATGGAGAGACACTGACAGGATTAAAAAGCTGTGTGTTATTCTCATGGGCGTTTTGTGTTATTTTGTATATGATGAAGCTGGTCGTGGTGCTGTTTTCCTCCCTGCTGTTCTGCACGTTGCTCTTTCAGCTCGGTGAGTGTCTCTGCAGGATCACTGCCGACAGACAAATATCAAAATCCTACAGCTGGAAATCCTGGAATTACTCAAAAGAAGCCTTGATTAACTAGATTTTTTTTATGTTAATAAGACAAAAAGCAGCTTGTCGTGTTAAGGGTAAAAATTTAGACTCCTCAGTACTGAAAACTTTCTGTTGTCAGGAAACTAGAGTCTCTGAACAAAGAACAACTGAGGAGACGGAGTCTCTTCAGCTCCTGATACAGACAGACAGGCAGACCTTTGTCATTGCACAGTACAGGTATTCAGCAATGAAATGGAGTTCAGCATCTACCAGAAATGCAAACATTAGCATTGAGCAAAGTGGAGGTTGAATATATAAACATACTATATGCGCACAATAAATAAATAAACAAACAAGGCGTACTACAGAGAACAATGGGAACTATAATACAGTAGATTATAATAGAAAAACAATAACAGGTGTGTAAATATAAATATACACTACCAGTCAAAAGTGTGGACACACCTTCAAATTCAATGTTTTTTTCTTTATTTTTATTACCTGAAAGACACGTCATGTCTTAAAGTAATGATGGACTGGTGTTTCTCTTTACTTAGTTGAGCAGTTGTTGACATAATATGGATTACTACAGTTGTTCAATAGGGCTGTTATAAAAA
>JAQQZU010000012.1:2518163-2533668 GCA_030068025.1 Parauchenoglanis punctatus
TGGGAGGAAACCGGAGCACCTGGAGGAAACCCACACATGCACGGGGAGAACATGCAAACTCCGCACAGAAAGGCACCCTGGGTGACCTGGTCACCCTGGATCGAACCCAGGACCTTCTTGCTGTGAGGCGACAGTGCTAACCACTGCACCACTATGCCGCCCCCTAGAAACTATATACACGTAATATTTACAAAGCTTGTGTGATCTATCACATCCCTAACACTGTATAACTTGCCAAGCTAACCCGAACTAAAAACAGCTGACTGCCTGAAGTGGTGAAAAAGAAGAAGAAAATGCAGCCTAGCAAACTATAGATGTCAAGCTAAGTTTTATCTAAATTTAGCATTTCCATTAAATCATGGAAAGAATGTTAGCATTAGCTGAATGGCTAATATTCTTTGAGGGCTTTGAGTGGTCATGCAAGCGAACCAGAAAAAAAAGAGAAATCTATTCCAATATCCAATGTTTAACATTTGATATTTTTGGGGCATTTTGAACGTTTTCCTTACGGTTTGTAGACTGGTGGTGGACTCCAACAGCGTTGGCATGGCTCCGTCTTCTTGGTTCAGATTGCTATGGGCAGCTATATGTTAATGAGGGGGTGGTACCATTAAATATGAGAGGAGTTTCTATGTAAGAAGCATGTATTTATGTAACTGGCCTGTTCTCTACGCTTTCTATGACCACTACAGACTGTGAAGGTCACAGTCCACTTTGAGAGGCCCAGTACATCCCCAAGTCATATCTTCTTCTTCTTCTGGCTTGTCCCACTAGGTGGGGTAACCAGTGCGACTCCTCCCTTTCGATTTTTTTCTGTCCATCGCATCTTCCTCTCGCAGGCCCAGCACGTCCATGTCTTCTCGATAGCAATCTGCTATCATCCTCCAAGAAGAGTCTTCTTCTCTTTCTTTTGCCAACCACCAACCTCCGCATCCTCTCTCCCACATACTCTTCTTCCCTTCTCATGTCCATGCCATTTCATGCAGGCGTCTCTAACTTTGTCTTGCAAACTTCCCGCTGTCATCCTTTTTCTCACCTCCTTGTTCTTCACTCTGTCCATCGTCGTCAAACCCATACTTGATTTTAACATCTGCATCTCTGCAACCTCCAGTTTTCTTTCCTGCATCTGCAATCTATGCATCGTTGCTGGTCTTACCATCACCTTATGCAATCTTCCTTTCACTTTGGTAGGCACCTTCCTGTCCTACAGCACACCCATTACATTCCTCCGACTATTCCAACCCTCCTGAACTCTCTTTGCAACCTCCCTGTCTGTTCTGTCATCTTCCTGTACTGTCGAACCAAAGTATTTAAATTCCACCGCTCTTGGTACCAATTCTCCAAATAGTTTTATGCTAACGTCTTCTTTCATACCACCCCCTGTAGCCATACATTCTGTCTTCTTTCTACTTTCATTCCCCATTTTTCCAGTGCTCTAGGGACTCAGAGCTGAACCTTTCACTTCAAACTCTTCAGTCAACCCAGCTGTACATCTAACGCGAGTAGTACAGCCGCTATTCATGTCCCAAGTCATATCAACATGTCTTATTCCAAAAAACACACACAAAAAAAACCCAGTTGCATCCAATTTCATGGCATGTTCCCAATTAAGCTACAGCTGGCTGTTACAAAACGCTGACACTGGAGATTCCTTCCTTAAGTGTTAAATAAACATCTCCACCAGAAATCTTCACCATATCTTTTTTTTTTTTAAATCCAGTTATTAAAGCGTCTGTTGTCCCCTGAAGTCCTTAAGAATGAGCTATTAAATGCTTTTAAAACAATAACATGATGTCCTGTAAACATACAGTAATGAGCCAAAAGGAGCCGAAGCCAGCAGGAGATATGAAGCTGAAAGAGAAGGTGAGGGTAAAGAAAGAGCCTGAGAAGAAGAACAAAAGCACGTCAGTCAAAATTAAAGCCACGCCCCCACCCAAGCCCCCGAGTCCCACAGCAGCGCCGCCGTACCTGAATCGGGTAGTGGGCAAGGGGAAGTTTGAGAAGGTGGGGAAAACGCTGTCAGTCCCTGCAGGGGAAACGCTGGAGCTGAGGTGTAAAGGCAGTCGTGTGCAGTGGGAAGTCCCGTCTTACCTGCAGGAGGACGATGAGGGACGACTCAGGTACGTGACTGATTACAGAAACCAGGTTCGTGGGATACACATGAAAATGAGTCTGATAGCACTGGCCACTTTCTAATGAATGAGTTGATTGCATACTTGATGTCAATGTATAATAGGAATTAGTATTTGCATAAGTCTGAATAAGTATTCACCCCCTCCCTCATCATTCCTCACACACACACATCTTGAACTTTTCTACATTGTGTAGTTTTACAACCAGGAACTGAATTGGACTTCATATTTGAAGGTCTGAAAAATATTTAGACAACTCACATGTTGTGTATTCAAGACTCCTTGGATATATATATATATCCACTCACATAATGACATGTGGAAACACATGATAACATGAGAAATGAATGTGATATTTTCATGAAGGAAATCGTAGTTATTCTTGTTGATTAGGACGGTGCAGCATGAGCGATACAGCACGCTGATTTTAGCCAATTCGTCAGGAGCTGACACAGGAGAGTACACCTGCTACCCGCTGTACTGCGAGGACTCAGACTGCAGGAAAGTGTATGATAAAGCCCTCAACGTCTTCATCTTTTTCCCCGGTAATGTAAATATTCCAGTCTAAAAGGGGGTCAGGTAGTGCGGTCAGGAATGACGTCATATCCTGCACAGCGGTCTAAAGTCACAAGCAACCAAATGATTATAAATGAAGCTCCAAATCTTAATCATTGAATCCTGTGTATATGTTATAAAAGCTTCCTGAAGTTTAATAGTGGAATGTTGTATAAGAAAAAATTTAATTAATAATATGCCATAAAATTGTCACTAAAAATGTATTTTTATCATCATCAGCACCTTTTTCTGTGATTTTGAAAAAATTTTAAATGTTCAACATAAAAATCTATATTTTAACATTGTTTTAAAAATCAGTAGGTATTTATTCATTTATTTTTTAGCTTTTAAACTTCATAAAATCCCTTGATTCTGCAATGTTTATATTTCCTGATTTACTGTTACACCCTCACTGCAAATTTCTGTTCACAAAAATGAAAGATCATAGTTCTCGTGAAGAAACCAAGAAAACACTGTCCTTTATTATAAATTGAGCTTGGAACTAACAAAGCATTTTTTTTTATTTTCAGAGGTTGAAACTGTAAAATAAGTTTTATTCTCTTCTTTAATTCAAAGCAGCTTTTTTTACGTTACAATCATAAAATACATGCTGTATACAAATTGGATTACTTTAAAACCATCTGACAAATTAAGTAAAGAATATATATAATATATAAAAATATATGTTGTTTTCATCTTGGTTTTTTCTGAATTTCTAATTGTCATTGCAATTTTTTATTGATATGCCTTTTTTTGCCACGTCACAAATTGTATAAAGTCATGATGTTTATATTTCCTAACTTTAGTAAGAAGATTTAAAAGGTGATTTTTCTATTGAAAGTAAACTGAAAACATAGTCTCCATCACCATAACTGATTTAGGAGCATCTTTTTATTTTATCTAAGGTGTACTTTGTTAACTGTAAGCTCTTACAGAAGTCTGGTGAAAGTGTTTTGTATATGAATGTAGATAATAAAAGGTCTCGTATCCCTCGTGTCAGACCCTCAGGAGCTCTTCGTGCCATCGTCGGATTATTATGAGGTTATCCGTCTCAGAAGTAACTGGCCCGCGGTGTTGCCGTGTCAGGTCACGACTCCGCAGGCCAAAGTTACTCTGCACCGTGAGTTCCCGCCCATGGAGGTGAAAGTGGACGGATCTGAGATCTCATACGATGTGACGCGTGGTTTCACCATCCACAGGCCCAAAGCTCATCACGCCGGCTCTCTGTACTGCGTGGCCAGTGTGGGGAACCTGCGACAGAGCTCCATCATGTACATGCTCATCTACGTCCACTGTGAGTGCACGTCCAACATGTTTAACATGTTTAACATGTCCTGCACGTCTTACACATCCAACACGTCCAACAAGTACAACACATCTGACACGTCTACCAGGATCGACATCCTTCATGTCCAACACGTCCTGCACGTCCCACACATCCTTCAAGTCCAACACGGTCAACACATCCAGCACGTCTAACATCACAGCTAACACAGCCAGCATGTCCTACATTCCAACATGTCTGACATGTCCTACATTCCAACACTTCTAACATATCCCACATTTCCAACACATCTAACATGTCCTACATGTCCAACACGTTTAACATATCCCACATTTCCAACATGTCTAACATGTCCCACATTTCCAACACATCTAACATGTCCTACATTCCAACACGTCTAACATGTCCCACATTTCCAACACATCTAACATGTCCTACATTCCAACACGTCTCACATGTCCTACATGTCCAACACGTTTAACATATCCCACATTTCCAACATGTCTAACATGTCCTACATTTCCAACACATATAACGTGTCCCACATTTCCAACATGTCTAACATGTCCTACATTCCAACACGTCTAACATGTCCTACATTTCGAAACACGTCCAACACGTCCAACATGTCCAAAACATCCAACACCTCCTATACATAGTACATGTCCAACACGTCCAACACATCTAAAATAGTTACATTCATTTACACACAGATCAGTGAGTGATCAGATCAAATAATGTTTCCTTGTATTGAAAGAAAACAAAAGTACTCATTTATTTCTGCATTTAGTAATTAATAAACTTTAAATAAAGAAAACATGTATTTGCTTGTTTGTTTAGACACTTATAAACAAACCTTTTTGCCTGTTACACAGTCATGGATGCCAATAATTCTGGAGTTGGCTATAGGAATCTTTTTACCTTAACTGTTTGCCTTTATACAGTAAAGTGTCATAAAATTTCAGTTAAGCAGGAAACAATTTTATCATTTTTAATTTATTGTTGGATTTCTAATATGGAACAGTGAAAGTTTTTAAAACTATGACTTCCTGAAAAACTGTCGAGTTGTAGATGACGCTGTGTGACCTCTGTTTATTCCCTTGTCTGGTCCAGACCCGGCTGCTCCTCCTGTCCCCGTGATCCAGGCCTCAGCTTCCTCAGTAGCTGTGGGTGTGAACCTGCAGCTCACCTGCACGGTGGTGGGAGAACAGGACATCACGGTGGACTTCTCGTGGGAGTATCCTGGACAGAAGGTCAGTCCACAGAGTGATGGGTCATACAGAAAACGCGCTAGGCATTAGCAGTGTATGGGATGTGTGTGTGTTTTCAGATCGGCCGGCCTCTCTACACGCAGGAGACTATGCAGACGATGCAGGTGGACGGACGCAGCCGGCAGCGCTCGCAGTCAGTCCTGCAGGTGGATGAAGTGAGGGAGGTAGATGATGGAACCTACACCTGCACTGCTCAGAACCTGCAGGGCTCACGCTCTGTCTCCACCAACGTCAACGTGCAGAAGAAACGCACCACAAAGAAACCACACACAACCCGAGCACTGTAGAGTCACAACTCACCATTTGTCACTCATACGGCAAGATGTCAGACATGTTAGATGTTAAAACTCATGACTCAATAGACTTATGAGTCTAATCACCACCAGTTATCCAAAATTAAATGTTCTGTATCTCAAACAGACAGCAAAAGGTACAACAAAAGGACATCACATACAACTGAAACATGTAACTCAACCAAAATCAGCTTTTTATTAATATATTTGCTTTTTTCCAAAATTTCCACCCCAGTTCGGTCACATGCCAATCCCCGCTATCCAGCTCTCCCCTATTCACAGAGGCTGTAGGCTAACACATGGTTCCTCTGAGACACATGAAGCCAGAGAACCTCATACACTGAGACACAGGGTGGCGTAACACACTCAGAGTGACGCGCAATCCGGCCTCTTCCACATACAAGAACTCACAGACAGTCATGATTGGTTAGTGTCACTATGATTGACAGGAGAGAGTAAGTATGTCCCTCCCACCCTGAGAGTACGGCCAGCTGTGCTTCCTTTGGATTCTAATTCGTGATCTTCCAAACTCTTTTACGTTCCCCAACAAAAATAATTATTTTAACATTTTAAAAGGGTGAAGAATTGAATGTATTAGAGATTCAACAAAATGAAAATTCTAAAGTTCAGGACACACTGAGCCAAAAACGAAAAAAAAAAAAAAACATTTTTTTTTTGGTGAACCACAACTACATTCTACATTTCTGGTAGACATTTTCTGAAAAATAGCATGTATAAGACAGAGAGCATTTGTTCATCCAAGACAGTGAATTCAATTATTTTTTAACTATACTTTGTACTTTGCCCCTTTTTTGTGTTTTCTCCTATCTTCTTTGCCATTCTACAATGGAAACTAGCAATGCATAATTATTATGTAATAACAAATAATTATGTAACCAATAACTAATATAATTATATAACTAACAAATAATTAATAACTAATATGAAGATAAGGTATTTTCATGTTAATATCCAGGCACTGAGCATGACAAGTGTATAAAAGCTCCCTACCAGCAGGGGGAGACAGTGTACTGCAGCTGAGAGCTCAGTTTCCTTTTCTGCATCTAAAACTAAGACTATTTATACATTTACTCATACACCTCAATTCCTCGAGGGTTCTTTGATTCTAGCATCCTTAAGCGGTTCAGGCTGGAAAACCAAAGAAGCCTTAATTCACCATTTTATCAAAGTGTGTACAGGTAGTTTTTGTCTAAAGTAAACATCTATAATCAAAATGCCTACTTTTAAAATGGAAAGCCATTAAATATTCCTATTTTTTCCCAGACTTTGTGTCCTATTTGTGTCCTGTCCTTTCACTAAAGTATGAATGATCATCTTGTACCACAGCGCTGTAGAGTTCCTGTTTCTGATTGGCCAGAAAGTGTTGATTAGTTTTCTATAATAGCAGCTCTGAGAGTAGTAAACAGCTGCGCATCACAGGCTTACAAAACATCATTGTTTCTATAGTAACAACTCATTCACAGGGACTCGTATAGCAGACACCGATGTGTGTAATCATTGATACGGTGACGTTTTCTGTAAGGAGATGTTTATTTAACATTTACAGAAGGAGTCTCCAATGTCAGCACTTTGGAACAGTCAGCTATAGCTGTAGCTTTAAGGAAGTTCTTCAGGACTGAGGAGTTTATGCTATGCAATTTCTTGGTAACAGCTGAATTTGTTGTCTAGTGAAGGAACAGCTGTCTATAATGTAAGTGGTAACAGGAATTAAGTTGTTTCACAGATGTTTCACAACACTAAATGTAACTATAAAGAGATAAAAAGTATGATGTGTCATTGGTCAGTTAACATAAAACTTGCTATCAGTGCTTACAGCCACATATTTAACATCATCAGATCAAGTTACCATGGCGACTGTGCTCTGCTGGAGTTCTTGGCCCCCTCATCGCTGCATGCAAATGTAATCATGTAATCATGTAAGCATTGTCATATTGATGTGGTATCAGAGCGATAACACACTTCAGGATGTGATGTAATTGGAAATTAATTAGTTTTGGGTTGAAGAGGTGACCCTGTTTAAGTCACCGTCTCATCACTGATTATTTTCCTATCACAACACAACATGGAGTGGTTTATTCCTTACGTAACCCACTCGGAAAATACTTCTAAATACCTTAGCTGCAATTTATTGCACAAAACATTTTAATTTTAGATAAATAAGGTTACAACAATTAAAGAGAAAAGTTTATGATTGTTGTACACTGGGGACACACTGTAACCAGACTGTTAATGTGGAAAAACTGCTATGAAACCAAAAACACAGCTCAGACATGTGTTTCCTTCCCTGTTTTACCCCAGAAATAGATAAAATAAGAAAGTTTCTATATAAAAATATTTTCTCTGTTTACATTCAACATGATTGTTTCCGATAGATATTTATACTTGTTTTCAGATGTTAGTGTAATTGCTTCTTGTGGCCGGCAGGCGTCGCTGTTGTGTTCCAGCATCCTGCGCAGTGATTGCGCGCTGCTGCGTTATACAGTTGTCATGGAAACCTGAAAGACAGCTCTAAAGTCTATTCATCGCTGTGCTTTTGAGGGCTCTAGCCAATCAGCGATCGAGGGGCGGGGCTTCTGGGCTGGCTGGGTGCTGAGTTTAAATGTCGGAGAGGGAAAGAGAGCAGAGTGAGGTTTACTCTGGAGTCGCTCGGATGTTTGTGCTGTTCTGAGTTTAGCGACAATCTAGACGGAATATTTCACGTCTGAGTTTTAAAAAAGGAGCATAAGGAGTTAACAAGTTGCGATAAAGGTTGTCGGTTCATCAGCAGTTGTTGGAATCAATAATGGTGAGTGATTTTGTTTTTAATGAACGTACTTCCGGTTTCGCTTCTCATTTTAATCTACAGGGTAAAAATATTATTTGTTTGTTTGTTTGGGAAATGACCACTTGTGGGTTTATTTAATTTCCCTTGTGAATAAAAACAAAAAAATGACCTAATGCAGCCCTGTATAAATTACTGTACCCTTTTGTTTCCTACTTTTACTGTTGTAATTTGTAAGTTAACTAACACAAATTCCTGTTGAAGAAACCAAATTCATTTTAATACTTCATTTCAAATGCCACGAATATTTTCTCATTTTCACATTATACAGATGAACATTAATTGTCTTTCAAAGATCAAACTTGCATCATCCGCATCAGGTTATTTGCTCTCAACATGTTTTAAAGTGGATTATTTTTTATTTTTGTGGAATCGAGCTCAACAGCACCACCAGTGGTCATAAAAGCAAACGGCGAACGTTATAAAGCAGAGCGTCGTGAGTCTGGGGCTGATTTCTTTCTAACCCAGACTATAGATTTACGCAGCCTATCAGTAACAGGCTGATCACACAGAGGACACGCCCCCTCGGTTTGGGCCGACTTTTTTCAGACACATTCGTAACACGTCAGCAGTGACTGAGAAAGCGAGCGTGAAATATACTTGCGAGTGTAACGAACATGAACCAGGTGGATTATTTACGCAATCGTTCTGGTTTCTCCAAAACGCCTTTGATGGAGAAACTAGAAGCAAATAACACAAATCATCGAATCACAGCAAACTACACAAAAGAACAGATGGCAGAAATGTAAATTTTCTTTAAATTGAACGAATGAGACTCTGTGCTATAATGCATTACTCAACACTATCGATAGATATTATTTTAGCCTCCCTTCTTTTATCATGATCAGCCTTCACTATTCAATATCCTAAAGCCTACGTCATGTCCCTTTGCCTTACAGGATGGTGTTTATTCCCAGATCTAAACCTCATCCATTAAAAGCAAGCTTAAATTACGCCAGTGCAGTTAATATGATAAGAAAAATGTTGGATGTTCAAAGAAATATGTAACATGGCTCTAATCATTAAAAAAGAAGAACAAATGAACAAGGCGCATTGGTGTTTCCCATCTGAATAACTGGATCTTACTTGCAAAATGAAACACAAAGGTGGTTTTTAATACGAAAAGTGGTTCCTGGGTGCGAAAAAGTTTGAAGTCTCGCAGAAATGCCGTAGTGATTTACTGATGTCGAGTCAGCGAGAGGATTCTTACAGCCGCAGAGATCTCGGTGGAGTCCACGTCTCTGGATCAGAGTGATTGTTTTAGCAAGTCCTCCTCAGACTTCATGAACCTGATTAATAGATACAGAAACATAAAGCACATACAGAAGTGGATGGATTTTTGGTGTTAATAAAATATTATGGCTAGTAATGAGATTGTATATTGGAAATCAGACAGTCTTTATACGAATAAAAGGGCCATCTTAACAATAAATTGCATTTTTTTTAATGCACAAGAGACTACTAAAATGGTCAAGTCCTCACTAACCTTATAAAAATGGCAGAATCTTTGACTTTATGTGATTTTAAATAAAGTCTTCCTGTCGATCATTCATATCATTAAAACGAAGACATCTATTTTCATCTGGTTTCTTGTGTGAGTTACATGAGTTCTTATAATCAGAACAGCTAATATATTGATCATAAAAACAGTGTTTACAGCCTGTAAACAACAAGACATCTAATTTATTATCAGATATTTTAACACACTGAGGAGTTTTTAACTTGTGCTGAGAGTCTGGAGTTCACATGGTTTAATCTCCTAAACTCCAAGAAACTGCACATTTCTAGCAAAATATCTTGATCTGAGCTTCATCATACTGCATCACGTTGTTTTCTTTTCTTTTCAGTGTAAAGAGGTTTTAATAGCTGGATGATTATGAGTGAGAAAATCACTTTACAAATCCCTTAATTATACTGCTATACAGCTCAGTGAAGGTGCCGCTGCCCGTTCTTGTTATCCACGCTGGTGGTCGTGAGGTTTTACCCCCCCAAACACTGAACTAACACTTCACTCGTGTACTGGAGTTTATTTGCTTGTTTTTGTGCAGTTTGGCAGAAATCGGAGGTGTTTGTTTCGCAGCTTTCAATGACCAGAACTTCAGGACAAAAGGGACTGCCAAAGTGTTGAAATGTTTTCCTTTTACGTGTTGTAACCATGGAGACCAGAGACCACTTCATGACCTTTGACGTTTTCAGCCATCGTGCGTTGATGACAGCTAGGGGGAGCCACTTCAAACGTGCTGTTTAAGAAAAGAAAGAAAGAAAGCGCTAAGAGCTTGTTAATGTGATAAGTCACATGATCACTATCCAATCCGTACTATCCAGCATGCGTTGACTTGCCATATGCCCACACTGTCTCCTGTTCACTTGAAAACAAAAAGCGATCTTAATGTTTGTTAGCTACATTTCTTTATACCACACAGCTGGTCTGATTTTGATTGGTCGGAATTAATTACATTTCTATAACCGTGGTCGTAGAATTCAAACCACAGTATAACAGTAATAAATACATTAACGATTCGGTCATAGAGACCTGAATGGCAGACAATCCTCAAAATCTAGACTTAATGATAAACAAATCTTGTAAAAATGGTTATTTAACAAATAAAACCCTATAAAAGTTGATATGGTGAAGTTTTCTGTAAGGAAATGTTTATTTTTTTGAACATTTATTTATTGGAAGGAGTCTCCAGTGTCAGTGCTTTGTAACAATCAGTAAGTCTTCAGAACCGAGGAGTTTACGCTTTCCGGTTTCTCTGCAGCATGACAAGCTTCACTTATTAACTTCAAGAGAGAGGAAAAAAAGAGAGGCTGGTGAGGGAACGACTGTTTACAGCTCCTGTAACATGAGGGAGAACCGGATCTGACTTGTCTTGAGGATGTTCCACAACATTAAATATAACTATATACAGTTAAAAAGTGCGACAAGTTGTTCTTTACTAAAATAACAATTGTAATCTTTGGAAAATTGCTTTGGTACAAGAGAAGAAAAAACATTTCGGATTTGCTGTTGTAAAAAAAAAAATCCATTTTGGTGTGGAAAACATCACACCACAATTGTTGATTATTTCCTATTACAGCACACCAGGGCATGTTTGATTTTTTTAATTATTAGCTCAAATTTGATGTGTTAATTGAGGGACTAGTTAACGGAATGGCGCAGGCTTTGATTTGCTAATGAAACTGCAGAGTTGTAATAAAACAGTATGTTAAGTACTTAGCAAGGCAACATGCCGCTCGTCCTCATCCTGATTCTGTTTCATTGAGCTACAGAATGGACGCATTCATAACATAGTCATTTGTAATCAGTGACAGTATGTTTAGGAGGCATCGCATCCACGCGCTGACCTCGGATTTGGACAAAACGCTGCCTTATCAATCAGACCGTCTTTATCTCGGAGACTTGTGAAGTAAACGGAGTACACATTGTACCAAAAGTGATGACTGTTCCTTGTGAAACCAGCTAGACACTGAAGGAGGTCTTATCTAGACCTTTTGGCCCCCCTTAACGCTTTAACAATGTCACCTTGGGGTAAATTGGGGCTATAAACCAGGACAGGCGGATGTAATAAACACCATCATGGGTAGCTCCAGTTGCAGAACGGCGGTCGAGAATTTCACTAGATTTCCATGACACTACCACTCGTGATTTGTTCATTCTGGTGAATTCTGTATGGAGAGAGTGCAAAAAATGAAAAGAGAAGCTTTGCTGGAAAAAAAGGGCATTGTTTTCAAAAATAAATGTGATGATGCTGAGAGCAGTGTTGAATAAGAAAGAACTCTGTGACATAGCTAATGTATAATATATACATATAATGTGTATATATATACATACAACATAAACTCATATAAACAATATATTAAGCGTAAGTCAGTATCTGTGTGCCTGGTTTACGAGCTCATTTTTCACTTTTTGTATAGAGACGTTCCACCTCAATAGATTTCCATTAGATTACCTTTTTTTTAATTTTTTGGCACTTTTCCTTGTTGCTGGAGTATCAACATCAACAGTCTGTATCCTTCACCTGGAAACGTATATACAGAGTACCTTGTTTGCTCCCCAGCAACAAGAAAATGGAGTAAAGTATCTTTATTTCGGAGTATATGCAGGGTTGCCAGGTCTGTTTGACAAAACCCGGTCAATTCCAAAAACCTAAAGTCTGATCCTCTCAAACTCCAAAATCATGACTGCCATCCTCAAATATACAGTAATATTTAAATATGGCGTGTTTATGAATGAAGTATTATTAAAACCATGCCGTTTCTTTAAATGCTGTTGGAATGGAAATAAGACTTATTGGATATCATCAATCAGTATAAACAAGGAGTGTGAGCCCCCTGCTGGGTTAATAATAATAATAATAATAATAATAATAATATTGGTACATAGATAATAGGAATAGCACAATTACAGCTTTTTGGATCGTGAAACATCGTATACACTGCCACAATAAAATTATAATATTTAAAGGTGCAGTCATTGATTCTAATCCAATACATTGTTTGTCAAATTCAGCAAATATCTCCTCATGGTCCGTTAGCTGTCCGTTCTGTGTCTGCACTGAAAAAATTCCAGTGTCCATACACAGCCCTGACTCTGTAAACGGGGAAACCAGAAAGTGGCTCACACCGAGCCGCACAACATTATTGCAGCCAATCAGCATGGAGCATAGTCCAGCCATCAGTCCAGCCACCAGTCCAGCCCCCAGTCCAGCCGGGGTATCATTGCTAGTGTTGTTGCCTTGGCAGTGCCATTAATTTGGTGGGCGGAGCTTTTGATGAAGCTGACTGAAGGTAAGTGTGCATTAGTTTGGTTGTTGAGTTCAGATACCAACAGACTTTCTCCAGAATTGATGACTCACTTTAAGCCAAGTAAGCTAGATAAAAAAATAAATACTTATAAACAACTGTCAGTTGTTAAATCCCCGAATGTCTATTTTCATATGAGCATTAACCATGGCTGAAGTTTGACATCGTGAATAAATACCATGCTGAACACAGGCACCCCAAAACAGGTGGAAATTCCATTTTTTGGCCTCTGGTAAAAAGAGTCAAAGGTCCTGAAATGGTCTTGTGTTATTACTGATAACGCTAAAAATAAATATATGAGATATCTCATATTATATGAGAACCAATTAACCAATTCACTGAAGCACAATAAGAACAAGTGGTTTGTTTACTGTAGTTACAATGTCTTATATTTAATGATCCGTTGTCCGATTTTACTGGACACCTTGTGAAATAGTTGCCATGTGATTCTTACAGCAGGGATGCTGTGTGTTCGCCTGTTCATCCAGGGTGTGTGTGTGCGCTTGTGTGTGTTTCGATCAAGTGATGAGCTGGCAGTTTTTTTTTATCTACAACACAGAAACTGTTCCTGTTATTTCACATTACTTGATCAACTTCAACGATTGTTATCTGATGGATGGAGGGAGTAGATTGCACGTCTAGGATTTGAGTCGCTAATGTTTTATTTACAATAGAGAGTTAGCACGCTAACTAACCAAGTTAAAAACAGCA
Source organism: Parauchenoglanis punctatus (assembly GCA_030068025.1). Lineage (NCBI taxonomy): Eukaryota > Metazoa > Chordata > Actinopteri > Siluriformes > Auchenoglanididae > Parauchenoglanis > Parauchenoglanis punctatus. The sequence continues at coordinate 2,532,062 of JAQQZU010000012.1, forward strand.
ACAAACCTGGCAGCTTTCACTGAGCTGTTTTTGATGATTGTTAGCCGAGGGCTTGAGTTAATGGAAGTGTTTTCATGATTTGCTAATATTTAATTTACTCCATCTAGTTAGCAAGATAGCAACTAATTAGCAGAGTTTGAAGGAAGAAGATTATACAACTTGCCCAACTAAAATATTAACGTGGACACTCATGTGAGTTAGATGATACACACGTCTAAGATTTGAGGAAAGTCAACAAGGGTGTGTTTAAGAACGGAACAAACTAGTATACTCCGTTACATCACTTCCTGTTTTGCCTTCAGTGTTTGCCTTCGCTAGCTACTCTATATGCATTTATTTTTACTTTAATAATTATTTTAGCTTATCTTATAATTATAGCTTAGCTTATTATTATTTTAGCTTTTTAAATCCATATTTATCATTTGTGTGTTTATTTATTTTTTTAACTTCAGTAAAGATACTTACATTTGCTAAGGACCCATATTAGCTTCCGTTATCTTGCATTACTTTGTCAGCTTTTATATAATATTTTATTTCTTAAGATTGAGAACTAGCATGCTAAATACCTGAACTGGCAACTTCAACCTAGCAACTTGATCTGTTTTCAGGCAAAGACCATACACACTGCCAAGGAAATCACTTCAACAAATTTTTTTTCCTACTTGACACGGATACACACTAATAGAATGTGAGGAAAGATGACAAGGGTGTGTTAAAAACCATAGCTAACATCCTTGGTGACTTGTCGGTTTCTCACATACAACACCATCATCAAGCGTACACTTCCTGACAGAAGCACGCGATCCAGCGATGAGTAAACTCAGCGTGTGAATACTCCATAAGCAGGAGCGTCATCATGAAGGATGATGTAGTTCATGTCCTCAGGGCTTTAATACAGCACGAAACTAGACATTATCACATTCCTGCTCAAATCACAGGTTGTGCTACATCACTCTGTGTACTTACCCAGTCTGATAATTAGTTCTAGGCCAAGGCCACTGCTATGATACGTTACCTGTGCCGGTAAATATTTTGTGCATTACTAGATTCACTAACAAACAGTACCTCAGAGCTCTGAGTGTTGGCTGATGCCAAACACTAACCCAAACCTGATCCTCTTAGTCACAGAGTGACTCTCCGTTATAATCTGTCTGCAAAATATGTCTAACATCAGAGCTGTGACTGGTGACAGGTTGTGTCCTGTGTTCAACTACAAGCTTTTACACTCTCGTCATTGTGTCAGTCAACACAGCATGCAGCTCCTGGAATGCAATCAATGAATCAGAAGATGCGTCAAATCTGATTCAGGTATCGGCGCTGATGCTGATATTTAGAAATGCCAACATCATTAATAAAACAAATAACATTAATATAAAAACCGTCAAGGTAAAGAATTCAACAACAACAAGAATAATACAATGTACAAAATTAAAAGTAAATGAAAAATAATACAAATACAAGTTCTTTATTCAATTCAATTCAATTTAATTTTATTTGTATAGCGCTTTTAACAACAGACATTGTCTCAAACAGCTTCACAAAAGTATATAAATTCTGAATATAAACTTATACATTTATCTATATATATCCCTAATGAGCAAGCCTGT
>JAQQZU010000012.1:2541145-2554307 GCA_030068025.1 Parauchenoglanis punctatus
AGTAATGTTTTACAACGTAGAAAGCAAAAGAAAATAAAGAAAAACCTATGAAAAAGAGTAGGTGACCCCAAACTTTTGACCGGTAGTGTATATGCAACTAAAACTGTCTTTCTTTATTGTAAAAATCTTTTTTTTCACTTGCTTTCAGTCCCCAGGAACTCCATTCCCATTAACCATGTTGATCATATTTATAACCTGTGGTACAAATAAGATGTTGCACACATGTAAAATCTCTTGTCCTTTATCACAGGAAAAGCCAAAGAATTCTCAACACAAATGTAACAGATTTTTATTGACCTGCACAAATCCAGTAACGGATATAAAAATACACCAGCAGTTGAGAATACCATTAAGTACAATTAGGATTGTAAGGAAAAGATTCATTTGTCTGAACCGGCTAGAAATTTGCCAGGATTGGACTCTGGAGCAAACTGTCCCCTCTGCACAGTGAGGACAAGGACAGTGAAAACAAAGTTCGCAGTTTAAAATTGCAATATCAACTGTTAAACACCACTTTCATAACAGCACACTGTTTTAAAGTGTTGCAAGAATCTTTTTTAGGGACTTGCATATTTAATGCACCAACTTGCATAATTAATACACAGTATACACACGGCAGTCACTATATGTAGTTAAAGGGTCTGGTTGGGTAAACGGGTCCCCTTCTGAAAACGTTTGTCTGGACTGGGCCCTAGCCAGCACTAATGCCCTCTGAGTATTCCATCCAATCTGATAATGCAGGTGACTGAAGGAGTTCCAGGAGGTGTGAATGGCTCTTCTTGGCTCTACGAGCATCACTTTCACACAGGGCCAGAAGGAGATGAAGAGTGTTTTCCACTCCATATTCATAAACCCTTAAAATCCTCATCGTAGCACATGATGTTTTTATGCTGTTGTCAAGCTGACATTTTTAGGAGGCATCTGGACTATGTTTCTAGCTAGAGCTGCACAATATATCTTTTTTAATCACCTAACAGCAAAAAGGTTCTGGGATCGAACCTGATGGCTTACTGGGGCCTTTCAGTGTGGAGTTTGCATGTTCTCCCTGTGCCTGGATGGGTTTCCTCCATGTGCTTTGGTTTCCTCCTACAATCCAAAGACATACAGGTCAACTGGCTACTCTAAATTGCCCATAGCTGTAAATGTGAGTGTGAAAGGTTGTTTGTCTCTGTTTTAGCCTTTGAATTGGCTGCAGCTTCCCTGCAACCCTGGCAGATAAGTGGTGTAAATAAAGAATGGATGGTTTTTAGAGCAGTAACTAAATTGTTGAAAATGACACTTGTTTGTCTAGAAGAATCACAACACTTTCATGATTCAACACAGAGTTTTGGGTAAAAGAATGCAGGCTGATCATAAACCATTTTATATCAAGGATTTCATATCATGTGTTTTAAATTGCTATATAATAATATATGCATATTGTGTGTCCTTTTTATTTCCTGTTGGATCCCATCATCTTACCATGCTTATTGGTGTGTGATTCTCCTCAACTGTTCCACTTTTAAAAATCTGTATTTGTTTAAAATGATCTGTTAAAATAGCATCGTAAATGTGTTGAAATGTTATATAGGCTTTCGCTAGAGAGTCTGTACTTCCATGAATAGACATGGAGAAGAACTAACTAACTAACTGTCACATAAAAGGCCATTTGACCGATCATGCAAATGACCAGCCACGTTTATCTTCCACAAACCCGTTTAAACTAAATTCTCAAAAGACAGGATGCCATGGACTTTTCGTTTGTAGCATGTATATGGAGTTATGATTGTAACCAGAAGATGAACCGATTAGATTTTAAATGAATCCAAACAGCGTCAGGGTCACAGCGAGGTTAAACGTCTGAAAAAAGTGTTTCTTGAAAAGCTCCCTTCCTGTTAGTAACAAGAAAGACTGGACTTGTTACTGGCGGATGCATCCCAGTCAATGCCATGGACATTGAGTTCTACTTGTTCTTGTTTCATTCCAGTGATTATATCTTTGTATAAGCTCATTGTGTGTACCCGTGTGCAGAAGTGTGTATGTACGGAAGTGTGGAGAGCCAATCAGATTCCATCCTTGAAGATTCTGAAGCTTGTGGCCAGAAAAGTGGACAAAATTATCACATGCCTCTGAGGCTGAAACGACATGTTGTGTGACGCTTTTCTCAGAAACCAGGAAATCAGTAACACCCACTAGTGCTAGAGCCTCTCCAAAAGTACTGTTAGATCCTGTTGGGACGTCCTGTTCCAGCTTCCTGTGTCAGATTTTCTAGTACCATGTGCAGTGGAAAATCCTCCTGAGAGACCAGGGCTGCCATTCTGTTTACGTTTCTGGTTAGAATGAAGTGTTTACCACCAACATCGTGTCATCTGATCCTCTGGATGGCACAACACGACTGAATGCAAGCGTATAAGATCACGGTTTATACAATCACTGCACAACAATATCGTAGTCTTTACTAGAAGGCTCGAAAGGTTTTTATAATACTATTGATTATAGTACATAATATATTTATAGAGCACTTTTCTCACACTAGTGGTTACTTTAGGTACAGAATTACAGCGCTTTTAAAAAAAAAAAGCCTGAATAAGCAAAACAAAAGCCATGTTTCACGTATTATAATGCATTTACAATTCGCCTCCTGTTGCTAATCCCGCATCCACGAACAAGGAGAACAGGTCCTGCCACACTGGCGTATATAATGGCGCGCTTTCTAAACAAATGGGCCGAGAAAGTTAGATAAGAGTAATCCGAGACGCTCGTCGGCACAGGGAAGTTTCTCAGGGAATTTTTCCAAGCCCAGGGTGACAGTAGCTCTGTGAGATTAATGTGAGAGCAAAACGTTTAGAGGCTGGTAAAGTGTTCAGAAACAGCAAGTGCAGGTTTAAGGAGACAGCAGAGAGAGAGAGAGAGAGAGAGAGAGAGAGAGAGAGAGAGAGAGAGAGAGAGAGAGAGAGAGAAGCAGGGGTCGGATTCACATTCACACACACGATCTACTTCAGGTAAACACACTGTCTCAGATTTCATTTAAAAAATTCTTAGTTACATCAACAAATGCAAGCTTGCTAATTATTATTTATATTATTATACAATTTTGTACAAACTTTGTATCTAAAAATATTGTGGACATGAAGGAAAACCAATAATGAGACAGCTTGTACATTAAATTCAGAGGGAAAATTATATAATGATATAAAGCAGGAGAAAAATAAGGTGATAATATATTATTGTGATATAATAAATAATATTAATCGATATGTTACATTTTGTGTTAAAGGTTTTAGGTTAAGTGAATACTATGTGAATACTTCACTGGAAAGATTCGGAGTATCTTAAGTTGTGAATAAGTCACGTGTTGGTTTTCTGGTTTACTGGAGTGCACAGAGCCTCTGAAGTCTTATTTATTTACTCCCTTTATGCTCACTTCCAAAGCAGAGAGAATGGACATGAACTTGTTTTAGCCCTCGAGAAGCTGATTTGCAATTGAAATGAGTTTCCTGAACATTGTGTTTCTGACTCCGATGCCAGACTACAGCAGGAGGCTTGGTGACTTGTTTACCTAAATGTCCTCTGATCTTAACTCTTAATTGTGCCAGGTGTCATACGCAGAATGTAAAAATGCTTACTGTAGGGAATTTGAGGGAATCCTGTCAAATTCAAGTGTTATTAATGTGACCGGTAAACAAACTTCGCATCACCGAGGCAGTGTGTATCTGGTCATGAGACTTTTCATGGGAAAACCGGGCTGATATTCAAAACAAATACATGCACGAGGTACATAAGAAATATAATGAGATGTATAAAACAATTAACTTTTCCACTTTTAAGTTGATTATTTTCCAATAACAGAACATCCTGGAGTGTTTTATTCCTCTCATATCAGCAGATATACCGTCCAAGCCACGCTGATAAGTGATCAATTAATCATCCACCTTCTAACCAATCAGAATGGAGAATTGAATATAAAGGTGTAAAGCAGTTGATCAGTGTTATAAAATATGTTTCTAGCAAAAGCTGTATATTCTTAAGACCATTATATATATATAATATATAAGAGAGTTGAATGAACACGAGATATAGATGTAGGTATAAATGTGTTATGGATGTGATGTCTGAAACAGACTATTTTAGAGCTATGACTGCTACTTGTAATAAAAATGTCATGTTTAAGTGGCTTGAAAAGTGATATTTTTCCTCACAGTTTAAAGTTGAAAGTTTCATGAACTTCATTATTATTGGCAAACCACTCAATAAAGAAATAACGAATAAATAAACGAGGAAATTGATCTTTTGAGAATAAAAGCAGAAAGATATAATGACAATTAATTGCCAGCATAAAATGCTTTAATAATGAATTAAGGTTAATGATGTATACGGGTGCAGGCCCTAAGCTATTACTCTGGTATGTAAAATAAATGTTATGTTAAGTAATAACTCTGTCAGAAGTCTTGTAGTTTTACAGAAGCTTCTAGTTTTTCACGTGTCATTTGTGTTGTTAGATTATCTAATCTAACTAACTTAATATGTTAACATACTAATCCTAATCCATACTGTTGTTGCATGATAATAAGGGTTTAGAGTTAAAGATGCCTTGAACAGGAATGATCAGCTCTCATTTGATTTGTTTAGTCATATTAATGATTAGCATTAGCATTGGTATAACAGGTAGTTTTATGAGTGTAAGAGCCACTCTGGCTGGTTTAGTTCCTCTCTGCTCCGCTTATCTCAGCTGTACAGCTCGTATTAATGATTACCCGAGCTGTAATGTGAGGAATGCCATTTTTCCCCTGACTTATCTCACTCTCTACCCATAAAGAATGCACCACTCCACTCCAGGCTTTCCAGACCCAGCCGGAAAGAGAGACAGACGTCTGTGTATTTCTGTAAGACCGCTAAACCGAACAAACAGCATTTAGAAACTCCGGGATAAAGATTTCCAATACATTTCAGCTTTGAGTTTCATTTTTTACAAATATTAACCAAGTTAGCTAATCAGATGTTGTGAGGGTGATGTGACGGGCTCTCGTCAGTAAACATGAATTTACACTCAAAATGGAAACTTGTATCCTTTCACAGGACTTGAGTTTTGTGCCTTTAGACGAGTTTGCGAGAGACATCACTGCATTTCTGAACATCAGTTTAGACCAGCATTACCCTGCATTATTGCTAGCATGGATTTATGTACATGTTTCTTTAATTATTTAGTTATTTACTTGTTTGATTTCCCCCATTTTTCCCCCATTCCCACCCACCAGCCAGCTCTACAAATATATTTAGACCACTGTATGGAGCCACCATTAAACTGGGACCAGTCCATAACATCAGTCACCAATAAAAGTTTCAAAACTTAGAGATTTGAGATCTGTAGTTACGCTGCAATGTTGTTGCAGTGTCTAGTTACGTCACACACTGAACATACTGGGACCTGACATGTTTGGGAGTTTGCTTGATAGAAAATATGATAGAAGACACCTGATTGGTGGGGATTTTGCGTGCCTGAACATTCTGGGACCTGATTGGCTAGGAGTTTGTGTGACGTAATATATAACAAGCTGATTGGTTGGGAATTTACTCGACTGAACATATCAAGACCTGAGCCTGCTGCTACATTTAAATCCACAATCTTTGTTAATATTGCACAACGTACACATGTCTCACTATTGTGTTTAGGACATGCACAATATATATAGACAGTGAACAAAGCAAGTGCTACCCAGGCCTTACTGAGAAGAATGAAAGCATGGTTTGTAAGCACTGTTCCGGACAATCCCGTGACTCAGTCTTTTAACTGACGGGATGAAGTCCAGAATGATTGATTGTGTGATGAAGATTCAAAGCCTCAACCTCTTTAACTGCCAGGAACCATCCAGAGATCCAGACACACATCCTCGCTCTCGTAACTGCACGTCGTTCATATCAGTCTTACTGAATAGTTCACGGTAGTGTTTTATGATGTATAACTGAAAAATAAGTTGAGTTATGTGACCGAGATCCGTGATCATTACATCTGGCAGGTCAGTTATCAGTTTTTATCGCCTTTTCAATTGTCTTAACAACAGAGATATTTGAACAACAATGATATAGTGATTAACAGAGGCTGAGTGTGTGTGCTTTTCTCGTGTTTGCCGTAAATCAGTTTTCTGTTTAAACATGATATAGTAAGCATGTAGTGTAAACACGGGTGTATGAAAAACTTACTCGAAAACCCAGTCCATTTCATCAGACTGTATTTGCGCAGTGATGGATGTGCCGTGTAGCTGCCAGAGCTTTACTTTGCTAAAGTGTGAGGTGATGTAGAGGGATAAGTGCTCCCGTGCTATGGCCTGCATTTGAGTAATGAAACACATGAAGCGCTGCTCCCGTCCAGACTTCTCAGCATGTTAATTAGAAAAGTGGTCAGACATTTCATCATGGAGCCTTGTAGACCACTGATGTGGAGATTTGATACTCGAGTTCTTTAATAACGCCATTGTTCCAGTGGAATTTGAGATACCAGGCTGACCACAGAGCCTTTTCATGTGGACCTTTTCATTTCATCGCAAGTGTCACTTGCGTACATTTGTAAAAAAAAGATGGATAGTTTGCTCTGTGGCTTATGCATTGGTAGACTGTTGTTTTGAAATTTTATAGATGATTTTGGTATTATTAGTTTTGACTAATATTTTGTCTATAGAATGACATATATGTGAGGTTTTGCTGAATGTGTGGATAGATAGCATGCCATCGTCACGCAACACTTTAACATGCACATCTGAACGCCATTGGCTAATACTGACAGCAGCCCAGATTATAGCAGTGTGTGTGTGTGTGTGTGTGTGTGTGTGTGTGTGTGTGCGTGCTAAGTGGTGAGTGGTGACATGGTCATGGATTTAATGTGTTGAAATCAGCGTGCACACACAACACGCACAATAAATATCGCAAACCTAATCATATAAATCAACACTTCTAATACTATAATTAAGATGGAATGTAACCTTGACAACAATCATCAATACCAGTTTTAACAATGATCATGTAATGCTAGCCCATTAGTATATAGGGATTTGTCAAGTAAAGAATAAAACACGTGTGTATGGCGTTATAGGAAAACAATCCACGATGCGGTGGTGTGATGCAACCCGATGTGAGTTGCTGTTATCATCCTGATATTGATTATTTTCCAGTAGCAGCGCATCAGGAAGTGGTTTATTTTTCTTATATCACAGCCATTTGCCATAGCACTGGGTTACTGGTAAGACGGTCAGGGGTTCAAGCCCCCGTCTGCCCCAGGCTGAGCTGTATCATGGCTGACCCTGTGCTCTGGCCCCAAATTCTTAACAAGCTGGGATATGTGAAGAAAAGCATATCACTGTACCGTGATGTATATGTGACAAATAAAGGCTTTCTTCATCTTTCTTTTTCTACAGCCATGAAACAAGTTCGTTCCTGTTCTCACTTGCATTAAGGCAGATGTAATTTAGCTTCTCTGAAAAAAATGCCGCCTTTTACAGAGAAAGCACAAAGTTGCAGCTTTACCTCGGACTATTTCAAAGCGCCGCCACCACAGACTGGAGGCAAAAATGCTCATACTCACAAGCTCGCAGGTCCCTATTAACACAATTGCACATTTTGATTATGTAGTATACAGTTATAGAAGTGAAATGATTTACAATCCCACTATCTGGTGTCTCTCAGATGAGGATGGGTTCCCTTTTGACTCCTTTCAATGTTTCTTCCTCATGACCTCTCAGGGAGTTTTTCCTTGCCACGCGCTTGCTCATCAGAGATAAATTGCTCAATTTCAAATTTCATATTTCTGTAAAGCTGCTTTGTGACAATGTCCATTATTAAAAGTGCTCTACAAAAAAATCGAATTGAATTAAAATAAGAATGTTATTTTACTATCTAGTTGTGTGTAAGGAAAACAAACAAAGTGAGATAAGTGGCATAATCGAGGTGGCTTATTAGACTTTTTGCGTCAGAGCGTCCATTGTGATAGTCAACACTCTTTCTATCTCTTACACAATCATCAGACACGGTGTTGTTATCTTGGCCACTTCAAAGCCACCATGGCAGTGCCAGCGTTCCGCTCAGAAGGAGGCTAGTTTTAGTCATATGTGTGGGAGGGGTTTTTGTGTGTGTGTGATTATATCACAATCCATGCGGTTATATGAGTAATTATTGTTATGTGAAGATTATACAGTGTACCAGCACATGCCTAATCAGTCCTGTGTGATTATCTCGAACCACTGTCTCCAATGTAGTGCATGTGACTGTTCAGGTTCACTGTAAAGACTTCACTGCCTGATACACATGCATGTGATAATATCTTCGATGAATACATAGATTAAAGTGTAATGTCTGTCGTGCGCTTGAATAAGCGACTCTCGGGCTGACAGGATGTTGTTATCTTGCTGTGGGTAAATGAATAGAGACGGCGGTGCAACGAAACCGCTCGTGCTCAGTATCGCCGTCATGAACTTGTTAATTCCAGGGGGGAAATAATGACATCAACACAATGAAACTCGACCAAACGTGTAAGCCATTAATCCAGTGTATGAGGGTACAACACTGAGCGCAAGTTTAACCCTTTCGCGTATAGTGTTCACACTTAGGGACAGTCAATTTAAGGCTGGTTTTAGGAAAATATCAGGTTCAAGTTCAAGTGGCTTTCTTGTCATTTCAACCATAAACATGTGATATGGACCAAGGAATATAATAAATAAAAATATAAGATGTGCATCACCTCCAAAACACGTGAGACCATTACTCTAATTTAACATTAATCATTTCAGTCACTCTCCGGACTATTTGCGATTCCCAGTGCAACATGTGTCTGTTTACAAACTTTATACACAAAATGATGTAATAAAAAACAACAAAATGAAAAAATAATTGCAATGAAGACTAAACGAAAAGCTTTTTAAACTGAAGATCGATTTTTATGTTCTGAAATCTGCCTCATCATAAATGTGTGAAATTATCTTCCTATATTTTGTTACTAAACGGTATTTCCTATCATTTGAATATTTATAAAATATTTTAGACCTCAGTGTTCACAGTTTTTGTTTTATCTGTTTTTTTTTTTTATCCATTTTTACTTTTGGTGTTCCTTTACATGGATAATCCAGTTACTTTTATTTAAGGGATATTTAGAAAAAGTCATGGTATGCAATTTTAAGTAATTAAAAAAACCCTCTAAATATCTGGAAACAATTTAAACATTAAAGGGTTACGCAACAAAAAATGAACAACTTTGTGTAAAAAAAATTTAAAAAAAATTTTTTTGTTTGCTTTTTGTAAACAATTTCATTCATTTTAATTGTTCAGGAGGCGAACATTATGTTGAGGTCTTTTTTTACTAGTTAATGATGCTAATTAGTTAATGGCAGTTGCATTGTCACAATTCAGAATTCAGTCTTGTGATCGCTCTACGAATGCTTTTGTCTTGTGCTACGGTGGCACAATGTACTAGCAAACTAACCAGAAATTGGTACTAGATATTAGCTCATATCTTTAGCATTTTCCATCGCTGACCGTTCTCGTCTGGAAGAGGAAGCTTCATTTCTGACTTTTTGACCACCACCAGATGAATTAAAACCGATGTTCCTATAGTTTTTTTTTTTTTTTAATTTGGAGTTTATTATTTGCCTGAAGCCACTGGATGGTGGTCATGATCTAGACCTCATAAGCTGAAATATTTTTTGAGGTTTATATATATGTATCTCTTATCAGTAACCGGTTAACATCCAAAAATTTACGACCCACTGGCACATAACGCATGCATACTCTGAAGCTACTGATTAGCTTTGGTTTGTTCTGGAGAATTGATCCATTATAGGATTCGTATCTTCAGCATGTTTTCAGTTTCCCTTTAACATCAGTCAATCATCTGATGCCTCATTGGCTCTAGAAAGCCTTTTCTTCGCAGCGTTAGCACCCCCGCTTCACTTCGTTTGCCATGTCAAACGCTCTGCAGCCAATTAATACCACTCGTCGTTTTCTTGCCAAGGGTCAACAAGTCATCCTGGGTGGAGCTAGCAGCTGATTGACAAGCACCATTTGCAACAATGAGGCAATGAGTTGAAGTGGATTCTTAGAGAACCGTGTAAAGACCTGCGAGCTCTTATGTCGAAGTCATGTCATGCATCATTTCTTCTGTGGCGTTTTGATTGAACGTATCGGTGAGTGAAGGTTTCGCAAAGCTTGAGGCCAGATTTCCAGGGAAGTCATGTACTTCAGAAAGGAAACGTCATCATGTAAAACCACACCAGGAAATGAACAGGGTGATATTTTTAGAAGAATGTGACACCAGTAGACTGTGAAGCAGTTCTGGTCGGCAGGTTTTGACTCGTTTTTTTGGAAGCATGTATGGAATTTGATTGGCTTCGTGCACCACTGAACTTCTGGTGATTCTCATTCATTTGGCTGAAGACACCTGGAATCTTTTTGTGATCATGATATTTCTCAACTTCTCATGTAGGAAGCTTGTTCGGGAACAGTAAGAGAATGTAGTGAGGTGTTGAGCCAAAAATCATTGATGCATCAATCTCACATGCACCATTCAACTCTCTTTGCTTATTTTTTTTCCTTTTTTTACCGTACTGAACAACTTATTTCCCTAAAGTGCACCTAAGAGCTGTTAAAGGAGTTGATCAATTATTAACCAAGTAACTGACTAATTGGAATTCTATGTGAGTTAATTTGTAATCAGACTTCTTTCTAAACGTCCACGGTCGCAATAAACCCATGAACCCATTTTATGACCCATGTCATAAAATTCAAATTATTAATGCTTCATCTTTTACTTAGGAAGAAGGTTCTAGGTTCAAACCTTGCGGCTGACTGGGGCCTTTCTGTACAGAGTTCGCATGTTCTCCCCGTGCCTGCGTGGGTTTCCTCAGGCTGCTCCTGGTTTCCTCCCACAGTCCAAAGACATGCAAATTAGGTCAATTGGCTACTCTAAATAGCCCAATAGGTGTGAATGTGATGGCTGTTCGTCTCTGTGTTAGCTCTGCCTCTCTGCGATAGATTACCCCGCCTCTCACTCCGTTTCCTCACGACCCTGAAAGATAAGCATTATAGATCACGGATGGATTTTATACTTAAATCACCTTTGCAGAGCACGAACACTGGAGACTCTTTCCATATTAATCAAAATCCATCAAGGCCTTCTGACCAATCAGATTGAAGAATTCAACAGTATAAAACTGTAAAATTTAAATGCCTGGACGAATACAAAAAAATGCATTACTGACATCTTTGGTCAGATGTCATGATGATTTTGTATCCAGTAAGGCAACCATCGACTTGTTCATTTGCTCTTTAAGCTTTATTTGGGAAGTAGCCCAGTCTCTAATTAAGGCGTTTCCTCAAAGCAGGTACATAATGGTGTGTGTGTGTGGGGGGGGGGGGAGTAGGCTCTCTGGGTTATAAATCAAACCACAGGTATCATCGGCTCTTTATATTGTGCAGCATTTACAACTAGATGCAGCATTTTTGAAGTCATAAATGATTTGTGGCCGCTCTTTAAAAGGCTTCTCTGTCCTCCTCCCTCAGATGGGTTAGCTCCAGCCTCAGACATTCTTTACACTTTCCAACAAACCAACAGTTTCAATCCACAGGAATTTAAGCTGACTTGTCCCGATTCCTTCACCCGGAATGTATTTTACATTTATCACACCTGAAACGGTTAAACAAGCAGGATCGGGATGAAAAACATCATCAATACTCTTTGACTTTAAAGTTGATAAGTTCTAAAAGTATTTTCATACCACATTTCATAGTAAAAAAATATGTGCCATGATATTTACGCTTGCTAACAAAATTGCTCATGTTGGAATTTACTAAAGTTTTGATAAAACGACGATCTGTACAAGCTAATCGTTTAACAGGTAAAAAAAAAATGACTTTGTACAAGTTCTGATGTAATTTAGCTTAATGTCAGTATCACACTGTTGTTTTGTACTGTGTGTTATTTGCTCATAATGTGTGTGTGTGTGTGTGTGTGTGGAAAACTCTTCACTTACTGACATTTTGACATTTTATACCATATAAAGTCCTGAAAACTGAACTGCAATCTGCTGTTCTTTGGATTTACAGTGTAAAGAAATTATATCTTAGCAGGTCAAATATAATCCAATGTATCTAGTGTTGTTTTTTTTAATTATAATGTGACCAAATCTAACATTTTTAAACCTTTCTCTAGACATTTTACTCATTTCAAATTTATAATTTTTCTTATTCTAAGCGTTGATTTCCAGAAAGAAGCACAATTATCTGCCAGTAGAATAAAAGAGCCAATGGAATAAGAAGATTTAAAGCTTGAAATGTGTAAAAGCACCTAGAAACTGAATAAATTTGCATTTGATTAAATATAATGCCATAATAAGAACCTGTTCATTTTGAAGATAATGGCTACAATGCTAATATACATTTTTTATATTTATATTTATTTTGGTAGACTTTTGATTGCAGTAAAAATAAAGTTATAACCTGAATAATAATCCAATTATTGGGCTCAAGTCCAGGTGACTAGATTATTTCTTCAGAATCAGGTAACAGCTTTAATCTCCTCCATCTTTTTGTGTTGTTTATACCGATTGTGTTATTAGTGTGCATGTAAACGCATGCGTGTGTCTTTACATGCCTGTGCAGGAAGCATTAAGATGACAGTAAACTGTAGAAGTATACTACTGTATCTCTCCATCACACACCTCTTACTCACCCTCGCGCTCACACACATCGAGCCAAACCTGAGTCATTAACATTAGTTGCGTCAGTCAGTACTGATGCCATCTCTTCAACTGGACATGCTCTATTTCTAACAGCGTCCCCGTGCAGCCATTTCACTCTACATGTCAACACTTTCTCCACACTACCAGTACAAACCCGACTCACTCGCTATCCGACTCAATTCAGGACACGTCCACAACAACTGTATTGCACAAGTGCACAGTTTCACACACAGTGAGTGCTCCGAGTTCTCTCATGAGACGTCTTTTTGATCAAGTACATGTTTATGTACTTTCTCTTATGAGAGTTTCAGCTCTCATACAGCACACGATCACTGCACTGGACCAGGATATGAAAATTCACCCATCCATCCATTATCTATACCGCTTTATCATCTGGGTCGCGGGGAAGCTGGAGCCAATCCCAGCATCTTCGGGTGAGAGGCGGGGTACACCCTGGGCAGGTCGCC
>JAQQZU010000012.1:2554407-2566010 GCA_030068025.1 Parauchenoglanis punctatus
ACACAGAAAGGCACCCTGGGTGACCCGGGGATCGAACCCAGGACCTTCTTGCTGTGAGGCGACTGTGCTAACCACCGTGCCGCCCCTATGAAAATTCAAACAATCTATATTTCCTTATTTGAATTGAGATGGTGCCAACACGGTTGCACAATGTACTGGTTCTCACTGGTTATGGCAATAAATCGGATGTGTTCTGCAAGGCTGCTGTAAGCAAATGGTGGAGTTCAGTCTTCAGCTAAAGAACGCTACCAATCTGACATAACAGCTAGAGAACGGTACTCTAGATATTAGCTAGGGAATGGTACTTAGCTAACAGTAGCTAGAGAACATTGTCTATCTGACATTTGCTGGATAACATTACATACCTGAGATTAGCTAGAGAACAGAGCTTTGCTGAAATGAACTAAAAAATTGTATTTAACTGACATTAGCTAGAGAACAGTACTTGGTTAATGTTAGCTAGAGATCAGTACTTAGCTGACATTAGCCAGAGAAAGGTACTTTTTCTGGATAACATTACACACCTGACATTAGCTAGTGAATGGTACTTGGCTAACGTTAGCTAGAGAACATTATGTACATGGCAGTATCTATAGAATGTTTTTCAGCGGATGTTATCTAGAGAAGACCTTAGCTAGAGAATATAACCCACTTGACAGCATCTCGAGAACTTTTGTTTTTTATTTATTTAATTGTGTCCCCACCCCAAAAAAAGACAACTTTCTTTTTCTTCTGAATGTAAAGATACATTTACAAAAAATACAACTTAAAAAAAAAACCAACCTTTTAGAGACCATGCACAATTTTCTACAGGACATCTAGTGCGCTGCATAGTTTGTAGACACTTTTTTCCTTCCTTATGTACAGTAAAATGCTCTCGTTAGATTCTAGATGTTAAGCTGTATGCAAAGTGACACCAAACCCATGGATGAGGCAACAAGCCGCCGGTCTGGATGTTTGCTGCGTTTATGCAGTAACAGGTTAGAAACCTTGCAGGTTGAAACTGTGTCCACCACCAATCTGTTCTGCAAATTACTAGTTTCACTGATAAATCCTTTCAGATTTTTCTTAAGATTACATAGAACTAGTGGTGGACATTTGAACAGTCCAACTCTGTGTGTTTCAGATCATTTGGGCCAACATTTCAGTGAACAAACTGACTGATTTAGGATCATTAGGTCAAGTTAAACACGAAGCTTTTCCTGAATGAAGTCATTCGGATTGAATCAGAGACTCTTTCATTCAGACTTGTGAAGGTTTTAAAATCCCAAACATGCAAGTCGAATGGAAAGCATTCGCCGCTTTTTGCTTACTAACTGCGGATGCAGAAACTGCTCAGTTGATGAAGATGAAGCGTAATTGCCCAGCTCTAACAGTAAGGGCTGGAACAGATTCAGGACATGTTCTGCAGAATCAGCGTAGTGGTGATCAAAATGAGGCTCAAGTAATTGCTCAAACCAGGTCATTATATTCTGTATGAACACATTTGCAGGTGTGGAAAAAAGGATTGAGAAATTATACTTAATTGAAAGTATAGATAATGTGTCAGAAACCTGCCAAAAATGTACTCCAGTTGAAAAAAGCTGCTACTTTTAAATGTGTGCAAGTATTAAATTTTATAAAGATTATATATTCATGTAAAAGCTAACTTTTATTATTACTTCTCTAAAACTGT
Organism: Parauchenoglanis punctatus; assembly: GCA_030068025.1. Lineage (NCBI taxonomy): Eukaryota > Metazoa > Chordata > Actinopteri > Siluriformes > Auchenoglanididae > Parauchenoglanis > Parauchenoglanis punctatus. Next base: position 2,556,083 of record JAQQZU010000012.1, read on the forward strand.
TAGCTGGAATGGCTGGAAGTTGGGCATCAATGTGTTGGGTGGTTTTCTCCACCTTTGCAGAGCTTTTTTTTTTTCCCCGGACACCATGGAGCTGCCATACCACAATTTGATGCAGTTGGTCAGGACACTCTCAATGGTGCAGACATAGAAATTTGTTAAGATCTGGGGAAACGGATGAACTTTCTTCATGTTCTTCAGGAAGTAACGTTGCGCCTTTCTAACTCAGCATTAAGGTGTTATGGTACCAGGACAGATCCTTAAAGATGTGAACACCCAGGAACGTGAAGCTGGAGACGCACTTTACTTCAGTCCCACTGATGTAGATGAGAGCTTGTTTGCTGCATTTAAATCTCTGGAAGTTCACATTGAGCTCTTTGGTCTTCTCGGTATTGGGGGTGAGGTTGTTGGCGGAACACCATGTTAGAAAATTAGTGAGACTTACCCCAGTGTGCTTTTGCCTTTAAATTAGGCTGAGTTTATGGGAGGTAAATGATTGGATGCAAAACTGAAATGATTGGCTGTTAAAGTGAAACTATAGGATGCTAAAAGGAAATGATTAGATGCTAAAGTGAAATGATTGGATGCATTAGTGTCATTGGCTGGAAGAGAAGAGAGCTTTGAGATTTGAAATGAGTACATTAAAAGTATGGTTAAAAATGTAAGGAATAAAAAGTCTACTTTTTTTATGAAAAAAGAAACTAAGAATACAAGTATAGTATTAAAATATGGCAAAATAATAGATACTAATTATTTCATAGGGATCCTGCCATATCTGAGGGTTTGCATTTTCTTCATTTCTCTGTTTTGTAAGCTTCGTCTGTGTGTACTCCTTCTGCAGGGAGAAACACTTGCGTGCACTGTAGATATTTTTGCTTTTATGGCCTTGCAGAGGCAATAGACTGTATTTATAGAGCAGAGGAGAAGAGAGGGATCAAAGTGAAATCAATACACAGCCCTAATGAGGTGTTCAGGAAAGATGAGATGGCATGGGAGAGAACGTGAGAGTGGGCAGAAAGCGGGTGGAGGGATCTAACTCGGTGGGAAATGCGGCAGTGAAGGGATACCTGGGTCATCCTTCTCCGAGTTCTCATCAGTAGTAATAAGAGTTTCCCCACTGTGACTGAAAGAGAAACTGAGATTCAGCCGAGCATTAGCGAAAGCCACTACACGAGTTAAAGCTCTGAATCACACATGGCTTCATGCGCTGACGCATTTGTGTGTTTTTTTCAGGGACTGGGTGTGTGTGGGTGCTTAGCTTATTATATAAGTAAGGGGAAGAATAAGACTTAAGGTTGTTGTGTTTATAGGAAAATAATCAACAACAGTGTGGTGATGCGGGCTGACGCAATGCGGAGTTACTGTTACCACCTCAAAGTTTATTATTTTCCAATAACAGTACTTTCCACAGTGATGTTTTCTTCTTATGCTACGACAATTTGTCAAAGATTACAGTTATTAATTTATTAAGGAACGGTACATTGTGACTAGGTTTGCATTTCCTGCAGGACACACTAGTGCTTGCAAAGCAACAAAATTAAAAATAGATGGAGGGAGGGAGAGAGAGCGAGATGAAATAAATGGGAAAGGAAGAAAGAAGGGAAGAGATGGATGGATGGATAGATAAGGTAAGAGTGCTTTATTTCAGCCATTAAACGTTAAGTTGAAGGAGTAGTAAAATCAATGGATTGCTTTGGAAGGATGGACGGATGAATAAAAGGAGAGACAGGTGAAAACAGAAAAGTGTCCTTAGTATGAAAAGCAGTTGCGTGCTGTACATATGCAGTTGAATCCATATACCAAGTTTCGTGACTTTAAAAGATGTATAGAAGCAGTAAAATTAATGGTTTTTAATGGGAGGATGGAGGGAAGAAAAAGAAAGAAAGAGGAGCAGGGAAAAATGTATGCCGTATTTATGTAAGGTACGACAACCTAACGATATTAACTTGGGTGGTCCTAGTTTTTAATCTATAGGAGCAGTTAGGCCCTGAAAAAGAACTGAAGCCAATGGGAGGAAAAGCGAGGGATAAAAAAACAGGAATCAGGCGTGATGGAGGTATGAAAAGAGGTGGAGTGTTTAGCAGTATGGCGCAGAACTTGTGCAGTAGATTTGGAGGTATTTCAAAAATGTACTCTATGGAAGCAGTTAGATTGAGGGATAAATAAAGAGGAATGTGAGTGGAATATCAAAATGAAAATAAAATAGCTCGAGTGTTATTTACAGAATTTCCTACGTTGAGCAGCTCGATCTGAATTAATCGCAGAAAATCAGATAGAAGAATAAAAGATAAGTCTATGGATAAAAAGATAGTCCTTTAAGCAGTATAATTTACAGCATATCCATATATATTTACATTTAATGTTTTGCTTCTTCCGTAAATGTTGAATAAATTTCTCCTTTCAAAAAGCTACATCAACAGATCAATGACATGTTTTTCTTTTAAAAAAAAAAAAGTTAGTTATTTAACAAACACGTTCATTACTAGTTTTGGATAATGTGGCACCTCCACCATACACGTCCCTGTGAATGAGTCGTCACTACAGAAATATGAACGTACTGCCAGCGCTGCCATTACGGAAAAATTAATCAACATCAGATTCAAGAATTCAACAGTGCTGTAAAAAGTAACTTATAAAAGTTGTATTTGGACATTTTCTTGGCCCATTGCTTCTCTTCTCAGTTTAATCTCATCACATGCCCCGCCCACTTTCCTTCACAAACAGTAGCTCGGTCTCCTGTTACTCTACACCACGAGCACTTATCAAAATAAATTAATCATTTTTGGCCACTAACAGTGTTGGGGAGATATCTTCTTACTATCAGAGACGTATTTTATTTAGTTAAACAATTTAGAAGCCAAGACGGAGTATTAATGGTTGAGGTTTATTATGGTGAGGATGATGTTAACATTCACATGGAACAACACAGTTACCAGCAGAAGGTAAAGTATAGGATGAAAATGCCATCCTCTCCATGGCAGGAATTTCAATGAATAACTGCATAAAAAAATAAAAGGGACAAGAGGCAAGACAGTGGGTGGGCTTAGCTAGCTCCCAGCCATACGGTCTCTCTCATCGTGAATGTGTGGGAGATATGTTTGCTCTCGAGTTCAAACATTTCAGTGCTGTGCCGATGAGGGCATTTCTGCTGTCTGGGAAAGCACTCTGGATGGGTTTTTGATGCAAGTAATCTAGGCCTTCTGAGTGCAAGCAGCAGCATGTACATGTACACGTGGCCTTGCAGTTTTGTTTTTCTCGTTATGTGGGTGCCACTGCAGCTTTTGATTTCAGAGGTCTTCACTGCCTACACAGCTGTGGATAGATCAAATCCACCCACATACTGCTGCCCAGGTTTTCTATTACCTAATAATTACTTTGATTTGTGCAGCACCTTGCTCGCACACAAGGATGCTTTACAGTAAAACAGAAAGGCATTTACATAAGATAAATTATAGGATACAATCTGATGTGTTCTGTAAAGATGTGGCGCTATAGTGGTTTTGTCCTTTTTTTGACTTGCATTTAAATCTTTACCTCAATCCAAATCTTTGGGTTCTCACATGCTTAGTTTGAAATGGACTTCTGGGGTCGAGTACAATGTGAAGTGGACAGGATGGTGCCTTTGATGTGAAAGATTGTGATCATTAACTTTTCAAAGTGCCGATGTTAGATGATGTCCATTTTTGCTGTTTGTATGCACTAGGTTTGGGTCGTGCTGCACACTGTAAGATATTATAGGGTACTCGTAATGCGAACCATCCACATATTGTTGTCTAATACTACTAAGTCAGGGCTGGAGTTGTGGTACACCGCCAGGGAGTATCAGTTCTCCATCAGTTCCTCTTATCCCTTTACCTTTTAATTTCAGACTTCCCATTGGAGCCACCTAATTCTATAACCCTATAACCAATGGCAACAGTCCAGGCCCTGCCTTTGACCCAAGATCCCAGCAAGAACTTCAGTGCCATTTATCCAGCATCCTCTTTGGTATCTGCTGACTGCGTTATGGGTAGTGTGGGCAGTCTGATCGAGAAGCATGAGTCGTCGCCCACCAAAGGAAACAAAGCTGTTCCTCAGGTCCCTCAGCGACAGAGCAACGGGCAGAACAGGAAAGCCTTCAGCCAGAGAGAGCTGCTGAATTACCTGAACATCACCAGGAAGGAACCGAAAGCAGGCAAACACATCGTCTGCGGCAACACGTCCATCAAGAGGGAGCATTCCAGAGAGGAGGAAAACCTCTACACCAAGGTTTATCATAAAGACGGAAAAGAGGTGGACCTGGGGAAGAACTCTCTTCCAATAGGCGGCAAGTTTGATAAGGTATGCGAGGGATGAATGGATATGAAAAAATAAGTAGCAAGCCCTTATTACATTTATATATGTATTATATTATATGTATTTATATTTATATTTATATTACCATTGAGGGCATAAATAATTCTTTAAAAGTCACAATTTAAACTGTTGCATGGAGACTAAAGCAATGAGAATAACAGCTACTCTTATCACAACGGATTTTAACACTAACATGTCAGGCAAATCTTTGATTCTTTCCAAGTTATTGGTCAGTCTATTCCTATTCCAATCAACTCCTTGTTGGGTCAACTATTTATTAATGGCTTTTATGTGGCTAAAATGGATGCTAGCGCTAGTGTTTAACAATAAAGTTGGTACTGCAATTCTTTTATGACTTTTAAAATAAATTGAAGGTAATAAAGGCATATAGCCTTACGATTATGTGCCAAAATTGTGTTTCCAGTCACGTTTATTCCCAATTTCATCCACTTGCTCAGTCAGTAAAGGATGCTTCTTTAAGTGACGAGATGACAGAATGACAGGTGGTGACTAATACTTTTCTTATAGTAGTTTTCAGACGTTGTAAATGAAATGTCCAATCTGCCTGCATAAAAGCAAGGATATTGTTCTGAAGGGAGTTTCGTTTATATCTGAGCAGCCACACCATCCTGCATCAAACTGTAGTAAATCATATAAACTCTCCAGGTCTATACAGCCTGTCTGGCATGTGTTTGAATAAATTTAGCCCTGGAATCAAACACTGTAGCAGATTTATTGAGTGTGCAATAAGCAGTAAAATAGAAATATATGTGAAGAAGCAGAGATATAAATTCATTCAGGTCATTTGGCATAGTTTCAGGACATGATCTCTTGATGTAATCACTGTTAAGAATGAAATGTTCTCAAATAGCCAAGACACTAATGGCCTTTTTTTTTTTTAAACCTCCAAAGCCTCGTTTCAGGTCGTCTGCCTTTAAACCAGTGACGCCAAAGAGCTTTAGCTCCATGCAGAACCTTTACCCATCCAAATCTGAGGAATTGATGAATGGCAAACACTCATTCCACTCCAAGATGACGTCCAAATCTCTATCCACGTCCTCCTCATCCTCTTCTCCTTCACGGGCAGGTACCAGTGCCAACAAGGGTGTCCTGGCAGTGCCCCATGAAGAGGAGACAGCCTCAGACTCTGGCCATAACTCTATGAGCAGCCTGCCACCATACCGCCCCCCGTTCCGCCCCCATCTGGGGCAGATAAGCGCCTCCATGGGTCATATTGAGCACATCGGCTCCCTCGAGCGGACCTCAGCAGGCACAGTGGGCATCAGTGCTCTTAGTATGGCCCCCGAGTCCTACGAGCTCTCGCACTCTTTGGAGGACGTGGTGAAGGACCTGGAGGAGCGACTACAGGAGAAAGAGCACGAACTGTGGCAGATGAGGAGGAACCTGGATGAAAGTGAGGATGCCATTGCACAGGTTAGCACTGATTATTAAACATACAAAACTCACTAACTACTAGTGAAATTTCTTCAGCATAAATCACAGCTTAATACTGAACTATTAAGGGTTTATAGAAAGGGTATTATAAGCTCTATTTCATCAGATATGGAAGCATTTGATTAGTTGCGGTAGGGCATCTCTGTTTGCAGTGGTGTCTAGTGCAAATGTATCTGCGCTCAGTGATGAGCAGAATAAAGTGGTTACTGACAAGGATTCGTGCAGACAGGCGCAATAAAGTTGTTAAAGTTTAACAATTTGCTGTCACTTGAGAATTGTTTTTTTCCATTTGTCTGGAGGAAAGTCTGGGGACTTTCACTGTGAACAAAATGACATAGCCAAAAAATATGAAAAATCAGGTTGTGTGCCTAGAACATGTTTTAACCATCAAGAGGAAAAATGTGCTAAGTGATTTAATCACCCATAACATATAGCATCATGAAGCATTTCTGTAAGGTTTAAGGAAAGTGTGGGACGGCTTAATAATATAATAAGCAGTCAGGAACTGCTTGCTGGCAGTGGCAATTGAGAAAACTCATCTGGACGGTGGACTTCTAGATGATTCTTTGAGTCTGAGCACGGACTAGTTCAGGAGAGTGTAGTCAGTCACTTTCTAGTTATCATCCTTAACATTATTTGTAGAGTTTTTTTTTATTTTTGACACTTTATTGTAGGCCTATTTAATCTTTTAGGTGAGAACTTTTTCTGTTCATTTCTCATTCAGACAAAAAGCAGGTGCTGTTGCGACCATTTTTTGCCAAAACATTTACTGGCAGTAAAAACTATCATTTTCCATCCCCTGTATGTGTGCGCATGTAGGTGTTTGAGGGGAAGCAGCGGTTGTGGGAGAAGGAGGTGTCCGAGCTGAAGCAGCTCTATGCCACTAAGCTGCGTCAGGTATCCCAGCAGTCTCAGCGCTCCCAGCGTGCCCTGCAGCTGCAGCTCTACAAAGCTCAGCACGAGCGAAGCCGAGTACAAGAGGAACTGAGCACGTTGCATCGCAAACACCAGAGCCTGCAGAAACAGAGCGGAGCTGGGCAGAGCCAGGAGCTCCAGCCACAGCTTGAGGAGACCCAGTGGGAGGTACGTGCTCAAATCTGAGCAATAAAAACACACACACTGTTAGTTTTATATTTTGTAAATTCATATCTTTAGACACTTGCAAGAATATTCAGAACTAAACTTAATTTCATATAAGCAGTGGCTTTCGTTTCGTTAGACCTCATAGATTAGCTTCATTCTTACTCCAGTACACTTTAAATCTTACTGTTACGGTTTTGTTAAAGTCCAACTGCTTCGGAGACATTCACAATGACTGGATGGATGATGTTAAACATGCACATGAATCTGTGCGTGTCTGTATGTAGGTGTGTCAGAAGGCAGGTGAGATCTCCCTGCTGAAACAACAGCTCAAAGACTCCCAGGCCGAGGTAACTCAGAAGCTGAGCGAGATCTTCCTGCTGAAGACCCAGCTACGCGAGACACGCCAGGAGCTGTGCACCAAAGACAGCCAGCTGGACATGGTGCAACTGGCACTGCAGGCCGAACGCCGCAAGTGTACCCTGGTAAGAGTGGTTGGGAATGATGCTGACTCAGAATACCATGATGTACATGTGGGGATTTCCTCTCTGAAAACATCTCACTTCTTACAGGGGAAGTCGGTGCAGAACCTGTCCTCCTACCAGACTCCAGGTGAGGACAGCGGAACGAGTAGTGCCACAGAGGAGCGTCTCCGCGCCGAGCTGCTGCTGGAGCGGCGTCAGAGCGAAGCTCAGGCCTCAGCCTTCGAAGCCGAACGCAGCACGTGGCAGCTGGAGAAAGAGAAGGTGCTTCGCTATCAGAGAGAGCTGCAGGCCAGCTACCTAGAGATGTTTCACAAAAACGAGAGCCTAGAGAGAGAACTGCAGCAGCTCCGAGGAGGCGGGGCTGGAGCTGTGATGGGCGGGGCTCAGGAGGAGAACTCGGGTCTTCCCTGGATTGAAAGGATCGAATCTTCTGAAATCTGAATACATGCCGTATACGTGTCTATAATTATATGTGTATATCAGAATAAAATGTACAAAACAAAGACTCAAAATGAGCCAAATGCTAAAAGCAGTGCTTTTCTTAAAATGTTTATATCCATATAAACGAAAAAGTATTTGATTTGTGAACCCAAATGCGAATGAATATTCCACAATTTTGCCTGATCCAGAAGGATTCTCTGTTAATAAAGGGAATTTGTCTGTCATCTCATCAGACTTAAAATTCACATTCCATTTACAAAATGTTTTATCCTTAGATACATCTTTACTGCATCTTCTGAACTATAAAGGACTATTCAAGCTGGGTTCATTTTCACCAGAGGTGGTTTGATAATGTACATTTTGTGATTTGAAAGTGATTCAACTGGTGGAATAAAATGTGCAGTTTCCCCCAAATTATCACCAATATCCTGTTTAACACATCATGTGCCAGATGTACATCAGCTGAGACGCAATAAAAACACCAAGCATGACTAGCTCTATTACTATCTTTATGCAAAAAAAATTCAATAATCTTATCGGGTTTACTTTGTCGTTCTCTGAGAAGCGTATCGAACCTTGCAACAAATGGTTCAAAGTTGAGCCCTTTATGGAAATGATTAAAGCAGGACATAAAATAACTTTTTTTTTTGGCTGTTACACCAACTAGTCAGTCAGACCCATAGCAGAGCTGTACTCTGTACATGTGTTCAAGGACACCTAGAGAATGACTGCTGTTGGTCAGCCTTTATCCACTGCCACATGGTTTGCCATTTTAAAACAAGCTTAATGTCAACATCATTCCCAAAAAAAAAAAAAAAAAAAAAATTCTGGAACCTTCATCAAGGACTTAGCAACTCTCTTCAAAAGATTTCAGAATCTTCCTCACGGATATTATTAAAAACATTCCCGAAACCTTTTACAAAATATTCAGGAACTATTTTCCGAGAGGTTTTGGAACTTTCCCCATAGATACTTTACGAACTTTACGTTCAAAACATTCAAGAACCTTTTTTCAAATAGTTCTGGAACCTTATCTAAAACATTCTGGAACCTCCCCCCCCCTTCCCCAAAAGATTTCAGAACCTTCTTCATAGATTCTGGAACCTTTAAAAAGATTCCAGGACATTCATACAGAAATCTTTGAGGACAAAGATTCCGGTACATGAACACTTCCCCCTAAGCAGACAGCATTTAATGCGTGTTCGCATTAATGCGAGTCATAGTTCGGGAAGAGGGGAGAAAAAAGATCAAATCCTTATAGAGAGGAATGTGGTGTCCATGCCATATCTATGCATTTAAGCGCTTGTGTTTATCCCTGGAGTTATAAAGATTGTGGCTAAAAGCTCTAAAGCAAAAAAAACCCTCAATATTGATTTTCATTTCAGCATTTGGCAAAGTGCAGCACAAGAAAGTGATGCGTCATGGCTGGAATGTCACACGGTTGAAAATCAGAACTTTTACATGAGAAAAGAAAACGGCAACACAGGGCTTCAGAACAGTGCTGGAACATTCAGGTTGTGCATAGATTCAGTTTCTTTTAGCTGCACGTTAAAAAGGATGCTAGACCCAAAACCTCCGTAAATGAAAGTTAACAGGAGTTACATAATAGAGTAATGCATTATACATAAGGAACCATTTAGAGCTTCCCAGACTAGCTGTATTAGCATTTTTCCCTGAAGTGCTCCTGTAATGCAGGGCTTACTTGCAATCCTGCAGAGACACGAGTGTGTTCGAGCAAAGAAAGTAGAAATGTGCCGCTTCGACCGAAACCTAAAAATCAATACGAGGGATCATTTAGTTTTGTCTGGCTCAACAACCCTGGCTGTGAGCGCTACGGATTTAGATTGCTACAAAAATACTGCGATATTACTACCTTAGGGTTTAGTAACAAATAATTTTTTTAAAAATGCAAGAAAGAAAACAATGAAACATGCAACAACAACAAAAAAAACCCATCAACAGCTGCTCCTTTGGTTCCAATAACCCATCAGGTTTTATTTCTCTCGTACCACCTTTAATATCATTTCTTAAAGAATGAGGCATCATACTGTGCATCCATTTATATACTCAGCAAAAAAAGAAACGTCCCTTTTTCAGGACTGTGTATTTCAACAATAATGTTGTAAAAATCCAAA
>JAQQZU010000012.1:2578143-2593569 GCA_030068025.1 Parauchenoglanis punctatus
TATTTCTGTGACCATTGTGAGTTTTTCTTTCATTGCCTGAAGGGTACCAACAATTTTGTCCACGTGTGTATGTGCAATTCAAAAGACATTTATAACCACACTAAAAATAGCTTCATTCTTCTCCTAAGGAACTGGGCTTGATTGCTTTGGACCCTTTCAGAGTCTGAAATATATCCAAATACAGAGTGGTGAAAGCAGGAGAGGAGGAGGGTTGGGTTTTAAAAAGTAAATAAATAAATAAATAAACCCATCAACCCACCCCACCTCGCAACAGGTTTAAGAAACCAAGAGGCAGGTTTGTGAAAAGGTTGTTTTTCAGAGGTGTGTGCGCGCGCGTGTATGCGTGAGACTCACGGGCAGCTCATCCTTGTGTGTCCAGACGCCGCTACATTGCCTCTGCTCAATGACCTGTTTAATGTTCATTAGCACCGGCAGGGCCATGCAACCTGACGCAAAACTAAGGAGGAAACAACAATTATAACAGTTAGTAAAGATAATCAAAAATGAACAGAACATGGACTGCGCCAAAAAAAGTCTATTCTTCTGTCTAATTGATTTAATAATATGTATTCATATCTGAACTGTAAATGATAATCAGCAGGAGTACTGAAGGACGACAGGCTCAGCTGACTGCGTAGGGGCTCCGTATCTTAATTAATCAAATGTTAAAATGAAAATGTACACAGTGATGAAGCCTGACTGGCACCAAGTATCTTTTATGCTGGAATTCCACCAGATATGACAGATTTCTCTGTGTAGAAGTGAGAAATCCCACAGGTATGCGAGTGGAGGAGTGCTGTACGTATCCATCCACCTACTGCTCTGGACCGCTGCTGAACTTTCCCCCAGTGCTGACTGAGATCAGCAATTCAGAACCAAGAAACACTACACACTTCACAAACAGCAAGGACAGTTACCCGGCTGCTAGCAATACGGTAGAAATAATAATAATAATAATAATAGCTGTTAAACTAAGGGTTTTTAAATAATTACTATTACAAGTAAATATTAGAAATCTTAAAACTGCATTAAATTCATCACATCGATTACTTAAAACATAGCATCCATATCATGACTGTCATAATACACTTCAAGTTATTGTGAAATCTGATCATTTTCAACAATTTTGTTAAAATCAAATTGATGAAGGATTTTAAAATTTTGTAAAAATTCTGTACAAATTATAATATAAAATTAATATAATATATTAATATAAAATTGTCCATTCGCAATTATTCACAAAACCATCTCAGAAAATTGTATTGCAGCACAATTAAATTGCAAGTTATTTTTATTTAATAATTTATAAGATTAAATTAGACTGATTATGCAATTTATCATCTCAATCAAATTCATTTTTTTTTTTCTATTTTCTTTCTTCCTTCCTTATAGGTTTGCTAACAAGCTGCCAGCAAAGCAGTAAAAAAAAAGGTGATAAATATCATGTACCACAGAAATGTCTTCATGTATCGTGATTATATAGTCCGGTCATATCGTGCGGCCCGAACGCGCACACAGGGAGAGCAGCTGAATGCGTGAACGTGCGAGGAGGTGTCTGACCTGACGCTGAGCGGAGACTCTACAGACAAGCCGAGCAGGGCGCAGGCGTCCCGGGTGAAGATGTTGCAGATCTCGGCCCACTGGTTGGTCTCGAGCAGACTGCGGTACGGGGAGTTCTCGATGCCGTTACGCAGGTAAACCAGGCTGCCCATTAACACCTGGATATCTAACAACATGGACAACAGACGAAGCAGACCGTTAACCACACAGACAGAACAGTTTTTATTGTGATAAATGGATAGGAAAAAGGATCTTTGAAGCACCAGGTTAATTCTGATCCTCTAGCACAGGTAAATCAATGGAAATAATTGTGTTACAGAACAAGGCAAATTTTTTTTTTTTCCCCCCCCAAAGAAAAAAAGAATCATGTTTTCAGCTATGCTTGTGAAACCTAAACGTCTTATATATCCATCCATCCAACACAATATTGATATCCAGAGCAAACTATTTTAAAAATAAGCAAGCAGGGCTTCTCTCTCGCTCTCTCCATCTCTCAAAATAAATTTTAATTTTTGCATCCATGTTGTCCAACTTGATGTACCACAGTGCAGCAGAATTCTCAAATCTGATTGGTCAGAAGGAGTGGATTATTTCTGTACAACAGCAGGGCCCTCCCAGTAGTTCCAGCTTTAACATGAATGACAGGATTATATTAAAACGGGTTGCTCACCGTTCCCGGAATCCTCTGCACCATGTAGTGAGTGGCCATTTTCAATGCCATCAATATTCCAAAAACAATTCAGCAACATGCTACAGCACAGATGTCAAACTAACGTGAAACTTAGATACTTTGACAAAATATCTATATTTTAAATTCTTTCGACTTGTCCATTAAGTTTCTGTATGTTTATCACGTACGTAACGGACTTGAACGGGCTTTGGCCGTCTCACAGGTGACTGAAGGAAGCAGAAGATACGGCATATTTTGTTCAAACCATTAACAAACTACCTATTAACCGTTAAAATGTGTGACATTGTACTCATTGCCAAATTGCTGAGTTATTAGATGAACGCCACTCCAGACCTTGCAGCTATATGAAAAGAACATACTCCTATAATGTTAAAAAACCCATCTCAAATAAGTTTAATCATCATATTTGGTTTACTGCAACTTTATAATAAGAAATAATATATAAATTTGATATTTATTTATTTAGATTGGAGATAGTGTCACTTGCTAAGATGCTATTTTGTGCAGTTGAGAAGTGATGCTCGAACATGAGCTTCGTTTCTCAGTCTCACCTCTCTGATGCTGGGCGGCGAACGGCTGGAAGTGGCGAGCGTAGTGCAGCGCCTCCAGCTGGTTTTCTACACCTCCGTTCAGCAAGCTGATGAAGTAGAGCCGGTGCAGCTTGAACTCCAGACTGCTGTTCAGATCCAGCAGCCTCTGTCGGTTCGTTACAGCCCATCTGGGACAGACACAGACACAGACAGAACTTTGTTCCAAAGTTTTCCTCATCTTATTACAGAGAAAGCCTGAGGCGGTTAGGAGCTCTACGAACTCTAGCGCCGGTCGGAGGTCCTGCATCCGTAAAGCCTCCAGAATGCGGTTGAGCTCCAGAAACGGCTGCTTCATGCTCATGTCGATGACCACGCCCGACTCCTGCCACGAAGAACGTACAATCTGTACAGCAGCCATGATGCTAACCTCATGCAATGCTTTGAGATCGGAATAAAAAGCTGTACCTGACAGAGGTCTTCAGCGACGCTCAGCATGCCCTGTCGGTACAGGTGCTCCACGATGGTCTCACTCAGGTTCCTCTGCTTCTCGGACGAGTCCCACACGGTCTCGGCTACTACAGCGCTCACCTCCGCGTCAAAGTTCTGCAGAGCGTAAAGGCCTCGTTACACAACGCCGCACACAGCACTGCCTGATCGCCACATTCATAGTCTGAGAACATGCTACTGCACTCATTACACTTATTATTTACACTTTATGGACAAGACAATCAGAACTCTGGAGGTGTAACAATACAAATTCTTCATGATTTTCCGTTTCCCGCCATTTCTTTACAGCCCTAGAGTATTCACCAAATATCTCAGGCCTTAAACAGAGATTGTAGATGCTCGTTAACTGCAGTGTGACAGAAGACACTAACTATTCAGGGATAAAGCCAAGGAAAGAAAAAGACAGACAAACAGATGGACAGACAAATAAGGAACATAAGACAGACAGAAGGAAGGAAAGACAGAACAGAAAAAAAAAAAAGAATGACAAATAAGAAAGAACTTGTATGAAAAAGAAAAAAAAAAATCAAATTGAAAGAAAGAAAGAAAGCCCATCATAAGCAAGAAAAAGAAAAGCGGCCTTTATAACGGAGAGGTGAAGCGAAGGAGGGGTGACTCACTCTGTCGATGGCTTTGCCCACTTTGGACACGCTGCCGTGGATGTCTTTGTGGCGAGCGGCGAGCATCTGCACCGTCTCCTTGATTTCTTTACAGCACTGCACCATTGTCTGAGAAAGCACGGACAAATCTGTATCCTGTACACCTGAGGAGGAGAAAAACAAAAACGAACGCTTCAGCGGAGGCTCAGGAACATCAGAGACCTCGCCATCAGAGTCCAAGAGCGCCTTCACAGCTCTCGGTACATTAGACACGTCCGAGTCGCAGAGAAATCAAGGTTTGGATTCACGCCATGTTCAAAACATACTCGTAAAACACTCATGGGTCAGAAATGCAGGAATGGAAGAAGTAAACAAACAGAAGCTGACCTCAAGTAAAACATCAACACTGCAACCCAAACACACCCGAACACTGTTCACATGAAAGCAGCCTGAGATCATGCCTGACCCTGCACTCTGGAGCCCTCGATGTGCCTCACTACAGCACACTGCAGCAACATCACTGACCCTACCTTTAAAATATTTACAGTGGAGGGCAGTTAGCGTGCCCAGCTGCCCTTAACAGACATTGTGTGAGCAGCAATGTGTTCACCTCCACACCCACACCCACTTTCTGTGCTGTGCTTGATGGAGATCTCAGCAAGAAGAAACTGCAAATAAAAACAGACAAACCTTTCCAGGAAAACACCTGGGATTCATCTGTGCAAAATCTGACTTATGTAACCACTAGAAAAAGACCAGGAGACATTTCTCTCCAGGTGTCCAGTTTTGAGCGCACTACAGCTTCAGGAGTGGAACCTGATGCAGGGTTCTGCTGTTGTAGCCACCCTGCGTTAAGATTCACGCATTCTGAGATGCGTTTCAGCTCACCGCCGTTGTAAACTGTGGTTATTCGAGTTAGCCTACCTGGCAGCTCGAGCCAGTCTAGCGTTTACGCTCGCAGAACTCATTCCGTGTTGATTCTCAAAAGACTGTTCTTTGTGCATGAAAATCCCAGGAAATCAGCAGTTTCTGCATCACTCGAACCAGCCCATTTGGCACCAACGACCACACCAGATCGCACTCTTCCCTCATTCCCGACATGAACACTTCCTGAAAATCTCTTGACGTGCACCTGCGTGACTGGCTCTGGCTGGATAATTTCATTAACGGACAGGTGTCCCCATTAAATTGGCCAGAGCGTGGATGATGGCCGCTTACCGAAGGTGACCAGCTGGCTGCGCAGCTCGCAGACGTTCCTCAGCAGCTCGTCGAGACGTTCCTCTGACTGGTGTCCGTACGTCACGAACCTGTGCAGCACTTTCTCTAGCTCGCGCTCCACACACGCACACTGCTCCATGGCTCTGTCGCTCGTTCACGATCACGGCAGGAGCGACGACACCGACACCTACAACACACACAATCAGCACAAGTAAGCATTACACTCATAGCATGAATCGCTTTTGAGCTTTTCTTCAAATTAAATCAAGTGTTAAAATAAACCACACAAAACCAAAAAACAACAGAACTAATATTCTTGATGCACACAGAGCGTCCATCAGATGATTATTAAAAGGACGATGTGCATCATAACCGTTATAGAGATCACATGCATGGCTTAAGATTAATCTATAATGGCATATTTCAGTTAAAATTTCTTTTGCCCCATTTTCACGCTGGTTACAGGTTTCCTCCATTACCCACAATGCAGCCAGACTACCTTTAGCTCTTTAGCCTCTCCAGCTCCCTCACCGGTATGCTTGATACACAAAAGCATCAGCTTTCAACACTTCAGCGTCTGTGATCACATCAGCGGCAACGTCATCGCGCTCATCTCGTACGTCTCCAACTAGCCGAGCTGCGCAAGTCAGCATTGCATGGCTGCAATGCATTCTGGGACTTTCTTCCTCATCAACTCGGTGAAAAAACAATGACTAAACCTGCTTAGTGTTTCTAAACAGGATCAACAATTAACCACTTACCCATGTTACACCACAGAGCTGTTGAACTCAATTTTTTTTTGGAGTTTCCACAACATTAAACGCAACTATAAACAGATAGAGTATGACGAACGCTAATTACTATAAACACTGTACTCCTTGGGAGGTTGCAGTGGTGCAAGAGAAATAAAACACTTCAGGAAGTGCAGTTATGGGAAAACAATCAACTTTGGAGTGGGAACACTTGCACGTTGCGTCGGGCCGCATCACACCACCACGTCGATTATTTCCCCATAACCGCACAGACCCACGCAAGTGTTTTACTCCTTACATACGAAACACACGTCTGGACTTCTTGCATTTCTCCAATCATTTATTCCTTTAATGACAACACCTTTATTTACATATTCAATTAATCACATGCGTTTAAAATCACATACTTTAATTACATTTGCGTTCGAGTCCAAATTTCTTTTTGTCGTACTACTGCGACTCACTTTTAAACTTAGGGTTTTTTTTTTTTTCTTTTCTTTCATAGGTCAAGTTTTTCTTCTATCAAGTAAAGGCGGTTAATTGCATTGTGGAATACACAGCAGTCTGTGGGGGAAAACTTGGACTGGTCATCTCTCTAATCATTTACTAAAAAGGTTTTCTTTTCTTCACAGCAGGTCATTAACGATCCGTCTGCCTCTCAATCTTATATTTTTGATTATTTATACAGTAGAAAATCACTCAACTGTCCAAACTAATCCTCTCTCTCTCTCTCTCTCTCTCTCTATATATATATATATATATATATATATATATAAATAATTTTTTTATTCAAAACTCACACTATAGTGACGCATTAATCACCCTTCATTTTAATTTTAATAACCTAGAATTTTTTATTTTAGCCATCCCTAGCTGGACAGGTTAGTTGCTGCACACTGACCTGAACTCTGTGCCTGAAATAAATAATAAACAGACTCATAGCTAGCACTGCAGGTTGGCTAGTCAACATGACCACAGATTTCTCCCATTTATAGCCACGGAAGAAAAAAAAACCTGGTTTGTTTATTGTTTACTAACAATTATAAGACGAATAACTTGCGAATTATGACATCATAATGAAAAAACCACAGAAAGAGAGACCAAAACAAACAGAGGAACAGTTGCTAGATTAGCAAGCTAATCAGGACAAACAACAGTTCGGTGGTTAAAGGACTTCAGAGGAGGAAAAAGGTTTATTAAAAAGGTTATACACTGACAACGGGTGTAAATGATAAATGTGGGATTTCATTTTGAAATTAAACAACCATTCATAACTTATTTGTAGTAAGTACATTTTAAAAAAATAAATAAAACAAAATGTACTCGCCTGTTGTTGTAGCAGCAGCACTCCTCCACCAGACGTCCCCTGGCAACAGGAAGGTCCTTTTCTACTCGGACCGCGTCCCAATTCGCACCAAGTGCACTCTGTAGGGTGCACGAGCTAATACAGACAACGCAGACAGAGGGCGGTAATGAAGGAAGCAAGGACGCTATTTGGGATTCAGCCAGTCATTTCAGTACGTTCACTGCACTTACTGCCTTCTACTGAGCAGGAGGATAAACAGCGGTGTACTTCTGCACTGAGAAAGGAATTAAAACAGTCGTGCGTTTGTTTCTCGTTTATCGCAGCAGTTTGCCAACAAATACATATTTTTATTCTTCATTTAAAAACTACCTGCCATACATCTTAACCCGTTATATATGTTAAGCATTCAGTTATTCTGTTGTATAACTTTTTTCCTGCAATTGTTTAAGTGTATATATATTGTGGGTTTTTTTGTGTAATCTTTATCACTCACACTCTTTTTTCTACTTGCAGATGCTGAAACGTGAAATTCTCTACTGGGTTCAATTAAGTTTTATCATATGTGATCATTTTTCATCCATCTAAGGTTGTAAAACTGTGAAGCAAGATAGTTCCTGTTATAACTCATATCATAGCAGCTGTAAACAGTCGTTCCTTCACCGGACTCTCTAGAAGTTAGACATGAAAGAAAAATAACAAAAAACAAACAAGTAATATAAATAAATAAAGTAAATTAAGTTGCAGCTTTACCCCTGACAGTCGGACCTTCCCGATCCATCCAGATGTTCCACTTCTGGTTCGGCACACCACTCACAACAATGAAGGACATTTACACTGCACACTGCCTCAAAGGCCCTGTTTACGCTTGGCTTTAAAATGTGTCTTGAGCATTCAAGTCATAAATGGACTGCCAAACCACATCGCCGTTTACACCCGTGTTTATCATGTGTCTCCAAGGTGTCCAGCTGACAACTTTTGTTCAGATTTCGTTACTGCCTACGTCTCTTCCGCTGGAAGCTAAAAGGTCCCCACGCAAAATTATACTAAAACGTTAAACCTGGAACATACCTTCATTATTTTCTTGCACTCCCACCATGTACATCGGTGCTCCTCTCCGTTTCTTTCTAGCGTGTAACGCTGTTACCAAAACAAGAACCACGTCCACCGTTAATGATGCGTTTTTCTGTTCTGTCCGTGTTGCGGGCGCATCAGGACACATTAGCGAATGGTTTGAGCGAACGCGTCTTGCAGGTCGTTTACACTTGTATTTAGATCTGTCCTCTCGTGATCAGATCGCCCAAGACGCATTTTAACACCAAGTGTAAACGGGGTCAAAAAGACAAAGTGCATCATGGAGGACTCTAGTCACTAGTCTAGTCTAGCCACTTTTCCCTTTCTTGCCCTATGGTAAGAGACTCAGTACAATCCGGACACGCACCACAAGATTCAATTATTAGAAGAATTATGTGAACCATTGATTTTGCTCAAGAACACACCAAAAATTGCTAAAGATTGTGTGATGCCCTGTGTAGTGCTGGTGTCCCATCCCAAGTGACTTGTCCCACCTTGGACTCGGTGTTCCCGGGATCCACCACAATCAAGAAGGTTTTCATTTTTCTTTTCTCAGACACGGTATATCATATGGATTTCAATAAGCAAAACGAGGGTGCTGTTTTCTTAAAAATAAAATATAAAATCCTTTTAGACTGACAGAAACAACCGTGTCTCTACTGTAAAACTTTACTTATAATATTTTCATATACACAAAGGAGTACAGTACAGTTGAAGAGGATTCTAACATGGCAGCAATGACTTTGCCCCACTTTCCCCAGACCAAACCGGTGTGTGTTTCGTCTTTCGTTGCAGCACCAAAGCACACTTGGATTCGGCAACAAACACACCATACAAAAACGCACACACACACACTCACACACACTCACGCACACACACACACACAGACACAGAAATGTACAACAAAAGTGTAAAGCAGTGAGAACTGATTCTACAAAGTCCATAACTATGAAGGGACTGAAGGAAAGCAAACATGCTTTTTTTTTTTTTTTTTTTTGACAAGAAAGATGGCTGCTGCAAAGATTACAACAAAAAGAACAAAAACAAGTGGGGCAGGAAGTTTAACATTCAGTGGATATCAAAACAGAATGATTGTAAGGCCAAAACACTGTCCAAACAATAATAAAAAAAGAAATGAGCGTCCTTCATTTGGAACAGCAGTCTCTCACTTTAGTTGGGTGAATCACTAGTCAGTTTTTCAGATCGATACGTTCTGTAACGTATTTCCATCCGTCTGTTGGATCGAGGAAAAAATAAATCAACATCTCCAATATACAAACAACATATAATGACTTTTAAAGTTTGGTGTACATGATTCAGAATGTCCACGAGGACTTGATGTAGACCCTTCTAAGCTAAAAATAAAAAAGGCACACACCTGTTATCGTCTAGTGGGTGTATTACTATGCTGGATTCAAGGTTTAGCAAAGGTTTATTCGAGGTTTTTCCCGCTAGCTTTCATTGTGTTAACAGTCAGCATTTCAGATTTCAAAAGTATTTCCATTTCATGAATCCTGCTCTGTATTAAATGCCTACAGATAGCATAAATTATTGTCTAATCCTTTTCTATCTCAAGATAAGATGTCAGAACCACACCAGCCTTGTTACAGAAACAGACCATAATGGAAGAATATTTTGTCAAACACTGGAAAGTCAGGAAACAATTGAAACAAAGCACCAGTGCGAAAACGCTTCATAAAAATTGAGCCAGCTGGGAGTTTGTTTGGTTTTTTTTCTGGTGCACTTTTGAGGTCCAAATTTCTGCATTGCAGTCTTTCAAAAAAAGTCCATCATGTTGGCAAAAAAAAAAAACTACAATAATCAGAAAAAGAGCATACCCTGCAGAGGAGGAAGCACAAGGGTACTTTAAAGAAATATTCCACCTACTTTTTTACAGTGTTTTAAAAAGACGTTTTCATTCTTACCGAGCCCCCTAAGGGTCATAGCGGGGATTTTCTTTTTTTTTTTTTTTTAGCTATTTTTGCGTTCCCTCGCAATACTGTAGCATTAACCCTAACCCTTATTGTGAGGTATGGCAAAAGTATTATGACGGAACGAAAAGAAGCTCAATAGAAAAAATCCCCATCATGACCCTTAGGGGTCTCCATACATCTTAATGACACAGTGACTGTACAGAACAATTTCTGAAAACTAAAAAACAATCAAAAATATTGTTTTTTGAGAATATTTCTTGAAATGTTTTCACTCCAGCCTCCTTGAATGAGAATTCAGTGTCATGAGCATACTATTATTTTTATCTTATTAAATAGACAAACCAGATGATATAAAAATAAAAAGTGAAGATTAGAACTGCCGAACTGAAGGGTAGTATTTCGGTTAAAAGTCCATCCGCCGAAGTGTTTTCACGAATCCTGACTGAGGTGAGACGTGTAAAGTTTGTTATTGCGACAGCAGTTAATTACCTTAGATAAAGGCGTACGTACAAACAAACTACAACATCCTTCCTACAACGTGCAGCACAGAAATCCTACCAGATGCCTGGAATGTCATAATAAAGTTAAAAAGTAAAACTGTCGTTCTGGTCATTTCGGTTTGTTTTGCTGTTGTCTCCACCGCAGAAGGCAGTTCTTTACCAACTCTCTACTCCAGCTCTTACAAACTGATCCAAAATTCATGGCGTGAGATTAACTCAATTAAATTCCTGTTTGGTGCATTTCACCTGTTGCTGTACTCTTGATCATGTTTTTTAATCCACTTTGTTTCGACACCATTATAGGGCTTGTGATTGCCAAATGCTTTTTTCTAATTAAATTTATTGTCACCAGATTCTGAATGGGACACAGATTTAGCCTTATATTTATACAAAATCATGGTCAGTGTCCAAAAGTGCATCACTAAGACCAGGGGTTGTCAGTCTTATCTAAAGTTCCCCCATGTGGCTGCAGGTTTTCATTCTACCTAAGCAGGAGGAACACCTGATTCCATCTTAAATACAATCTGAAGTGGAGAATTACACTGCACAGCCATAACTTTAAAACCATTGACAAATGGCGTGAATAACATTGACTATCTCGTTACAATGGCATCTGTCAAGGGGTGGGATATATTAAGCAGCAACAGAACAGTCAGATCTTGAAGTTGACGTGTTGGAAGCAGGAAAAATGGGCAAGCGTAAGGATCTCAGTGACTTTGACAAGGGCCAAATTGTGGAGGATAGACGACGGAGTCAGAGCACCTCGAAAGAAGCAGGTCTTGTGGGGTGTTCCCAGTGTGCAGTGGTTAGTACCAACCAAAAGTGGTCCAAGGAAGGCTCAGGTCAGGGGCACCCAAGGCTCAGTGATGCATGTGGGGAACGTAGACTATCCCCTGGCTATGACAGAAAGGTGTCAGAACACAGTGCATCTCAGCTTGCTGTGTATGGGGCTTCGTAGCTGCAAAGCACTCAGAGTGCCCATGCTGATCCTTGTCCACCACCAAAAGCAGTTAAAATGGGCATGTGACCATCAGAACTGGACCATGGAGCAATGGAACAAGGTGGCCTGCTTGGGGGAAGAGATGGGGAAGAGACTTGGGGAAGAGATGGCACAAGGATGCACTGTGGGAAGAAGGCACCAGCAGAGGCAGTGTGATGCTCGGAGTAATGTTCTGCTGGGAAACCTTGGGTCCTGGCATTCACGTGGATGTTAATGTGACACATACCACATATCTAAACATTGCTGAAGACCAAGTACACCCCTTCATGGCAGCGGTTTTCCCTAATGGCAGTGGCCTCTTTCAGCAGGATAATGTGCCCTGCCACACTGCAAAAATTGCTCAGGAATGGACCTCGCAACTAACAGGGCTTAAAGTATCTGCTCCTAAAGTCTTGGTGGAGTACATGCCTTGACGGGTCAAAGCAGTTTTGGCAGCACAAGGAGGACCTACACAACATTAGTCAAGTGGTTTTAATATCATGACTGATCAGTGTACAATAAAGCACAGCTTCTAAAAGGCTGGTTGGTGCAGTGGTACCGTTACAGTAATGTTACCATTACAGCATAGAAACAAGTGGGATATGACTACCAGAGTCTCAATTTTGAATGATCTATTTAACAGGAGCCAAATCCAAGATTTGTTCAACACTAACATTACCTTCCTGGATCTAAAATACTCCTGGTACCACCTGGTATTCTTACACAACCATGACTGGCCAAGGCTCGCTTTCAAAGAATCTGTTTTTTATGGAAGAACTGAGCAAGCTTTTTAAATGAAAAAATATACATACTGGGTGTCCCAAAAGTCTGGTTACATAAGCAACTATTTATTTAAATACAGATATTATAACAAATGCTCAAATTGATTGCTTTGGACGTCGCGACACTTGTGTATATCCTGAATCAATAATGTGAAACCAGGCCCGTTACTACCCCAGTTATTCTACTCTGAATTGAAAAGTGCACTCCATAGCGTTTGGCTTTGCTGCTCGGGCGAGGTCAGCAATCACACTGATCTGTACCATGCCCAAGCCCACCTCTCCAAGCACGTTAAGTGAACCATTCAGCAATCACACTAGTTAAATTAACCAGACCGTGGAGGGGTCAAACACGCTCAGGCACAGTACAGATCGCCCAGTGGGAGTATGCCCATAACGTATCAGAACTCATGTTGCTACATTTCCGCCTTTAGTGCAATGCCACACTTCTGGGACACCCTCTATACATATATATATGTGTGTGTGTGTGTGTGTGTGTGTGTTTAGCAGTGTGTTAACTGACCCAAACACCAATCTAAGTAATGAGAACCAGTTTTACCCATTAAAAGTCTATTTTTTTTAATTAATGTGTTTTTTAAGACATGGTGTCATCTTGACAAGTGTTGCTGCCCCACATTGAGCTTACCAGCTGTCTTCCATCTCGCCAATGGTTTGCCAAAGATAAAAATGTAAACAGTAGGTGGAGATGACAAAATGAAAAGAAACACAAAGAAGCACCAGACTATAACTTTACACCCGATACAGGACTTCTGACTGAACAGCCAAAGGTCCACAGCACCACTTTATTTTTCCAGTCCCCTTTGATGACGTGGACTTGGGTAAAAAAGGCAAACTGACTTCTGTCTCAATCTCAGCACGTTGCCCGTGTCCCTTAGAGTCGAAAAGAGCTGCTTTGCATCCAGCTGAGCGTGCATTAGCTGATCTCTGATCCCCTCCAGATAAGAGCGCCGATCTGAGATTAGATTCCCTGCTTCGTTCCTACAGGCTACAAAGTGTAACTAACCGAGAAATAGCACTTTGCCTATCTCGCTGCCTGATGGTCGAGACCGTCTAGTGAGCGAGTGCGTGATGGATGAATGGATCTATGAACGGATGAATGGATAATAGACACAAATTTCTCACTTCCCCCTATACGGCTCATCCTCTAAACCTTCAGCATCAAAGTCTTCATCCACGCAACTGTTCTCATCCCACTCATCCTCATCCCACGGCTTTTCAAATTCCTCCTGTTCATCCTCATCGTCACATTCGTCATAGTCCACCTCCCCATCCTCATCTTCATCTCCTATGAGTTCCAGTCCCACATCCTCACCCCCAATCAGCCCTTCTACTACTTCTCCGTCCTCCACCTCAGCCATGATGTCATCTTTCACCTCTTTAGGCAGAGAAGAGGCAGGAAGCAGGTCTTGGTCCATCACTACTTCTTCCTCAAAGGGCACTCGCTGGATGCTGTATGGCGCTCTCCTGGAGGCAGGAGGGATGTAGAGCTCAGTGGTGGGTGGCGATAACCTGCACTTGGCTGCATTGGTTGGTGGGGATAAGACAGGCATTCCCGGGATGTACTCACGAATCTCTCCAGGTTCCAGGGGGTCGGGGCCACACGGGTCGTGCTCGCTGCACGAGAGCTTGCCATCCAGCTTGGAGATAAAGAGCATGCCGTCACGATGCTGCTTGCAGTACGAGCTGGGGCACATCTCGCAGAACGATGCTGCCTCCTTGCCACACTCATTACACTGGTGCCACGGACACTCCCAGCGACCTAATAGTAGACACAAATACACACTTGCTTCATCACAGAGGTATTGAGGGCTATGTGCAGCTGTTATGACTGTCGTAATGCTACTTGTAAAGTGCTACTGAACCAGACTAGACCAAAATGAATGTCTTTGTTGTGAGTTGCTTTGTAGCTTGTTGAAGTACTAGTTACTTTGCAGTTAATAAAGTCTGCTGTATTCTGTGTACATGGTTAGTTATACACCAGACTTGAGTCATATTTTCACGCAATATCACCCATTTTATTACCTGTTCATTGCATTTTGTGACTACAAACACTGTACGCACTCAAAATAAAAACAGAACCAGATACTTTCTAAAGATCTGTGTGCCTCTGTTCTCACCTGCGGGTCTCTTGGATAGGTTCAGACAGTCGGCGTGGTAAACTTTGGGGCAGCCGGGCTTCTTACAGGAGATAATTTGTCCACCGTCTCCGCAGTAGAAACATTCATCCTCATGCTCCTTCACCACCTGCAGCTGGCTCTTCCTCTTGGCAGACATTTTCTTCTTCCCTTTGCGGGCCTTGTCCTCCGATGGGGGCTGATTCTGAAACAGCAGCACATGGACATGTGTAACAGTACTTCAGAACTGGTCTGATCATGTCTGAGCAAGGTTGTCTCGGTCCGCTACTAAATGAAACCTGGTGAGGTTCAAGTGCAGCAAGTAAGCCAGGAAGTGAACCACACAAGCTGAGTGTTTTGGGATTTGAAGCTTTTTATTTCTTTTGTACATGTGAGGTGTTAAACTGACCTACGATGTGTAAAGGACAGTGCTGTAGTGCTACAGAAATGTGGCGATTTGGAGATGTGATACGCAAAACATTTCAAAATACTTCATAATATCTAAAATTATCTAATCATTCGGTGAGCGCTGACTCTGTGTTATATCTGTGGTTTTAGGGATTTCTAAATGCACTTGGCAAAAGATTTTTTACATTTTCCATTGTATGAATAAAAGACTTTTTAGAAATCATCCACTCATCCAATCAACTACTCAGCCAACAATCTTTGGTCCATTTAATTATGTGCAGTGTGAAATCAAACCAACCCAAAAAGCAAACAAAACAAAAGTATTAATTTTCCTCTGATTTGGAGTCGACAGACGGACTAACAGCAGGACTAATCAGCGCATTCAGTGTGCTTTTTGGTTCTATCTTGAATTTCTTCTCTACTGGTAAGGTAGGATTCTGACTTTTGTGTACTATCT
>JAQQZU010000012.1:2595467-2624706 GCA_030068025.1 Parauchenoglanis punctatus
TTTTTAAGTATTTCTTTATGTCCAGTTATGTTTCTCGTGGGTAGACATGAACACCGTTTGTTTGGTGTCCATGTGCCGTCGGAGTCATGCCAAGAAAACGAAATAAAACAAAATAAAACAAAAAAGCATGATTTTTGGATCCGGAGTGGCCGCTGCGAGCTGCAGTCGCACCGCCATTACGTCATAGGTCTGCCTCTGAGCGCCATTCGACCCTTGCAACTGATTCAGAATGCAGCTGCACGACTCGTTTTCAACCTTCCCAAGTTCTCCCACACCAACCCATTGCTACGCTCCCTTCACTAGCTTCCTGTAGCTGCCCGCATCAGATTCAAAACACTGATGCTTGCCTACAAAGCCAAAAATGGATCTGCACCCTCCTACCTCAAAGCACTTATCACACCCCGCACTGCACTGCACTCCCGCCGATCCTCCAGCACTGCTCGACTTGTTCCTCCATCTGTCAAGGCGCCAGGAAGACATGCATCTAAACTCCTCTCCGTTTTGGCACCTAGGTGGTGGAATGAACTTCCCCTTGATGTCCGAGTCACTGGGTGTCTTCAAATGACGACTAAAGACCTACCTCTTTCGGAAGTACTTGGACTAGGACTTATTCTTCACTTTAATATTTAAAAAAAAAAACCTTTCTATATTACTTGCCAACAGTTTTTAGTGTGATGGTATTCTTAGCCCAGGTCCTAATGAGCCAGTATCAGAATATATTTACTGATAGAGACTTCAAAGCACTTATGTAAGTCGCTCTGGATAAGGGCATCTGCCAAATGCTGTAAATGTAAAATGAAACTAACAGGTGTGACGGCCCCATTACTCAACCTTAGTTCTCTTTAGAAAAATGAACCAGTAATTAAATAATCTGCATTAAATGCGAGGAAGAAGCAGTGAACAGTATACCATCCTCTAATTGATCTTCTATCTCCGTAAAATAAAATGCATGTTCACTGTTGGCGCACACAGTTACTGATCATTAATAACCATGCTGAATGCTGTACCTTCGGTCGCACACCCAGGAAGCCGCTGCAGTTTGGCGCTCCGCATTTACACACCGTCTTGTCGTTACCCAGACACTCCAGGTTATAGTTGAAGGTGAGCTCCACACCTGCAAAACAGTCAGATTAAAAGTCGGCAGATTTGCACAAATCATCCCATGAGTATAGTGAATTACAGTGAAGATGAAGGAAAAACTAAAAGCCTTTCTCACCTGCAGGAATGTCCACGAGGGCAAAGAGGCCGACTCGCGTGTCCCCGTTCACTGTCCATTTCTGAGTCTCACAGTTCGGCTGGCAGCAGTGGTTCATGAAGCGTGCCTGGTTTCCCTTTGGCCCTGCGTCAATGATGCGGTCCTAATCACAAGAAAAATCATTTTTAGGGAAAGAAGAACAATCTGATATCATACAACGCTTAAAAATAGACCAATTGTTAAATCATGTGTTAAAGATGGACGTAAAAGATCGAGAAGTAAGTTTGTGCAGTACTTCATTTATAAACTCACTGTAATGGAGTACAATAAGTCTTGACACTATTTAAATATGTATGAGTAAGCTTAATGGTTTTACATAAGGAAAGGAACATGAATAATGGACAACCGGCTTTATGTAATGTATGTTTCAAGGCTAGACCTTCATCATCATGAAAGATGGACAGATGAAATTACCTTAAGTGAAACGATTCATTGTTCAACCAATTCGTGCGAGCAATTAGACGTGAGACATCATGTTTCCTGTGTTCTTAAGACTTGCCTTATCCAGCGTGAGCATGTAGAAGTTGCTGATGTTGTTCTCCTGCGCATGTTTGATCCTGGCACGACACTCCTCCTCATCGATCACCTCGCCCACGTACTCACTCACAAATGCACCCTGAAAGGAGCAGCAAACAGCCTCTTCAGATTCCCCATGAATCTGCACTTTGGCCTAAAGCTGAACACTTCAAACAATAAACATGCCAAGGATTCCCCTTTTGCGCCGCAGTTCCCATGATGACGAAATCCATGAGTTTGAGTTTCCTCCCCTGTCCTGTCACTAGTTTATTCCTCTATTGTGTGCATATGTTCTCTCTTTGCTCACTACTTAGTTTATTTCTTTGTCTCGTTACAAAGTCTCATCGTGTCTTTTTAAGCCTTGTTCTCCGTTTCCATGCTTCTTGCTTTTGACCCTGCTTATATTTTCATTTTTGTATTATGGATTATACTGTTTTTTTGTTTCCGAGCTGGATTCTGACCCTTGCTATGGACTTTATGATGATTCTTGGATTGCCATTAATTAAACACACAAAGCGTTTATGCACTTGCATCCTGCCTAAAAATTGCATGTTACAAAATGCTAATACTAACATTACTAAAGAACGGAAGGAAAGCCAGCACTGAGCCCTGAGGAATCCCTATGTTCACCTTTATTTAGCTCATTTTACATCACTATTTTTTCTCTTAAACATCAATGAGTTTTTTGGATTTATTTGATAATCTTGTCTGTTTATTCAAACATGATATGTTTAGGGTTTTTTGTATACTTCCTACAAAGCCAAATTGCAATGAATGAAACATGCTCTATCATTCACATGTATTATCACTACGTAACAGCTAATGACGAATGAAGTGTCCTGATATCAAAACAGTAGGGACAAGGGACAATTTGGGAAGTAAAAGACACCACGATGAGACGCAGGGTAGAACTGCGATTACATTTTTGACTGAATCTACATCCTAATTGTCTCGGGACAATCAAGAAAACGCATATTTTCCACTGGACACTGTATTTAGTGTAATAACTCATCAGAAATTATCTCAGTTCATGTAGCATAAAGGAGCAGCATGTCCTCTCACCTTCTTGATGTCATTGATGCTACGGAGCCCCCAGCCACGTGACAGTGTTCTGAAGATCTCCACTGTAGTGTACTCGCGTTTGGTAAAGCATTGGTTCTGGCACCTCTCTCCTGCCGCACACACCTGAGGGTGGCACTCATACATCAGCATGCGGTTGATACACTCCGAGTCCACGCCACATGGGTTCTCGTCTGTGGCCTTGCAGTTACAGCGCGGGATCTCCGACAAGTCCGCAGTTACGATCTGCACCTTCCCTACTGGGCGGTTCACCTGAAGGGATCCAAATTGAGCAAAGGCTATGTAAATAAAAACAGCTAAATTGTGAACCAGCAATAAATATGCAAAGCTTAATCATATGGAATATTTTTCCAGAGATCTTCTTCTTCTCAAGTCGACTTGTAAATCAACCAATTTAAAAAAGTTTGTGCGATTTGATATTTATGTTCTTGAATTTTGGAGAAAGACTTGTCTGCTTTATTTCGTTTTTATACAAATATTGTTACTTCATAACGTTCACCCATCTCCTACTAAGGCAGCCAATGAGAGACACAAGATATTTTCTTGACAATAAAACAAAAAAATGAACAGAAAGTTTGGGACCCACCTTAATGTGTTTGTATGGTGGGGGCTTCTTGTCATTCTTCCTATCTTCCTGAAGCTGCCTCATCTCTTTCTCTGCCTGGAGCTCTCGGAATCGCTCGGCAGCCTCGTTCAAAGCTATACAAAGTAAATATGGCTAGCATCATCCCTCAGTTCAGATAACAGGATCATTCCGATTAAACTATAGCTGGTGTCCAGATGCAGTTTATATAGCCTTCTTAAACACAGGCCGCTCAAAATATGCTACATAGCTGGAGAACCTTGCTCTAAAACTCTTAAAGTTCTTGCAGAGTTTACGACAGTTTATCTGATCACCTTTCTTGTAGACAGCGTCTGTGCCTTTGCCCATTTTCTCCTTGTCGTGGGCGTCGCCCTCCATATAGGGAAAGCAGCGGGCCTGGTACGTCCATACATAATCCTTGGAGCCAAAGAAGTGTACGGGGAACTCGCCTACCTCGTGCCTCATGCGTGAGATTTTCTCCGGGACGTTCTTGGGTTGAGTCACCTCTGCTGGCCACCACCTGTTCAAAACACATCAGCAGAGAGTTGAAACCTGCACTTGAATGTCAAGAAGGATATCATTTGCTTTGGAAATGATCGAAGCAAAACGCTGCAGAACACCAACCTGTAGCGGCCCCATTTCACCCACAGGATGTCCTTGTAGTGGGGTTTCTTGCCTGCGCGACAGTCGTTGCAGTACCAGCTCTCTTTGGGCATCTCGATGTTCAGACACTCGCGATGGAAGGCAGCAGGACAGGACTCGCAGCACAGCAGACTGCCCCCTAAACCAAAGCTCAAATATTACACAGCAGAAACCTCTTTCTAAAATGGGGTTCTGACTAACACTTCCTGTAGAGTTTAAAATGCAACACTGATATGAAGGACTTTGCAGTGCTTTAAAGGTGTAGCCTGTAATGTTTTGAAGTGTTTCTAGACCACAATCACGTGATACACTAACAAAGGAGGATTCATAATATAACTATATATTAGTTCTTGCTAGTTTCTTTTTTTTCCCTGGAAATTAGCTCCGCCTCCACTGAAGCTACCTCTATGTCACTACTCCTAATACTTCGGGAAGAAACTATCTTTAAGATCCTATACTATACGCACATAGTACAGCAACTGTTCACATCAAATCAACACACTCTTAAAATTAATTTCTGTTGTTGAAATGCAGGAGGTGAGACCTTCAGAGCAGACGAAGCACCAGCTGACGTTGATGTGCTCATGGTTCTTGCAGCCTTTGCGGGGGACGAAATGGTTTGGACACAGGAAGCTGTTGTTGGCCAGCGGAATACTGCCAGCAGCCATACAGTAGTCATTAGCATGGTACGCCACTGGACAGCGCACGCAGCGGGTCAGGCGACCTGTAGCGTGTACGCACACACACACTGTCAGAGTCTAACAAAGGTTGTTTTCATGGGGTTTGGGTTTAAAAGCTATTTTAAAACAAGTGCTAGCTTTTCCTCTGTGCCAATTTTCTCTGACATTTAACATCTGGATTGTTTCAGAAGGGAAGTAGGAAGTTCTGAGCTGGGAAATGGTCGTAAATTAAACTTAAAGGTGAATTTAAACGTGACGTTATTTATCTGTTCAACAGAGGACCAACAGAGGATCAATGAGTCTTTATAAAATCATAGAGACATCACATTTTACTGTAATATACAGTACAGACTAATACCATGCTGTACGTTTTTGCCTAGACTATGCTTGACTTGGCTACTCACCCTTGGAGCTGGAGGGGTTTGTGGGGTTGGTGATGTAGCAGGACAAACAGACGTGGAGAGAGCAGCGGAAGCCTCGGTTCTGTTGGGTCGTGGGGGTGAATTTCATTATACACTCCATGTGGTAGAACTTCCCACACACTGGGATCATACAGCGCCGGACATCCTCATCTGGTTTCTTACACACAAAACACGTGTGCACGCCTTGGAAAGAGAGGAAACAGATATATAAATTAATCTTATCATCAGCGGAAGTGAACACGGCACTAAACCGCTCACTAAAGCTACCCAAATGACCAAACCCAAACCTGTGACTCACCAGTACAGGTTTGTAGAGAATGAGCTCACCTGTAGTGCACTCCTAAGAATAATTATTTGCCAGTAGTGCACTTGTAAGTGTTAGTAGATAGTGAGCACAAATTTTATGCGCTTATGGTTAAGTCATGACCTTAACTGTCCTGCGATATTATACGGTCTTCAGTGAATTTCTTGCTCGATGCAGAGCCGAATTTAAAAGAAAATTATTACTCAAATGTATATAGAAGACATTTTTTCTTTTAAATGCATGCTGTAAATGTCAATTGAGGCATGTCCTTACCAATAAACATTTCAATGAAAAAAAAAGACCTAATACAAGTTTGTTAAGGTCAAAGGAAATTCTTCAGAATGTTAAAAAAAAAAAAAGTGAAAACAATTTTGTATTCCACAGGGTTCTGTTCTAAGCCCTGTTCTTTTCCCTCGTTATATTCAAACACTTGGACATCGTGAAGTGCAAACATATTGTTGGCCTTCGCTTCTAGATTCACAAGTAGAGCTATGCAAAATCAAAATGCTGCGTTTGAGAAAACGAAAACTTTTTAGGAAAAACATTTTGCAACCACAGACAACGAAAGAACAAAAATAGGCTAAAATGAAAAACTATTATACAGACTGAAGCTAGAGACACTACGTTTTCTGGCATACGTTTTAATCGCCCAAGCAAGTTAGCTTAATTGTAGCGAAGCACACTTGCTCAAAGTCGGGAGGGAGAGCATTTCTTTTCTAAGCTCACCTTTAGTGCACTCCTGGCAAATGAAGCGTCCTTTGGGGGTCTCGTTGAGGCCAATACACTGTAAGTGAAAAGCTCCACAGCACTGTCCCTCACACAGCAGCAACTCACCTGTCTTCTCACACACCTAGGGAACACACACCATACACAGCAGTCATAAAAACCCTCTCATTACACACCAGGAACTGGCACTGAGACATCACAGCTACAGATATAAAGGGCTAGTGCTTTTTAATCATATCATATGCATTGAAGACATTATTCACTAAACATTGATCCATAAATCATTTACCTGACACACATTCTCCTTCAGTGAGGCACCTCCTCCTTTCTCTGATACCTTTTTACTGTTAGACAGACCTGATTCAGCAGTTAATGAGTCTCTGGCCTGGATGACGCTCTCATTCAGTTCAGGACAAAACACCTGAACAGAGAAGAGAGAGGCAGCGAGGGATCTGTAATCACTTCCATCATCTTCATTTCTGGGCAGGAGAAAGTATTAGGCGATCGGCGCACAGCCGTCAGACTGTTTCTTACCTCTGTGTTTAAAGGTCCTGGGGCGTCACGTGGTTTCCGCTCGGCTGTTTTGGGCCCAGCTGGACTGCCGTTCTCCTCTGGCATGGGACTCTGGAAGACGCTGGGCGTTTCAGGCTGCTTTAAGGGCGTCTGTGCATCACCCGGTCTGGGTGATAGACCTTTAAACAAGAGACAAATTAAATCCATGCAGATCTGGCAGAAGATCAGAAACACCTAAAGCTACATTTGTTAACACTAGGGGAAAAAAAGAGGTCTCACCTGATTTAGAAGGAGGGCCAGACAGAGCGGTTCCAGGCACTTCATTTTTCTAAAAATTGAAAATACAAATGTCTTTAATAGGCAGTCAACACAAACTTTTCTTTTTAAAGTGAATCCTAAACACGTTTGGCATGCAAAGAGTCAAATGGTTTAAATGTGTGGTTTAAGTTTGTAGCTCTGGTACAAAATTTAACAAGCAATGCTCAGTCAGGAAGCACCCCTTGGCCGACATACCGCATTTGGACATTTTCTCCCTAATTTGGTCATCTGTCCATTCCCGCCCAACAGCTAGCTCTCCCCTATTTTACGGCTATGGAGGGTGAAGGCTACCACATGCTTCCTCTGAGCCACATGAACCCAAACAAGCACATACATGTTTTCAAACTGCTGCTCATGCTGCATCACAGGACAGCGTAACGCACTTGAAAGAAAGTGCTATCCGCCCTCTTCCGCATACATGAGCTCACGGATGCCCGTGCTTGGCCAGGTTTGCTCTCAAGGACCCCCAGTCCTTATTGCAGTATTGTCAGGTTTCAAATTCGTGATCTCCCAATGACAGAACAAATGCTTTTCTGGTGTGCCAGTCGAGAGCCCACTGAAGGAGAACATCTCATTTTTGACTTTATGTTTAAGTCTATACACAAAAGACCACTACCTGAACATCTCTGACCACTGCTTCCTCTGACCATTGACCCTGTTGCTTAGACTCCTAATTAGACAAAAGAAAACAGATGATAAATCTCTAAATAGCTCATTGACTCGCTTTAAAATGAATGGAGCAGGAAATGCATTTTCACCTTCTTCTTAGTGAGCCTGAGAATCTCGTCCTCAAAAGCAGAGTCCAGCACTTTATGCGAGGGCTTCCGTGGCCTTTTTCTTTCTGAAGATGCTGCAAGATTGAATGTCAGTTACCACTGACAACACAAAGGGTGTGCACATGCATAAAAAAAAACAACTCTTACCTGTTTTCTTTTCAGCTGATTCTGCCTCGATCGTGGAAGCTTTATGGGACGTTGAGAAAGGTGGTAAAGGAAGAACGTTATCAGTTTCATCTAGAGCAAGCTGCCGTTCCTGCTGTGATGGTTCCGTTATCCAAGCCGCCGACGGCTGACCTGCTGCTGAGCTCACAGCCTCAGCCAGTAGAGGTTTCGGGATCTGTTCACTAGCATTAGTGTTGTTAATCGAAGACACCTGCAGGAAACATGACATGGTACATTTTTAGAAAATAACAAAGTGAAATATGGTTCCCTTTTGCATGCATCTCAATCACTAAGTAAAGCTCTAGCATTATAATTATATATAGTCATATAATTTGCATTTCTTTTAACTTGTAATGCTACATGTTTACACCTGCCTTTATTCATAGCCTATATCTACCGCGTAAACAGCCTCTTCCATCAATGTAATGTAGATTATAGAGTAAACATTTTTGTTTTATTAAAATTGAGGACTAAAAGAAAAACTTGCACGTTTACCAGAATTCAGTTCCAGCAACATCCAAAGAGTTTTCCCAGACCGCCTCGACTTTTTAAAACATTTTTTTACAGGAAACAAATAAAGTAAAATTCTAACAATTAGAAAAGAAGTGATGGTATTACAATGTCAAAAAATATAAAACTACAGAAAAAATTGTATATAAAACCTTTTACATCTCGAATAATCTCTCATGAGAATACACATCTGGAGAAGCCAGCGAGAAAGTCTGGCTTAAGCATGAGGAGGAACAAAGTCGGTATCAAGTTTCTAAACCAATCCTGTGCCTTGTGAAGGCAGAGCTCAAAACAGAGGCAGCAACCGTCAAACAAACATACTTTAGCAAGGATTTCACCAAGCAAGGCACTGGTTACGCATGTATCTCAGTGTCATGTGTGAAAAACTATGCACTTTTGCAAGTCAAATAGTTCAGTCAAACACTTAAGTCAGATGTTAAAATGCTCAGGAAATTTGAGCAGGTGTTAGAAAGAAAGCTCAAAAATATGGTGTTTTGGGGCTTTTGTTTTTTTTTTTAACACTGTCTCCAGATACAGGAGAAATCAACTGCAGACTTACTGTTTTAAAGGACTCAGGGTTTCTCTTAGTTTTCTTCTTTGAAGTGAAGATTTGCTCGTACTCCTCGCTCCACTCGATCAGCCTCTTGCTTGGCTTCCGAAGTCTTTTGCACTCTGTGAGATTGATAGCATTAAAAAAATACAACACAAACCCCATGTAAAACCCCCATGTAATCAATTATGCCGACACACCATTCCGGCCTTACTGTCCAGCTTTCAAGCTAGCATTAGTGCGCACAGTAAACTCAAGACTATATTTTTTGACCAAAGCAATCCTAACTTTTTGGTTAATGCTGCTATTTTGTTTGGGTGCAAGCTCATTTTTAGTATCTCTACGCTCTTGCTATGGGTGCCTGAATGGAGCAGCGTAAAAGGAAGCGTAACATTTTAATCTGCCGACCCAGTGGGATATTTTCAAACAAATTTTGGTCCAAAAATGCACATTACTGCTTCCAGAAACCTCCTCTCAGCGTATACTAGACTAGACTCAGTGCAGGGATAAGATGGTACTTTACCACCCCGTTTCTTGGATCACCCCGTTTCACCTGGTTTTGTGGATGTTTGCGACATTTATGTCACTCCACTCTCCAACATGAACAGGCATCCACTCCAGAATACTACGTAAATACCTTTTACAAAAAAGAACAAATTCCTCAGTTCCATAATAAAGGCACAAATCACAAACTCCATAGAAATCCATTCAAAATATTATATTCGGCATTTGATGTATACACTAAAAAAATAAAGAGCTTCTGTCAGTGTTGCTAGGAAACCAAAACTATTCAAATTTGCATTTGACACAAGGATCACGTCACCTCTCCTGATTTATTCTCTACTTTCAATTTCTCTCGCATGACCTTCCTTTACATTTAGCCCTGCCCTACATATAGATGATCTCAAAAAACATGGAAAGATCCAGCAACTAGGGTTAGAGTGCAGCAGCATCCTACATTAATAATACTGTAAAAGCTGTTGTTTTTCACTGTTATGAAGCGGATTATCTACTGTGCTCTTGAGCACAGGGCTTTAATTCTCCTGCAAAATTCTCCTTTTTTTTGTTAAAAAAACACCCCAGACATTGCAATTTGCAGAATAACTCGTTTTTCTAACACGTCAGACAACAGATGTTCAGATGTTTTTTGCTTGTAATGTGATCAGATATAATTAGCGTGCTGTGACCCATGAGCACCCAGTTTCATAGCCAACAAATAAACGATTAAATAGGACTCATGTAATGTTTTATTTGTAGGCACGCACCTACATTCATATTTTATTGTCTTTATCGATCCTGACGGTTTTGAACTCTGTCATTCTGTCAATATTTATCACTGGTCTTCTGCATGCTTCTCTGTAACGCTTTTTTGATCTCTCAATTAACCAGATATCTCTATATTTATCCCTGAGCATGTTTTAAATGATCGTGGATTTTGAATAGCAATACGTGCACTCTGCACATGTATACAGAGACAGAAAATATACTTTCTGAATGCTTTGTCATCCAGTTAATTATATCTACAATTTTGGCAAAAGATCATTATGAAAACATCACTGTACTATATTGTACACGATAAGGCGAAT
This sequence comes from Parauchenoglanis punctatus, assembly GCA_030068025.1. NCBI lineage: Eukaryota > Metazoa > Chordata > Actinopteri > Siluriformes > Auchenoglanididae > Parauchenoglanis > Parauchenoglanis punctatus. The sequence goes on from JAQQZU010000012.1 coordinate 2,606,094, forward strand.
AAGAGAAACTAATTTGATTGGTTTATACAGCTGCTTGTCTAACCACACCCTTTAATAGCATACCTATTCAAGCCTATCCCTGTATGACAAGGATGGCAAAAAAAAAAACACACACACCGCTGTGTTCTAATGCCTTGTTTCTCCATGTGTGCACTGATCATGAAAACATGATAGTAAATAATATGATGGCTGCCAAGGATCCTTTTCTACTTACTGTCTTATAGCAAATCATCCTGTCGTTAAAAACCTGATCTCCATCACCAATAGATGGAATTCACGGCAGATTCCTGACAGCATTGTCAATACAGAAAAGACGTGTCATCTTTATATTTAGCCCTATGCATCTCTTCGCTAATTTCATTTCCAATGTTCTCACATTTTTTCTAAGAAAAAAGGAATTTCAAAATAAATAAATAAATGTTGTCCAAAAAAAGAAAGAACATTACAAAAGATTAGGATATTGTATAATTGTCATGTCACACAATTACAGGTGTAACACAATGACACTGTCTGTACCTGTATCTGTTTCATGCTATAAAATATCCGTATCTGTATCGGATTTAAACCCACAGTGGGCATGGCCTAAACCTCGATTGTTTTTTTTTCAACTTTTGTTTTAAATTGAATAAACCCTTGTTCCACTATGCCACCAAAAGCACCGTAAAAAAACCAAGATATAGATATAGAAATATCATCACTGTCAGCACACTGCGAATTCTGGCTCTGATAGTTCCTCAACCTCAGCTACATCACTCCAGTTCATAATAGGGAGATAGGTAGTATTTTTGTATGTACCTGCTTGCAACATGTTAACAAATGTACTTGGTCCTATTTTCCAAAATGTAAACATACTTGTAGCCTAAGTTAAACCACCGCAACGCAGACCAAGCAGGTAAGGTAAGGTATTACCTTATTATTAAGGTAAAATGAACAAACGTTGTAAGTGTATCGAGCGCAGTCTTTCTTTGTCCCGTGAGCTTCATGTCTAAGGGCTTGCTCATGACTGCATGAAAGTAAAACCCTCCCACTTGCCATTTGGTGGGATAGGCATACTTCCAGTCTCAAAGAAGTACTCTAAATAATCATGAATCATGCATTATTATTTGTATCTTACATTCAATCATGAACAAGATCTCAACAAGATATCAAATCAGAAGTAGCCTAATACATAGCCTGCACCATCCACACAGGATCCATAACCTTTACCCCAGTGCCTCGGCCCATATCTGCCACTGAGAATCGCATGACAGCAGTGATGATGGCGTTCCCAATACAACATACCCGTGCTCCTTTTTTTAGACAAGCTAGGTTTTTGCCTGTGTAATAGCATTTGATTTTTGAACCAGATCATTCACACTTACCAAAGCTATCCCTTCTCTCCATAGCATTGACCTGAGGGCTTTGGTGGCTCTCCTCAAATACTCCATTGAGTCTGGCAGGAGGCATGACTCTGTCCTGCTCTAGCATGTTGCTGTGATCACTCTTTGGCTTTGCCTTGTCCTCAATCTCCGCATCGAATGTCTGCCAGCGCTTCTTCGGTGCCATCGCCGACATCACGCCCTTCCCACTGCCATCAAGGCCAGAATCTGACTTTGAGAGCTTCTCAGTTGGAGCTGCTTTCGCATCAACCACATCAAGCAAGTTCTGCTTCTTATGGTTTGAAACTGGCGGAAGCAAATTGTTCACACTGTCATGTTTTTGAGCCTCCTTTTTTGCTGTGGACTTATGTTTAGATTTGTTTGGCTTCAGGATGCTTGTGGTTTTTCCCGGTGGACCATTCTGAACCCCAGGTGTCTGACTAATATTCTTGTGAACAGTGTCCGGAGTTGGGGGCTCAGAGTGGGGCTGTGGGGGGAGGAGTGAGGGTTCTTGCTTGATAAGGTCAAGCGGAGAGGTAGGAGGCAGCGTCAGTGGCCTTCCCTCCTTCTCCCGGGTGTCGTGCAAGTCCTTCAACAACATAAGGTAGGTGGTGAATTTGTACTTGGAGCTTTGATCATCCGAACCACACTCGTCTTTCACCAGAGAATGTAAAGAGAGGTCTTTAGGCTCCCGGAAAGCCTCCAAGGGTGAAGGCGAAGGGGATGAAACAGAGGAAGAGGAGGAACATGAAATGCTTGACTCTTTCTTGATACTTAAACCAGCGACTGGCAATTCCACAGGCCTGACGGTGAAATCTTTACTTTTTAGTTGAGACGGGTTCAGAGAGTGCTCCTTGCTGGCCCGGATTCTAGTTAACTTGAGCAAAGTTGGGTTTGGGGAGCCTCTGCAGCGCTGAGACATCAGGTGTGTCGGATCAGCCATGAGTTCTGTTTGCACTTGCCATTGGTGTCCTGTGCTATCTGATACCTCCAGGGTGGGAGAAATCAAATCATGCTCATCAGTCACAGTTGGAGAAGATGATCGGGATTCATGGCTAGATTCAAGATCATCCTTCTCTTTGGATTCCTCGTAGTTTGCGAGGGCTCGGGACATGAGATCGCAACTCGCCGGCAAGAACAAAGAGTGCATCTCAAATGTGCCATCTGATAATCCTGTGGAAGGGCTACCCAAGTTCCTGCCATTCGAAGTGGTGTACCTTTTGTTTTTGATTGTAGACTTGTTGTTCGGCTTGTGTTTCGTCAAAGATGCTGTTTCTTTCTCTGTCTTGCTGACTTTTTTTGCTTTTTTATTTGCACGTTCTGCCTTTGGTTCAGCGCAGAGTTCTTTACCTGACCCCACTTTGAGTCGTTCTTTTGTGCGTTTGGGACACAGAATCCTGGGAACCGAATCAATGTCCAAGTAAGGGCAATCCCTGGAGTCAGACGCTGGATCATTTGCAGGAGCAGCAGCAGGTTTCGAAATGTCCAGTGTGGGGCTTGACATCAGTTTGGAAAACAATTCCTCTTTGAACGTAACGGGACTTTTCAGCAGTGAGCTGTTTTTCTTTTTAGCGGATGATTTCTTTTTGCTTCCCTCCTTAGTTTTGGGTGAACTGATGACGGGAAGCCTGTGTCCGTTGGAGAAAACTGGACTCCGTGGGGTCAAATCGGAAAAGGTCGGAGAGGACGATGTCCTCTCCTCTATAACAGGAGAGTGTAATTCTCTGACTGAGGGAAGCTGTAGTTTACTCCTGAGATACTCTGGTAGGGCTGCCTCTGCCTCCAGCACACTGGCTTTCCATAGAGGCATCAAGCGCTTTGGAACCTGCAGCAAAGACAAAAAAAAACAAACTTGGACCACAGGTAATAATAAAGCATTACATTACACTAATTGAGGAAGTAACTGAAGTAATAGTCTTTTTAAAATTCAGCAAATTTTAATGCAATTCGTAAAAGAACAGAAATGCAAATGCAGAGGTTACCATGTATTTGTAACCCTTGTCTTTCTGTCTGCCTCGTCGCCTGAGCACAGGAAGCTTCTCAAACTGCTGGCCTCCTTCAAAAGCATATGTGGCTTTTCCAGGAACCCATGCTTTGTCCACAATCTCCCCAAACGTCCTGACGAAATACATTCGACACGACCTGCTGTTGGGCTCTAAAAGATCACATCATAACCAGATCTCTTATTTCACATCAGGTTAATTTAAAGCTCATAATTCCGGACCAATCATGTCAATACATTCAGCTCACAATTGCCATCATGGTGATGTCGAGGGATGTATAGCACTGATAGATGTTTGAAAGTTTGCAACAGCAAACCTGTACATGCTGAAATGTTACAGGTAATATTTGCTTAATACCACCACACTGGGAGCTCAGACTGCTGCCATGTCCAATACTATGAATAATCAGTGGAAACACTAACCTTTCATCCTGGTGTGGCTCTCACTCAGGGGGTCTATGGAGATGCGACAGGGCCACCAAGGCCTACGGTTAAACTTGGCCCACACCACATCACCCACGGTAAACTTCACTTCTGGAAGAGGCTTCTTCTTTGGACTGCTGGACTGTGAAAGAAAGAGTGGCATGTTATGACTTGTTTATTAAGTCTTGTTAACAATTGTAACATGAGTTTGTAAGGTCAGTGATGACAAACAGACCACACTCATCTAGATATCACTTCTAGACCTCTTTGTTGTTGTCAGTCAGGGGACCCTCCCTGTGAAACCATCACGTGTCGTAGCACTCTCACGGTTTCAGTTAGACAGATCTGACAGTTACCAATGACTTTTTCAAAATATGGATTAAAATGCCCAATCTATTTTTTTTTACCCAACCAAATTCCTTACTCCAGTGGTCCTCATCCCGTCTGTGACCAGCTGCGACTACAGAAATGTTCGCGACTCTCTCCTTCTCGACTAGATTTTACTACAGCAACCTCAATTATTTCAAGAGAGTTTCATGAATGCTGTGAAAATCCTGAGGTTGTGTGATCCGTTACTGTTCTACACGTTACGTTGTTTCCTGTCCTAGTATGTTCATAACTTCAACATACATGACGGCTATCAAGCACATGGCAATGCTGACCACTGTTTGAAAAATGATACTTTTGATGCGCTAAGTACCACCATGTTAGTTCGCGTGTTTTTTTTTATTGACACAATGTACTTTGTACACAATGTGCCTTTCCTCACAGCCAGTCTCTCAGTTTATTCACCTTATAATCACAACGTGAGGACAAGAACACTAACGCTGGCCTTACACCTAACAACTTTTCGAGCAATTTCACCATCACAGACAAATTTCCAATGTCGGAAAAAAATCGTGAGTTTTGCTAGAGATGTAGTGCGCCCAATCGTGAAAGATGGTCAGGATAGCTGACCAGTCAGTCTTTTTCTTGTCTTGACGTTGTGATAAAATAAATAGTGATGTGGACATTGTCAGGAAATTTCCTGATGCCCGCAAATTATACGCAATATCCCGGAAATCAATTTTTTGTGAGTGAGCGAGTAAGCAAGCAAGAGAGCGAGAGATAGAGAGACTTAGCAACTTAGTTACTGTTTGTAGAAATTCGTAATTTATTTCCTTGAATTTTCACCGATGGCTGGTATGCTGTGTCAAATGCATTAATTTTTCTTAAAGAAGCTTTCAACTTCAAGTGATTCCTCATTTTTATGCTCAACTGTACACACTCAAGTGCATAGACTAACTCAATCGATCCTGTCCCAGTGTCAACGGAAAATTCCGACTCACTTCCTTTTGTCTATCCATACTAAACAACTCGGTAATGATTCATAGATATATATAGCTCTATGCAACATGTAGATGGCCACACAGCAAACCTCAACAAACCTCAATTTTAGCAAATTATCTATAACCATGATCATGACTACCTCATTAATGTTCTTACTCTTTTCAGGACATTTTCCATCACTTAACTGTTGCTTACGGTCTTTGAATGACTCACACCTTGCATTAATATTGCTTTACATATCCATTTATAACTTTACATTTCTTACCAAATGACACAGCTAGACTCGGCAGAGCCGGGTAACAGTCGGTGGCAAGAAAACAAGTTTTCAGCTTTTTGAACAACCGATGAGTAACACATCAAAGAACGCTTGCCAACATGTGTGATGCAAATGTTTTTTAAGCTGTGCCTTACTCATCACTAACAAAAGAACTTATCAATGGCCTTAATATTGACTTATTGCTTTAACTTGTCCACTTACGACACTAGATTCTAGTTCCAAACTACAACATGTAAGCTATGAATGTACAACCAAGGGGTTATCAGAAGTTACAAACACCGCTGCATTTTTCAGTATGTTTCTCTTCAGCTGACAATGTAAACATGCAGCGAAAATATGCTACAGTATGCCATTTCCATAATTTAACATCACGGTTTATGTTATCTTATTTCCTACAAATGGAAAATTAGCCTATGAATTTCCGATTCTTTGTAGTATGCGTGAGAAACCTGACAAATGATTGAGCAAATGAATCATGGGGATTTCTTTCTGAATGTGATGTCACTACACTGTCTGGCCTCCTGTGCTGCAATAATGCCACTCATTTCATCAGGTACAATTACCACCACGCCACTACTATCTGTTCAGCAATGGCCTGTGTTGGTCTCCTCCCAATGATGTACTGAGTACACGTGATAAAATGAATTTAGATACAGGTTAAGTGTACATAATACATTGGTGACTAAGGCTACGTCCACATTAATAAGATTTAGTTTTAAATCAGTGTGTTAAAATGAAAACGATCAAGTCCCAGACTAGCGTTTTAGCTCCATATCAGAAATAATCTCTGTCCACACTACTAACATGCTTGAAAACGCATATCACATGACCACTCACGTACACTGGGCATGCGCATATCAGTATAAACAGGAAGTTGGTTGCTTAGTTGAAAATTGCTTGAATAATAACTTGCTTCCTTCGCATATAAGCAGTTGGAGCATTATAAAATGCAGAATTTAACTGCACAACAGCTGCTAGCAAAAACAACAAGGATAGCAATAGTTATAATTCTTTATCCATGCAACATTCACCACTGGAAGTCAAGGCTGATGCTGTTTGTTTTCTTCTGGAAAAGGATCACGTGATAGGGGCACGATGAATCAAGGGAAGGATACATTGTGAGTGATAATACCCAATCGGTAAGCGAACATGGGTGTCATCGTATCCAAAATTCTACGTTTTCTGTCGTCCACACTAAAAAGCATCCCCGGAGTTTTCAAAAAGGTTTTGGAGCATTTCCAAAACTCTCTGTTTTAGGGGCTCGAAAACTCTGGAGTAGTATGAACGCCAGGCGTAAACATAGCAAAAGTGATGCGTTTTAAAACTAAAACCTATTCATTTGGATGTAGCATTAGTGTAACTTTAGGGATTACATTAAAATGTGGCTAATTTGGCTTATACGTTTCCATTTGTTAAAATATGCTGGACAACGTCTATAATGTAAAAAAAAAGCAATGCTGCCCTGAGTAGAAGATAATATAATAAACCTTGAGAAGTTATATATGTAGTTTTGAAGGTGTAGGATAGGATCATTACCTTCTCGTTAACCTTTTCAAAATATTTATCAAAATTTCTTTGCTTTTTCCTTGCAGTCAGTCTCTCATTTATCTTATTATGATGATGTAAGAGATGGTATGGGAGTGCTGTTCTTAACCATACCTTTATGGAGCGGTATTCACGTGGACTAGGTTTACATGAGGAGGTGGGTTAATGTAATTATTACTGGAGTTTCTCTGGGATTTTATTTTTACCTGAATCAGTCATGTCGGTAGTATACACACATTCAAGACGTTTATGCACAAAGATTTCATTTAAATTTTTACGACCAGTTTGCTTGTTTTTAAAATTAGTAATTAATAGCATGATATTTTGACACTACGATATTTTTATACTAATTTATCATACTGTGAAAATGTCTCAAATTGTAACCCTAACATTTTTTTTTTATTTTATCACGTCCTTGCATTGAACCTTTTGCAAAACGATGTCGATTATCACACCATTTCTCCATTCAGAAATGGGTTATTCGCAATTATATATATAAGTTTACACTCGTCTTCTTGTGGTGGTCAGTGTGCTATTCCTGTGCTCATAAAGCTCTCCTACCAATGTGCTAAATTTTTTTATCGCAAAGAAACGTTCTCTGAGGTGACCAGGGTGTATATAAGCAACAAACTAGACATATGTAGCGCTTACAGGATCTGAGTAGGTGCTGCTAGGGGAGCTTGGCCTTTGAGAAAGGCCTACGTTGAACATCGATGCGCAGTTTTCAGTGCTCGGAAGGTCACAATCGCTATCCGAGTAGCCGTCCGAACTGTCAAAATCCCTTAGCATGACTTCAACGGGCAGCGGAGGTGGACTAGGAGAAGGGTCTGGTGCTGGTGGTGGAGTACTTTTAGGAACGGGGTCAAAATGTTCATGTCTGTTCAAGCTCAGGTTCAGCCCTGAACCAGAGAAGCTCTTTGCATTCGCAGAGTCCCTTTTCTGGCATTTTTTGGCAGAAGGTTTGAATGGCGCCGCACGCTCCTCTTCCTCATGGTCATCCTTACTATCCCCACTGTCAAAGAGGCTTGATTCAAAATGCAGGAATCCGTTGGGGATTGGGGAGATGTGCTCCAGGCTGTCCGAGCTCACAGGGGAAAATCCATTCTTGTCCAGATTCTGGACGTTTCTAAACACACCATCATCAGCACCGCGACTGAAGGACTGGGCTGAGTGGACAAGGCCGAGTCCAAACTCCGAGCCGTGCACGTGTGCCTTAGCTCGCCCATGGAAGTCCCTGTCCTGCAAGCTCATATCAGGCCTGCTCACCATAGCCGTCAGATCCTGCAGCCTCCTGAGTGGACTGTAGCTGGACGAGGATGATTCCCTTTGGCTGTATCCAAACGAGGACGAGTGCTTCGCGCCATGCTGGAGCCCACAGGAAGTGACCTGCGGACACTGCAGGCCCGGGCGGCATCCCGAGCCATCCTTGGCGCCCACTTTATACGACTGATTCATGTTGGCATGGCTTCGTCCTGCCAAAAAAAAAAACCCACACATTTTAAACATAATAAAAAAAAAAAAAAAACCAAAGTGAACAGAAAGTCAAAGGTGGTTACTGACCAATCAGCTACAGATTTCATTCAATTAACTATATATAGGTGACATGATGTGGATAATTAGAACCACGTCTGTCCAATGGTTGTGGTTCTAAACCAATATAATCTGTTATGGCAAGGTTTCATGTTTAGGTGTAATAATTAGGCATGCTCGAGGCGCCCTTGTTTAGGCCGTCATGTCCATCAGAGCAGACAAAAGACACCTTGAGAAACTGGATTGAATCAGAAAAGCCGACAAGCCAGCCCGGTACGGACATTTAACAGCACTCGGACACGTCTTACACGTGATATTTATTGCGAATAAACTTAATTAATGCAGGTATTATCAGGTAGTGCGCTGATACCCTGGGTAAGTAAAGTGTACAGGAAGCTAAAGCTGCACTAGTTTCCCCTTAAAAGCCTTACAGCCACTGGAACCTCGGCTCGATTTACTAACAAAAAAACAACGTATTACAAACGCTGGTAGGAAAAAGTGGCCGAATTCTTACCATTTACGGCTCGGTCAAGACAAAACCATCCGGTATCCGTTCACACGGGAAGGCGAGGAGTCACTTTTTGGCGATTTGTGAAAGCCGGATCTGCAGAAAGCGGCACTACTAACAGCGTTAGGCCCGGACTCAGCTTTCATTTCTACTCTATCGCGCTTTACTCTTTTAAAAAAATGTAACGAGATTAGTTCATTGGCGACGTTAAATAATAAGTCAGTGCCCCACGCCTGCTTTCACCGAGCCATCTAGACGGTGCAAAACGTGAGCGGGTCGGAAGCACGTTTTGCATGGAAATGCATGGCTTGTTTTGATCGTGGCCCTGGTCATGTTAAAGCAAAAGCCTTGACTGCCTAGTGTGTGTGTGTGTGTGTGTGTGTGTGTGCTGTGGTGAGAGAGTGAGGGAGAGAGAGAAAGAGAGACCGACCGGCAGTGCCACCCAACCCCCAGTCTACTACATACACACACAGGCTACAAAACGCTCCACAATACACACAGGAGCTATACTATTATCAGTAACGCTTTAACTCTTCCCTTTCTTCCTCCCTATAACGCTGTAATATAGTCACTGAGCAGGAAGGTGGTGGTTTTAAGGTTCTGTAAGGTTTTGTAAGCCCCGGCTCAGCGCCGTATTTCCTCGTCCTAACAAAAAGCGGTTTAAAGTTCCTCCATTTTAGACAGGCTCTCCTCGCCAAACCCTTCCTTCGGCCATAAACAGCCACCATACGAGCCAGTTACACCGTGATAACAGCGTAATAGGCTACCAAATGATCAGAAACGAAACCATGTTACGGGTGCAGTGTTTAAATTATATATCTTGGCAGTTTTAAACGCCATTTTGGGCTTCGGTGAAAACAGGCCACTGTAACCTTAACATGTCCCTGCTGTAGACTAGCTGTCACCACGGCCAGGACTCCAACTAACTAACAAACAAACAACAAGGAAAGCATTCATGTCATCACTGGAAAACAACGCTGGGTTAGAATAATTACTTTTTAATACTGATTTATCGGATAGGCCATAAGCTGTGTATTAGCCTAAAGTTAAAAACGGGTTGTTGTTTTTTTTGTTTGTTTGTTTTGTTTTGTTTTTATCTGGCACGAGGAGCATTCGAGCACTTTGAATTTAACTTCCATGCACGCGCATTAAGTGTTAACGCGTTTAAGAGTTCCATCCGGGTACCTGCCGTCCGTTTTTGATATTGTATAGTCTACGTACACAAATATACCTAAAAGAACACGTTGAAGTAAAATAAAACAAAACTTTCTGGGGTTTTTTTTTGTGTCTGCGACTCCGACACATTTTCATCTTCCCTAAAATGAAACCGAGGCACAGGAACAAAAAAAGACAATTCATTAGCAAGTCTGTTCATGTTAACGAAGCTAGCAGATATAAAGTGACGGAAGTGAAACTGGTCTCTTCTCCTTGATTGCCAGCAATGATATTTACCTTAATGATTTCTTTTGGTCTTGCTTTGCTGTATGCAGGGCTGGTCTAGACATAGTATGTGTCCTGGTGAATCTTCTAGAAATAAATCAGTTGCATTGATGTAGCAGCTTAATAACACTTATGCACCAATAAAAACTTTGCCTTTTTATACAAGCACCATAGTATGTATCATGTACATCACAAGCATCGTTACCATCATTCATTCATTCAAATAAATTCAGTTATCAAGGTCAGGTTCAAGGTGGATCCAAAGCCTATCCTGGGAATGCCAGGTGCAAGACGGGAACGCACCATGGATGGGACGCCAGTCCATCACAGGGCTAGTGACCAGTTATCGCAATGCACTATAGTAAAACCATGGTAACATTATGGATAAATATGTAATGAACATTCATTAATTCATTTTTTTAGTAAGCCCTTTATCTTGCTCAGGGTCACAGCAGATCCAGAGCCCATCCTGGGAATACTGGGCACCCCTGTAAAACCATCGATAACCATATGGTTTTAAAAACCATAAAAAGCAGTTTCCATGCAAGTAGCATTGCTTAAATGATATTTGTTTATTGTTTTTAGCAGACTGGATGCTATTTGCTTACACAATACTAAACAAAAGATTGAACCATGGCATTCCAGATTTGGATAAACATGAATATTTCTGTATGGAACAGGAGCACTACAGGATATACTAACTATCAACTCACAGTCACATTTACAAAAGGTTTGTAAAGCATTACACTGATTCATTTGTCTCATCTCACCACAAACAAACAAACAAACAAACAAACAAAAGAAAGAATCAATTCAAATATTCTTCAAAAGTCACTCGACACTACTGCAAAAGGGCACCACATTTTTCATAAATACAAATAAAAGATAGTTCATACCAAAGACAATACAGGCAAAGCACAAATCACGTAACACATTAGAAAAGAAGGATAAATATGCACGTGATACTGACTCATTAACGGTTTTGAGTGCGGAATGAAATCGGATGTCGCTACAGAACAGTCACATTATCAAAAGTTAGGTAACAAGATTAAAAACAACACAAAAGTGATTCTTTTTTTTTCTATACATTTGCTTGAGTGAATACTATTGGCCCAAAAATGTCTAATATAATACATACTGTGTTATTGTTTCACAAGACTACTATCATGCACATCTGTACAGTAGGTTAATATATGTTTAAAGGAGCAATAAGCGGCAATTTTTGGGATTTGCTTGTCAGTCTCTCTCTTGGACAGGACGTAGAAAGGAAAGGTCTTTGTCTGCATCTGCCAAGAACCTTGCTATTAGAGTGTATGTCTAATCACAACATAACACCCCACGAATTCATTCTGTTAAAGGTTTCATTACATTGCATTTGAATGAAATGAAACAGAAATCTACTTATTGCTCCTTTATGAGTGTGAGAGAATGATAATGCTCTTTGGATAGAGATAACATGAAAATGATCATGACGATGTAACACTTTCACATACATAATAAGTGTTAAGCCTAGGTATCAAAATTTGCCTTTCTGCCTCGTAAGAGTCCTGCCTCAGTGCAAACATCTCTCAATGGATAGGCACGGTTTCATCCTCCCCTTATAAATACAAAAGCCTGCTCTCATTCGTTAGTGTTTTTCTCTTTAACCGTGGCTTCGCAAAGTGCCCGTTTCTGCATCAGCGAGTAAGGGAAGGGTGCCCCGTTGCAGGCGCTATAGTCCAGTTTGTTGAGTTTGGCCAACGTCTTGATGCTGCCAGGAGGCCTTCCGGGACTGACTTTGTAGCCAGCAGCTCTGGTTGTCCCTAGCGGCCTCCCTGGGCTCGTTTTGAACCCAGCTGCCCTCGTGGTGCCAGGTGGCCTTCCTGTGCTTGTCCGATACCCAGCGGACTTGGTGGTACCCGCAGGTCTACCGCGTCTTCCTGTCTTCCCAAGTCCTTTCTTCTTCTTGGAGCCCTCAGGTGCCTCGGCAGCCCTCGTACGCACAGCCTGAGGCAGAAAGTCGCTTGGAGAGTCCTGCATCTGGCATGACATGGGCTTGATCATGCTCTGAGGCAAAGGGGGCAAGTTGGGTATGGGCAGCTGGAGCGGCGGAGGTGGGCCGGACGGGTAGAATTTGCCTGACTGGGAGGCACACAACTCAAAATGGCTGCTCGAGTGCTGGCCGTCTTCGGCTAGGCTGCCCAAGCCATAGTCGTTGTTGTTGCTAGCTACTTGATGCATCATTTTTCTGTGAAAACAGATTCAGAATGGGGTTGTCAGTTGGGACACAGCATGTAGGGTGTCAGTGTGTATGTAATACTCATGTAGTCATGGTCACCGCTTATTCTTTTTCTTTTCCCATTCAAGATAATTAGAATTGAAATCATAACACATTTTCTTCCACAATGTCAGTTGGGAAATTTCAGTGTGAAATAATGCATTGCTTTGCAAAAAAAATAATAATAATTACCAAATACTCATTGATACATAGGGAGGTACAGTACTGTTCCTTGTCTTTGAGTATATTCTTAATGGTACATCTTCTGTACCTACAACGTTTACCTGGACAGGTGCATGCAGAATACTTTTAAAGAACTCAAAAACCATGTTGAACATGTTGTACATGTAAATGTACATGTTGTCCTTAAATCATTTTAAGGTATGCTACATTCACGAAACACAGGTTGTGTCTGAGGTTACGTCTCTGTAGAAACAAGAAATGGTACTGTTTAACCCCCTTTTTCTTAAGAGTGTGTAAAACCGCATATACTTCCGTACTAACAAGTTCGTCAAGTCGCCATGGCGACGTCTAAACTCGCGCACTTCCATACTAAACAGTATGTTGAAACAGAACGCTACAATGGGTTGCCATGGCTAGGTTAAAAAAACAAACAGCATACTAACGTACTACAGAGTATGTCTGGCTAGTACGCCACTATATAGGTACACGTACAATCTTCGCATACTACTGAGTAAGGTAGGGTAGTGCTCGGGGTTTGTACTGTATGTAGGTAGGCCTTGACTGTAGGCTGAAAAACAGACATGTACACAAAACGTACAAAGACCGACGAAGAATATCCTTATCGAATGGCATCATGGTGTTTTCTTTTATTGCTCCATGGTATCGACTGGAAAACAAAATGAGTATTAAGACCATAATAACAACAACAATGCACATAAAACACGTACATGGCGACAAATAAAGCCGTTACTTTACCTCATTTGTACACGGATCTCGGAGTGCAAAGGGTTAAATATGAAACAGATAGATCTTCCATCCCTGAAACCAAAGCATATCTCTATTTAACGCAAAACTGAAGCATCTGGGAAGTCTTAAGATGCCGTCTTAATGGCGGATTGCAATGATTATGCTTTGCTGAAAAGGTATTTTATCCTTGGAGCGTTGAGGCTTAAATCTGTAAGGCAGCCATTTTAACTAAGAAAAAAAAAGTACACTATTGAAAGACGGGCTCGGCGCGCATGCGCAGACTGATGAAAGTAAATCGCACTGTAGTGTAGCACATGTGAAATGTATTTATACAGCTATTCTGAGGCACACCTCACAGTAACATACATGGACACAGATCATCCATCACACATAAGGACACTAGAAACGATCACTGCATTTCTTGCTTAGTGGGAAAACGTATTGCCTTTGCTTTTTTTGTGCATCTTATTTGCTCCAATTTTGACTTAATCAGCTTTTGTATTAATTTAAATACTACTACTACTACTACTACTACTACTAATAATAATAAAATCAATGATCCCGTTTATTTCCATACAGACAACTCTGGAATGATTAGCACTTTTAATATGAATGAATAACACAGTAAGTGATATTTTGAACTTAGACAAATGGGGATGCAGAGCAAACGTCTTAGGCAACCATTAATTCTTTAATTTTATCTGAAATGTTTATTTAGGGGCTTCAGCCTTCCTGTGACCTTTAAACGATAAGCGGTATAGATAATGGATGGATGTTTATTTAGTGGCTTCTGCATTAATTGGTTAGTGGGAAAGAAGAAGTAAATGGATGTCTAAACATTTATTTTACAAAAAGAAAAATGTTACAGGTCAGCAATGTTGCCTCATAGCAGCAAGGTCCTGGGTTCGATCCCCGGCTCAACCAAGGGAGCCTTTTTCTGTGGAGTTTGCATATTCTCCCTATGCTGGCGTGGGTTTCCTCCAGGTGCTCAGGTTTCCTCCCACAGTCATATGCTATGCGGATTAGGTCCACTGGCTACTCTAATTTGCCAGTGAGTGTGAATGGTCGTTTGTCTCGGTGTTAGCCCTGTAATAGATTGGTGACCTCCCCAGGGTGTACCCTGCCTCTCGCACAAAGTCAGCTGAGATTGGCTCTAAATCCCCCCCCCAAATCCGCCCCCCCCCCAAATCTTAACAGATAAGTGATATAGATAATAGACAGATGAAATGTTCCAGAGAAATTTTTGTATGTCATTACAGAAAGGAGGATTTTAAGCAAGAGAGCACTTTTTAGATTTAAAAAAAAAAAATGTAATAAAGGTTGTCGTTCAGGCTTCAAAAAGAAGCAAATAAAACTGCTAAAGTCTCAGGTTCTCCAGGATGCTTCCATGTGATTTACTTATAAAAGTGCACCTGAGAGAACTAATGCTGCTTTAAAGACAAACTATGGTCATTACTCATGTTAAATGCTGATTTTATTTCATTTTTACTTTTGATTGGTCATTATGGTCATTTATTTGTTACATAGATACTTTTCATTTCATTATTTTAAAAGCATCTTTTCTTCACAAATATTCTTTACAGGTGTCTAAAACATTTGCACATTCACACATTTCAAATATCAACTGCAGCTTCAGAAGAGTGGATGTAGTAAAGGTAATGAGTAGTATACCAAGTTTCTAGAGAAACAGGACAGTGCTTTTGAGGGGGCGAGAGCCGATACCAGTGGATGTTTGAACGGCTTAACCTTTTTCATGCGTAATCACAGGCACTACTGAAATCAAAAATCAAGATCAGACATAGCAGAAAATAATAATAATTTAAAAAAAAAAATACCATCACCGAGTTACTGTAAAGTTGGCTTGAGATCTATGCACGACATTGCATTCTTAGGTTTGTGCATTAGTGCATGCAGAGTTGAAATCCAGATGTTGACTTATAACAGAAACAGGATACAATCTGATCATACCTAAGCAATTTAAGGCGAATTAAAGGATGTGCTCAAGGATTCAAGAGTATGCAATGAAACAAAACATTTTGATATAAACAAGCTACAGTATCTGAGTACATTAATGTCACAGTGTGAAAAATGTTCCATTCTATTGAGCAGAAGGTTGTAAGTTCAAGTCCCACGGCTACCTGACTCTCAGCTGATAATGGACTGGGTTCTGCTAAGTCACTTTAGATATAAGTCTCTGCCAATAAATGAATACATATAATTATAAACAAAATGAGACCATAATACCATCACTTATTTAAAGTAAGTCGATATTGTGTGAGGGCACCACAGTGGGTACCGTTGGAGGGTCCAGGGTCCCTGGGTTCAATCCTGAAATCAGGTTACCATCTGTGGTGTTTTCACATGTCGTTGTTCTTCCTGTCCTAGTAGGTGCAACAAAAAATGCCAGTAGGTGGATTGGTAAGCATAAACTGACCCTAGGTGTGAATGTGTGAATGGATGATGCTCTAAAATGGGCTAAGATGGACCAATGGTCCCGGCATGTGCTCCGGATTCACTGTGACATAAAGGATAAAACGGTTACAGGAGAGAAATTAATGAATAAATATTGTGATAATATAATTAATAATGAAAACAATGTGTTATCAGGACATTAGGTCACTATGATTGGAAGCATCTAGAAGTAGCTTATTTGTTATGTTTTCCTGGTGCATTTCAGCACTGAGGCTTAAGTATGTGGGCCAGCCAATTTCAGTAATTACTGTGGTAAGTACATTATTGGACGACAGCCCATTCAGCTTGTGATTGGACTTGACCTCAAAGTGGTAAGGCTTAGTGCTGCACTTTTGTACCGTAACTGCCTCAGGAGATTTATCTTGAAACGATTTCAAGCTTTTTTCAAATTACTTTGATTACATTTTTGATCATTCTGACTATGTGAAAAAGTGGGCCTACAGTTGCGACAAACCATTTGGGCAAAAATACTTTGATGGTTTTTTTTGCTGTTAAGTGATGAGAACACTGAATGGTTCTTGTGCATGTATTTTGTGTCGGCTTTATAACTTTAGATTTTTAAATAACTGATTATATAAAATGAGGTTGTGTTTGAACTGCAGAGATTTGTTCAGTGGTCTATTATTATCACCAGGCAGCAGCAGCAGCATCTCATCTCATCTCCTCTTCCCTCCGCCCTCCTGACAGAAACGCCTCTTCTCACAGCAGCAAGGGTGCCTTCAACGACACCGTAGTCAACAAGTGTTGTCAATTAAACATAGTGTACTTATACACTTCCCGTCACAGCACTAGATGTTGTGTTTTACACCAAAAACCTTTTGCAATTAGGCACAAACCTACGTTTTGCACATTGTTGTTTTATGTTTTGCAGTAGAATTACGAGTTCATTACGGATTGTACTAGAAACCCTAGAGAGTGATTTGAGCATTTTGCATAGAAATATTTTTTAATTGATTGGTTCAAAATGTTAAAACAAGATATACAAAAAAGTTGCCCAAACATCTTTCTCCTCCACACTCTCAGAAAGACTAGTGTTAAACAGTACCTTTGTCTGTACCCTCAGTGGTACCCCATTTGTACCTATAATGGATTTATCAAGGAAATGTGGACCTTTAAAAATTATTTAAATTACTTTAAAGTAAAGCTTTAAAGGTACACTATATGCTACTATGTAAAAGATATGTACTAAAGGTCTTAAATTGACATGGAAAGGTACAGTTAAGTACTATTTGTTTAGAGAGTGAAGCAGTAGGGTGTTACCTGCTTGTTACATGAGCACCTGTTTCTAACCCTGAACTCAAACATATCACCTGGGCAGTGATTCATGTTCAAGGCTACCATTCATAATTGAATTCTCACACTGCCAAGCCTCCAGTGTTGGGTCCCTGAGCAATGTCCTTAAATCTCAGATGCTTTGCTGTATCATCTCTGACCAAATAAAAACTGAATTTTCTTGCTGATGTGTCTACCTTCTTCTGACAACCATTCACTTGTAAATATGTTACTTGGATGGTCTCATTTCCCACATGTGAATTAATAATCTTGGCTATCAGCTAACCAGCTGCAATTATGATTTAGAGACATTCGCTCATATTCAGTTGGTGCTTTACCCTGAACAGGGTCACAGTGAATCTGGAGGCTGTCCCAAAAATACCAGGCATGAGGCAAGAATACACCCTGGATGTGATACCATTGTAGGACACAATGTGCGCACGCTCATGGCAATATAGCATAGCTAACCCACCAACTGGCAGGTTTTTAGGAGGTTTTAGAAAACCAGACAACCTCGAGGAGACCCACATGAACATGATAGGAACAAGTGAAAATCCACCAATGCTAACTAGGTGCTAGTTCTGGATTGGAGTTGCAAATCTTCTAAAACCAGTTTGCTTTTCTACAGGCAAAGGAGCCATTTCATTACAAGAGTTCACGTCCATATTGAATGACTGTTTCTTCCAATTCTTCTTTTGGTTGTGTTGACTAGACACTAAACTAGCTATGTATTTTAAAAAAAGGCAGTCACAAAGTTTCAGTTGGTCTTGTTGGTCATGATAATCCAGCCCCCAGCCAATGATATAAGCAGGTCCTGGTCCTAGACCAGGATTTTCCTGGCTGAGAGGCGATTCTTTAGCTGTCGAAACGTGAAGAACTGGTTTGAGATTAGGTACTGGCTCTGAAACGACCCTCAGTCTGCCTCGGTGGAAAAGTGGTAACAAACCTGAGCTCGGGATCGAACCACCATGCTAACTAATATAAACTTGGCCATCAAAATTATTGTGAGTTACAGACATTAATGATGATCTTTCAAGAAAATATCCACACATTACCAAAAAAGAAGACATGAAAAAGAGGAAAAACTCAACCAAGTGCAGAGATAAAGAAAAATGCTAGCGCTTAACAAATACGTTAGATTTATGTTAGATGTATTATTAGCAAACTGTTGTGTGAATAAATGAAAAAAAGTAATATATCACTGATACTTTTATGCTATCTTTATTTCTTAGTGATTTAAAAAATAATATTTTGTTTCAATATGTATCAA
>JAQQZU010000012.1:2625169-2635503 GCA_030068025.1 Parauchenoglanis punctatus
TTCATATTCCTGACTGGCTGCTGAATCACAACACTGCACGTCAAGAGGAAACCAATACTGCACAACATGATGAAACGCGTCAGGTCAGTTGAACGCTGCGCAGCTTCCGCTTTGCTTCATGCGCGGGTGCAGGCGCTTCTGACTCGGGCTCTATCATCGGAGTCTATTTTTGTCTTTCTGTTTCTGTTTCGTGCTCATGTCAAAATCGTAAATTATTCTCAGTACATTAGGGTAATTTTGCATAACTGAGCTGATTCGTCGCTGTATATATTTTTACACGCTTTTTTAAATCGGAGAAAGACCCGGATGACGCGAGACCTTGTTTAACTCAGTGGGTTAAAGTAAACACGTTTCCGATTTCTCCCCCAGGATATTTAACGCTAACGATTTATTTTTCGATTTTATTTGCTCTCGGTTGATTAGTATGGATGAGAAGGTGTTTACAAAAGAACTGGATCAATGGATCGAGCAGCTGAACGAGTGCAAGCAGCTGTCGGAGAACCAGGTTAAATTTTTATGCGAGAAAGTAAGTATCTCTCATAATCCATACTTAACATGTGTTATTGAATGCACAAATTGGTTCCATTTTTTTGTGGCTTAAATAAACGAGTTATGTTCGATTCCAAAGATGGCGGCGGTGAGTTATATTTTTATTGGCTGTCAGTCCTGCCTAGGTGGCATCTCATTGGCTATCGTTCCACCCTCGGAAGACGCTGATTGGCTGTTTCCGAGTGCACTGCAGGTAGCAACCAGAGCTCGCGAGGTGTGTCCGCGCTAATGGCGCCCGTTGTCAGGCAGACGATTAACATTCAAGAAAGGAGTTTGTTCAATTTAGGAGATTATTTTAGTTTAGAGTTTGCAGCTTTTGCTGTGATGAATAACATCCGAGTCGAGTTTATAGTTATTACTGCTCTGGTTAGGAAGCTTTTTGTCATTAAAACACATTCTTTGTTTGCCGCTATGTGCAAAAGTTTACACCCCCTTCATTTTTTGGGAGTTAAACGTGTCAATGTTTGAAAATTTCTGGCAAAAATATTTCAGTGTCACAAAACCATATTGGTCTGCAGAGATGCTTGGTGGCCTGGGAAAACCATTCATATAATCCAATTTTTATATTTTCTACTATAAAGTTCTGAGAACTGAACATTTTCCTGAATTTAAATGTTAAACTTTGGCATGTTTCTCAGTCAGAAGTAAAGTTCCTGGATTTTAACGTCTGTTTACCTCCAAAAGTGAAAAAGGAGAAAAAGATTTCATTCCCGTTTTACTACAAGACGCAGCACCTACTTCTCCGAATCCACTTAAAAAAATAACTGATATATAACGTTTTTAAGAATTATGTGTTTATATTGGGAAGTTTGTGCTCAGTTTGACTATCATCATCATCCTCCGTCTCACCACCTGAGGTAAAAGTCACCTCAGCGTCGTCTCTTCACTCCACTTTGTTCACGGTGGAGGCATTTATTAGGTTTATTCAGCGATGGATGTTTTTCTTTTTATCCAAGTCGTTTCGTTAGATCATTTATACATTTTAAAACTTATCAGTATAAGCGCTTTTCTCTGTTTTGATGATGTGACTGAACAGGAGAGTCATGAACATTTTCACAATTGATGTTTAATTACAAACCGGACTGCTTATGTCCATTTTGCTATACTACGTATCTTGTACAATAACGTGATGAAAGTGTGACCTTTCGGTGTGTTTCCATTAACCTGCTTAATGCGGTATTTGAAATTGAGACCTAAAACGTGGAACGGAAACGCGAAATTAGAGAAAACTCAATATCACTAAAGAAAATACAAATAATAATAATAATTATACACTTCAGCAAGCTGGGTTTTTTTTTTTTCCAGTTGATTTGACAGAAATAAAACATAATTGAGATGGAAACACATTTTACGTTTAAGTCACACGACATGCTGTCAAAACTCTGTCTCCATGTTTAACTGGAACGACTACAGTGAGAGGAGAAAACCCAGCTATAATCACGTAACGTCACTCAGTGGACACAGACCATTCACAATTGATTTGTCGATATTTAAAAAAAAAAAAAAAAAAAAAATTTGATTCTACATTGCTCAAAACTGCACTGGAAACCTGCCGTGTGAGGAAATCATGCCTGGCTAGCTACGTGTGAAACGTCTTTAGGCGGACTGTTTGCATTTATTGTAGGCTGTCTATATGAACGTTCATGGAATATTTCCAGTGGTGTAAGTAGTCAGAGTTTTATTCTATTGTTTATAATGATGCAAATTACATTACTTCATTTAGCATTTTATAAAGTTAGATCTTAATTGTAATTCAACATCTGTGATTACTACTCCAAATAACCATTTCTGACATTTCAAACAAATTAAAGCCAACGTTATTTAATCTCTCACATTCAAATTTATTCCTCAATACAGTAAGTAAATGATCACATGCCCAGTGTCCATGTTGTAGTCACATCTTTGTTTGTCTGGTTTCCAGGCTAAAGAGATTTTATCAAAGGAGTCCAACGTTCAGGAGGTGCGTTGTCCGGTCACGGTGTGCGGAGATGTCCACGGGCAATTCCACGACCTCATGGAGCTCTTTAAGATCGGCGGGAACTCGCCAGACACCAACTATCTCTTCATGGGCGACTATGTGGACCGAGGCTATTACTCTGTAGAGACTGTCACACTTCTAGTGTGTTTAAAGGTAAAGATGGTCGGCTTTGTCCACATATTTCCGGACTGTAATAAAGAAGCATCTCAACCGCACTGTGTTTTATCATCGGTTAAGCGTTATTACGTAAGTTTTGTAATTCCTCAGGTCCGATACAGAGAGCGGATCACCATCCTCAGAGGGAACCACGAAAGCAGACAGATCACACAGGTTTACGGCTTCTACGACGAGTGTCTGAGAAAATACGGCAACGCAAATGTTTGGAAATATTTCACCGACCTTTTCGACTACCTTCCCCTCACTGCCCTGGTGGACACACAGGTAAATCTCAAGTGCATAAAAAACCCCGTTATTATTGAGTAATGATGTTTTAGAGTAAATAAATGGGTGCGAGACGGTAAACGGATCAAAAATTACACTATAATACAAGGTATGATGAAATGTAAGGTTAACAGGAAGCTACTGAATGATAGTCTGTTTCTTCTCATTGTAGATTATTAGTTAGTAGTTATTTTAACTAAAGACAGGGAGATGCGTGTATTTGTCGCAGGTTTTTTTGTTTGTTTGTTTTGTTTTGTTTTTTGTGCGAGTGTGTGTGATCTGTGCATCTGCTCACGTCAGTGTGTAAACGTATTGCTCTGTGCTGACGCTAGCATCCTGCTTGTGCTCAGCATTTTTGAGGCTGAAGAATAGTGTATGCTGATTAGATACACCGATTGGATGATATCAGAGGCGATCCTTTTTGTTTGTCTGCACTTTATTTTAGCTGGATAGGAGTTGGTGAGCTAGGTCTACATCGGCATCAGTGGTTCGCAGAGCTTTGTTGAAATTCATCCCCGTGGTCGAGCATGTGCTTGGAAATGAGGAATCGAGGTTTTGCTCTTTCACCCGGTTCTCAGTAACTCAGTACTTTTAGAGATAATTACAAACTCAGACTTGGGTCATGTCTCAGACTGCACACTACTATATGGGATCATTAGTACACTACTGGCATCATTGTTTAGATCTACTGATTAGTGTGCATTATGTGGTTTTGAACACAGCCCTGAGTTCTCGCCGAGTGTATATTGTCTTGGAAGTTCCCTTAGCGGTGCATAATCCATGTCCAGAAGTACCTTGCACTAGCTTATTTTTTAACCAGAAAAGACAAATAACTACCAACAAGAAAACATAAAGGTTAAGTATAGATTATGATTTATCCATTTTCAAGATTTATCTGATTTTCATCAATATCTTGTGCAACAATACACCGTTCACATCTTTGTATTTGATATTTGCTGCTATTTCAGGACTCAGAAATCACAACTCTGTCTTTTTTTTATTTTTAGATTTTCTGTCTCCATGGAGGACTGTCTCCGTCCATCGATACGCTGGATCACATTCGAGCTCTGGACCGCATCCAGGAAGTCCCACACGAGGTCTGATGCCAAGCCGACTGCTCTAAAAATCCACCTTTGGAGATTTCTAAAGGCTTTTTTTTTTCCTCCTCAGTGGTTAATTCCTTTTATAAGACTACTTACATTTTAGACCCTTCATGTTACGGATATAACTGTTCTCATGTGAATATGAATGTCTTGGATTTAAGTTTAGAAATTTTTCTGGCTGTTCCTGGAATGGAAAAATCCGGCTTTTCAGCACGTTTGTGTCATGTCAGAAAAAAAAAAAGAAAAAAAAAAGTCTTTGTAATTTCTAGTAGGAATCTCAAGAGATTTCTAAAAAAAAAAATAGAAATATATTCAATTCACATTGAATTCAAATATAATTCAAATATTATCAGTTAAAGATAATAAAAATGACCTTAAGCCGTAGGCTTAATAGTGTTCTATTTGTTTTTATAACTATCAAATGTATTTTACTTACAAGGAACCTTTTTTTGCAGTGTGTGGGAGTATAATGACAGGATTTAACATGATTTAACTGCACACATGTCTGTATATGAGACATGCTCTACCAAGCGTAGCTACTAGATCCTCATATCCATTTGTTGTCATAGTAACAAGTCAAAATGCAACTTTCGGATTTTTTAAAGAAATGACTGCGTTGCTAGAACAGTCTATAACATTTATCATATTTTTTTTGACTACACTGGTATATTTTAACACCCGTTCATGCCTGTGTGATCGACAGGGCCCCATGTGTGACCTGTTGTGGTCAGACCCCGATGACCGCGGTGGCTGGGGGATTTCACCCAGAGGAGCCGGCTACACGTTCGGCCAGGACATCTCAGAAACCTTCAATCACGCCAACTCCCTGACCCTGGTGTCCAGAGCTCACCAGTTAGTCATGGAGGTAATGCAGAGAGCAAAAAGGTCATGATTGCAGTTATAACAAGTCCATTCCTCAAGACGTACTACTACTACTAGAAGACAGAATGAGCTAAACTTGAAGCAGAAAGGAGTGTGCGTCACACACACACACACACACACACACACACACACAAATTACATCTCAGTAACGTCACATGCCACTTGTTTGATAATTGGGAATATTTCGACACATTGTTTACTGATCACACGAATGTTTTTATTATTTGTTTTTATAGATTTTGTTTCTTGATTATAATCAGTGTTACAGGGCTGAACAACCCCCAAAAAGTACGTCATGTTGATGAATCAAACGAGAGAACTTGCGTCAAGGGAACTTGATCTGCTTACCGCACGTTGATAGAGTGGAGATGTGCTCAAAAGTATGCGCACCCCCACCCATATTTCTTTCTCCCCCAAACTGTTTCCGCAAAGTCTGAAGCACGCAGTTCTCTAGAATATCCACGAATGCTGTAGCGTTACAGTTTCCCTGCACTGGAGCTCAAACCTGTTCCAGCATGACCATGTGCACAAAGCCAGCTCCATGAAGACATGGTGTGTAAAGGGTGGAGTGGAAGAACTGGAGTGTCCGGCACAGAGCCCTGAGCTCACCAACATCAGCGCCTGATCTCTCTAATGCTTTTGCAGCTGAATGAACACAAAGCCCTCCATGCAGCTACGCGCCAACATCTATTGGAAAGCCTTCCTAGAAGAGGAAAGTGGAGGCTATTATAACAGCAATGGGACTAAATCCTGTAAATAAGGGTGTGATGGTCAAGGGTGCACATACTTTTGACCATATTAGTAATTACAGAATAAAATAATAGTGCGTAAAATAGAAACTATTACTAAATCATTGCCAGAAGGGGGCACTGTCTTACATGCAAGCATGGATGAAAAATGTGACCGAGATAAAATGAGCTGCATGGATAATAACCTTTTTTTTTTTTTTTTTTTTTTTTACTTGAATGTTTAAAAAGAGCAAAACGAAAAGGTCAAACGTTGTCGTAGCGATCAGGATTTTGAGTTTACAGGTCGCGAGTAATGACAATGTTGATCTTTGTCAGAGTGCAGTCTGATGTTCGAAACTCCTTTTACAGGGCTACAACTGGTGTCACGAGCGGAACGTCGTCACGATCTTCAGCGCTCCGAATTACTGTTACCGCTGCGGCAACCAGGCGGCCATCATGGAGCTCGATGACACGCTCAAGTATTCATTGTGAGTATAAAGAAACCACTTCCTGTGCTCCTGAACACTGCTGATCATGTTTACATGATCATTAGGGAAGAGAAGAAAACAGAACCGTACATAAAAGTTTGGATTATAATATCAATAAAATAGTCATTTTTAGATTATTATTTAAACATAAACAAACTTAGTTTATACATAGAACACCGATATAGACGACTAGTCTAAAGTTTCACGTACTGTGCATTCATCATGAGATTGAATCTATATTTTTCGTCGTCTTGGACACTTTATTACACGGCTTTGTTGAATACTCGATTCTGATTGGTCAATCGTGGCGTTCTATAGTCTATTATTTCTGTATAACACATTATTGCTATGGACCACGTCATTAGTGGAAGCAATAAAATCATCACGTCACAAATGATCTATGACCTAGGGTTACATCGAAAATGGCGACTTGCTACTTAACGCAGAGGCTTATGGGAAATTCTCAGTTGGCCCCTTTAAGAAAATCCCCGAGTGAATGCTGCCACCTCTTAACACACCGTATGCTCTTACTTAGTTTGCAGTTCGACCCAGCGCCAAGAAGAGGAGAACCGCACGTCACACGCCGGACCCCCGACTACTTCCTGTAACGTCTCCGTGCCTGATGAAGTGTTCCTCAGCATTATCCTGATCGCAGACTGAACCGTCATCACAAAAGGAGCTCTTCTCATTTCTCCAGATATTATTGCATCTCTATTGAATACCTGAATTTGTCCATGGACCAAAATGTGTGCCATCAGCATAATGTAGGGGGGGAAAAGAGAAACACACACACACACTCATCTTTTAGCCATTTTACATCTACACTGATTCAGTAAAGCTTCCGTTTCCTTGATATGAGTGAACTTCATGCAGATTAAAAATCCTACCAGTGTTCTTTTGAAATGTGTTTTGTTCTTTAGATCATGATGTAGGAGCTTTTGGCTGGACATCGTGGTGAATTAAAAAAAAAAAAAAAAGAAAAAAGGAAAGAAACATTGCCATGCGTAGTATTATGCCGACTCGGCACACCCTCTCATGCGAGTCATGTTAGACTTTCTGATGAAAGTTAATATTTTGTTTCATTATATATGAAGTTGAAAATGCACTTTTTTTGTGGGACAATCTTTCAGTGTTATGAAATTGTAGATTATTCACAGGCAGATTTGTTTTGTAACCGCATTGTTCTCACCACCACCTTTGTAAAAATGAGCACTTTTTCGTTAATGGAAACTGCGAGCTGTATTGCTTTTCGCTTTAGCAGTATGAAAATGTACACAATGTTTTTAACGCCTCAGATCTGAGATAAAGCTGGTTTTCTGCCTGATGTCTGCAACAAATGTGTCAACGCGAGTGTGTGTGTGTGTGCATGCGTTAAAAAGTTCCCCTAAGAACACAAAATCACTAGCAATTTGATAGTTTTTTAAAACTGTTCCTGGACAGTTAAGGACAAATGACGCATAAGGACTTTGTTCTTCTGTTACGTTACTGCTCTTACGAGAGTACAACATTAGAAGTATTAGTGTGTGTCTGTGTGTTAGAGCAGTGTTTCCTCATCAGGTGTAGGTAAACCTGTAACAGTTTGTATAGTGGCATTGTATGGGCTTCATAAGATTGATAGAACCTGTTAATGTCATTTTAAATTAAACTTTAAAAAATATATATATGAATTTTTTCACATTCAGATATAAAGTCTAAGAATAAAAATTCAAAAAAGTCAAGATGTTAAACTGAAAAGTAACATGCTTTTAAGTTAATTAATTACTAAATATTTAAGTCATTTTGCCATTTATTACGAAGATTTTACTTAACGTTTGCCTTTTTCAAACACGGGGCCGCCATGTTTGCGGCTGTGATCGACATGTAGCTCTCTGCTTCATGTTTCAATGGAATTTCCCCGAGTACAGCTCGAACCCTAGTTCTGGAGAAAAAAACACCTGTGCCACACATTTTAAGTAGGTTTCTTTTTCTTGCTCTACACACCTGACTCGACTCATAAGCTAGTTAACAGCCTTTCCTGAGCTGAGTCGGGACCAGGACCAGGGTTGGCAAAGTGAAAAGGTTTGTCTCCTGTTCAGCAGGTGGCGCCATCTCCACACTGGTAGAATGTTGCTGGCCTGGTGTAAGACGAACAATATGCTGATGTGTTATTTAATACCCCTCGACTCACCTGGACTGTGGGTGATATACCTGAAGTGTTCTCCTCTTCTTCACCAAGCCCTAATCACTCTGCAGTCACTGGTGGTCTTAAAGATAGTTACAGCAACGCCATTTCAAGAGTTTGGCGCATGATCAACTGGTCTACAATCTATGATCAAGCTAGAAAAAGATACAGGTATAACACAATATCATACATTTTTCACCCCAGTTTGGTTTTTCCCGCCCACTGACCAGCTCTCCCCATACCACACAACAGCCACCAACCAGGGACTCTGAAGGTGAACGTGAGAGAGTATGCCCCTCCCACTGAGAGCACAGCCAATTTTCGCTCCAAGCAACACGATACGATTTTGATTCATAAGGAACAATTTGATATTTGACAATACCAATGAATCTGTTATACAATGTAGCACAATAATTCGATTTAAGGGCCTCAATAGGTGAATAACTTTTTTCAGAATCTTCCTGAATGATAATGAGGATGTATTATTTTAATACGACCCTGTTAGCCAACTAAATTATTTACAGATCACTTTAAAAATATGAATTTACTTTGACACACCAGGTGGTTGTCCTTTGTAATAATAATTAGGGGATCGAACACCAAAGATGAGTAAGCAACCTACAGTGCTTCCATGTTTTCTTCTTTCCAAATGGGATTCTATGCCAGGCTATAGAACACTTCATATGCTATTTTTAATGAAATTCGACACCGTGATGGAGGACAGATCGAGCTACGTTTACAGCGATTTTGGTATATGCCGCTTAATCCCCTATAGTCCACCAATAGTTCAAATCTGGACATACTTTTACAGTAACAACTTCCCAAAAGAAGGTTGTAGAAATGCAACTCCACGTATGAAAGTGGAAGCAAGTACAGATGGCTTCTAGTCTTCCACCAGTCATCAGGTAGGTCATAAATGGCTTGGCCTCTTAACTGCCGCTTGCATTGTTATTTTGCTTGTTCAGATAAAAACTGTGTAAGAAATTTTTTTTTTTTTTGCATTGTGCTGCTGCCACAATTGGCTGATTTCCTAACTGCATGAATGTGCAGGTGTTCCTAATAAAGTGGAAGGTGAGTGTATATTGGACAATAGTATTGCACATTGCACAACCCTAATAACAGAACCAGAGGTCAATTTGTGGGTTGCTTCCACAACATGCTAACTAATAATAAAAATAAGAAAATAAATAAATAAATAAACAAACAAACAGTCCCAGTAGGGTGTCCATGATGCCCCATTGGTGCTTGGGCCCCTATTCCCACAATCACCCAATAAAAAAAATGACACGGTTAGGGATTATTCACCATTTATTGATTTTAACAGCACCCATTTCTAAACATTATGAAAAAAAAACCTCATTCATTCATCGCAGTTTGTCATCCTCCTCATTCACAAAACAAGCTCTCATGAAAAGGGGTAAAGACGAAGCCAAGGTCATCATACTCTCTCAAGAGCCTCCAGCATGATAATACTGTTCCCTCTTATGACCTGCAGGTGAAGAGAAGAGAGTTCAGGAAAATAAATCCACACTGCTTTAACAATTCACCACACTGACTAATCTGACCTAGCTGTCACTCTGAAACCCGGAATAATAACCAAATTCCACTGTCAAAGTCATCTCCGCTGAACAGATATCCAGCATTTCTGGGCAGCATCGGCGTGCTAAAGTAGCTCTAGATAGCCGTGTTCGGTACATCACATGCTTCATTTTTACTGGTGGCAAGCTCAGGTCAGTTCTCATCAAAAGGTTTGGATACATAGCCTAAAGATATTTAAACTTTTATTTTAAATCCCCCTTCTCTTACAACTTTAGAGGTATGCCTTAGGATCATTGTATTGCTTGTGAACAAGTCTGGCTGCTAACACGTCTGGATGCCATCTAATTTCTGAAATGCACCAGTATCTATTCCAGGGAAACACCCCCACAACATGATGCTGCCACCCCCACGACATGATGCTGCCACCCCCCACGACATGATGCTGCCACCCCCCACGACATGATG
>JAQQZU010000012.1:2635603-2650673 GCA_030068025.1 Parauchenoglanis punctatus
TGCTGAGTGCAAGCAGGAACTCCGGCAGGGCTAGCTATGACAGCATAACTAAAAGGGAGAGCCAGCAGGTAACACAGTCACTGTGGCTATGGCAACAGTCATTCCAAAGAGGGAGGAGCTGGGACTGGAGGTGAACCTAAAACATGCGGCTCAATCCACCCTGTTCCCCTGTGAAGACCACCTCTCACTGTCCCATATCACAAAGGCTGCCAAGTTGCAAACGGAATTTTCTGCTTTGTTCTTGTCTACCGGGTTGCACCAATATCGTAGAACACATTGAGATGCCCCCAGGGGTGGTGGTATGCACCCCTACCATTTGTCCAAACACAAAAAAAGCATGAGAGGAGCTTACAGTGAGTCCCACAATGAATGGTCCAGCCCTGTGGTCCTGGTTCCCAAGGCAGACGAGTTTTGTGTGAACTTTTGGAAAGTCAGTGGGGTATCTAAATTTGTTGCATTTCCAGTGCCATGCATTGATGAACTGCTTAACTGGTTAGGTGTGGTTCACTTTTGTTTGACACTGGATTTGATTATAGGATATTGGCAGATTTGTCTTGGGAAGAACAGCCTTTTCCACTAATTTTGCTTTCTACCAATTTGTCACCCTTCCTCTTTATTCAGTTATTCAACTGTCTTTCTCATGGACAAAATCCTCCACCCACATGCTGCCTATGCTATTGTCTATTTTCAGTGAAGTCTGATAAAAAGTAAGAGTAATTGTCTACACCAGAATTAAAAGTGTAGATGTGAATGGGTTGAGTTATGGTGCTACACTAATTCTGTCCCCATGCTATTTTATTTTTACATTCATTTCTCTAATATTATTAAAAATAATTGTTCTGATCTGAAGAGATTAAAATAATTTTTAGGATTCCCCCTACACTAGCATGTTTTTGCACGTGAATGTGGGCGGGTGGGGGGGGGGAGGTTCTAAATCCGGAGATTTGGTATTCCACGGATTCCACAGCCCTGTTCACTGGAAAATAAATAAATAAATAAATAAATACACGTAGACAATTCACGCGCAAGGTCCCGACAGGGCCTGACAAGACCTATTTTTTTATTGCTCAGACTGTGCCTTGTAAATCCAGGTATAAATGGTCAGATTGCAATTATAGAAAAATCCATTATCATCTGAAATCAAAAACCAATCTTGTGCGAGTAGCCTACTCGGATTCCGGTGGGGTGAGCACGCGTTGTCGTGTCCAAACTCTGGAACCGTTTTGCGCTGGATCATTCACGGTGGCTCAAAAGTCGTTGAAGGACCATTAATCCCCCCAACGCCTGTGTGTCCATGCGCTCTCGGATGCACGGACGCGTAGTGAGAGGACACGAGACACGAAGTGCGTCTGAGTTTTGCGCGAGTGGTTTACGGCGTCAAGTGTTTAAGGCAATCGATGCTCACTCCCCGGTAAGTTGCCATTACTGACTACGGTTACACAGGGAATATTTTGTTATTTGTAGCACAATGTAATGGCAATTTTAACTTTATCTTTAAGTGGGTAAAAACCCAAGCCATAGGATTTATCCTCCAAAAAAAAAAAAAAAAAAACCCCAAAAACTGTATTCTGTATAACTGCTGTATTCACCTTGCTTAATTTTTCACAATTGGGTTTACTTTAATGGTGACTGAACCACAAGTTTTCTCAGGCATAGTGTAGAACATGGGCGTCGCTAGACCCCTTTTACCAGGGCACGTGCCCCAGTATTTATGTGCGGTGCCCAAGTAAAATCTCACGTTCAGCGTACAACACAATAATTTATTTGGCAATGCATTCATTTAGACTGATAATATCGGGAAAAGTGTGGATATGTTTTCTCCAAAGTGTAGCAACCTAGTTTTAACCCCAAATAGAATTACAGCGCGCACGTTCTGTGCGTCTCTGCGCGCGTCTGTGCGCGTGTGTAGCAGGTAAACAATAACGCGCATCCATGCAGCTATTCACGTAACCACGCAAAAATAAATGCAGTTTTTGAATTGAGGTATGGTAACATTCAGAAGAAAATAATTTTTTTTAATGAAACAGACATCTTCTACTAAAAAAAACATTACCGAATGATTTCTGTAGATGGATATAAATAAAATCTTCGGACAAAACAGGGACAGGGAAGCAGTAGATAAGGATGTAGGAGGTGACATATGGGTGTAGTTGGTGACAGAAAAACTAGCTAGCAAAACTGGATAAATGTAAATGCCTGAATTATATACATTTGCGGAGAGCTTAGTCCATCAGATTGCGTTTTTATGGATGTTGCTGCAGATAAGGAGTTTAATAATGAGTTAAGCAAGGGAAGCTGGTATAGCACATCTATAGGCTGATATAGCTCATTTCATATGCAGCAGGCTTTCAAAAAAAATTATGTGGGTTAAGGGTTTGGTGGGTCTGTACCCCAGTAGAGCTTTATGTCTACTAGCAATGCCCATGGTGTAGAACTTTAATTGTTTTTGTGCTGATTGTGTTAGGTATTTCAGTTTGCCCATGTATTTACTTTTATCCACACTTTAAAATTCTGATTTAACTCGGGCGGTGTCTGCAGAATTTCAACTCATAGGCTATGCATGAGCACGGCACAGGACCACCAACAATGTTACACAAACAATGTTACATTTAATACATTCGTCATAATTGCCCAAATTTTATGTGATACAAAAACAGTGCCTACTTTAACATGAGCAAACTCACTAATCAAATACATTGTGAGTGTATAAGCCATTTGGAAAAACAGATATTTCCAATGAGTGAAGGTTTGGGTCAAAGCTTCAATTCACTGTCCATAAATGCACTGTAGATATACAATAAAGGCCAGTTCTAGCAGTGTCATGTCTACACCCACTGACGCTGCAACAACCTGCAATTCCCATGAGTACTTGCAACGGCCGCTCTCCACTCTCCCATGCTCTAAGTCTCTGACATACTAGTCACACTTGCATCCAGTTAGTCACCACTCCATAGACTCTTCATATACTCAATCACACACACTTACTCTTTTTCCCTGTTTACACTATTAAAATGCATCTTGAGCAATCAGGTCACAAGTGGAAAGCCAAGACACATTACACTTGTGTCTATCATATGTCTTCAAGGTGTCCAGCTGACAACCTTTGTTTAGATTTCGTTACTGCCTACATCACTTCTGCTAGAAGGTCAAAGGTCCCTGCACACAGTAACGTTAAAACTTTAAATCTGCAACTTACCTTAATTATGTTTTTGCACCATAACACATGCATCAGTGCTACTTTCCATTTTTCTGTAGTACTGTTACCTAAACAATCACCTCATCCAGAAATAAAAACGGATTTTCCTGTTAACGTCCGTGTCAGGAATGCATCAGGGCGCATTAGTGTTTACACTACGGAAGGTATGTGGTCAAATGTGTCCCAGACCACCTCAGCAAGTGGTTTGATTTAATGTGTCTGAATGTGTCTTGGAGGTTGTTTACATTTGTATTTAGCACTGTCAAGTTGTGATCAGATTGCCCAAGATGCATTTTAATACTAAGACTCCATTTACACTTGGTATTAAAATGCGTCTTGACGATATTCTGTCTGTCCACCTGTCCATACCTGCACATGACAATCAGAATAAAGAAGACAGTGAGTACTTTAACTAAACTAATAATGTGCATGTTAGCTAGATTGCAACTGTGCAAGCAAGCAGACCAATGTAAAAGCAACTTTTGTTTGCTGTCTTACTTGTATTGTCAATC
The DNA here is from genome assembly GCA_030068025.1 of Parauchenoglanis punctatus. Taxonomy (NCBI): domain Eukaryota; kingdom Metazoa; phylum Chordata; class Actinopteri; order Siluriformes; family Auchenoglanididae; genus Parauchenoglanis; species Parauchenoglanis punctatus. The sequence continues at coordinate 2,639,312 of JAQQZU010000012.1, forward strand.
TGGACCACCAACTTTAAAAGCAGCATGTTGCCACCTTGGCAAGGCTACCAAAATGTGCAACTGCAACATCATGACCACAAACTATCGCAGGGCATCGCGTGTGGCTAAACTGAACGTACAGGGTGTCCCAAAAGTCTGGATCCATTGGCAATTTACATACAGATATTACAACAAATGCCCAAATGAATGGCCTTATACTTTGCAACACACTGAACACAAGAACACTGAACATTTTTTAATGAATCAGAACTGATGTTAAATGCAGAGATGATTTTTTCTTTTAGTATAATGCCTATGGATCCAGACTTAGGACACCCATTGTAAGTATGCTGCTCCTTTAGTGTGAAACACTGTACAAAATAACATAAAACTAACTGAATTAGCTGGTTAAGATATAATTTCTGTAGTACATAATTGCTATATTTCAAATATATTTATATTTCACTCTATTGTACTATTGTATTACAACCCAAATTCCAGAAAAGTTGGGACGTTCTTTAAATTTGAATAAAATGAAAACTAAAAGACTTTAAAATCACAAGCCAATATTTTATTCACTTATACTGTATATTATTTAACAGAACATAGATAACATAACAAATGTTTAAACTGAGAAATTTTACAATTTCATGCACAAAATGAGCTCATTTCAAATTCGATGCTTGCTACAGGTCTCAAAACAGTTGGGACAGGGGCATGTTTGCCATGGTGTAGCATCTCCTCTTCTTTTCGAAACAGTTTGAAGACGTCTGGGCATCGAGGTTATGAGTTTCTGGAGTTTTGGTGTAGGAATTTGGTCCCATTCTTGCCTGATATAGGTTTTCAGCTGCTGAAGAGTTCGTGGTCATCTTTGACGTATTTTTCGTTTAATGACGCGCCAAATGTTCTCTATAGGTGAAAGATCTGGACTGCAGGCGGTCAATTCAGCACCCGGACTCTTCTACAACGAAGCCATGCTGTTGTAATGGCTGCATTGAGCAGTGAGCCTTTAACTTTTAAATATAGGTTAAATTAAAAAACTCATGCACACACATTCCCAATTTGGAACCATTAGCATAGTCAAACCACCTACTGGCATTGTACATGGATATGTGATTTTATTTTATTAAGTTTCATTGGTGGAAATAACAACCCATCATTATAAGTGTTATTATACTGGATATTGTGTTCTTGTAGTTATTAGCTTGTTTACATGGGCACCTGAATCGAATGGGTTTAAATTTAAACCTCTATAACCCAAAATAAGAAGCCTGCAAATAACACCTAAGACCTAATCTGTTCTTTCACTGAAAAGTTCATGAATAGAAATATTATGAATTATATATTCATAAATTGGTCAAAAGTTTGTAAGTTACTGGTTACACAGATGAACATGTGAATATATATATACTTTTGAATATGTTTCATACAGTTATAGAAGGGAAATTATTATCTTATTATTATATGTTTCATACAGTTATAGAAGGGAAATTATTCATAACAGCACTATCCGGTGTCACCCAGATGAGCATGGGTTCCCTTTTGACTTTGGTTCCTCTCAAAGTTTCTTCCTCACTTTGTTTCAGAGAGTTTTTTCCTTCCCACTATCGTATCTAGCTTGCTCATTAGGCATAAATTGATAAATCTGAAATTTATATGTGGAATTTATATATTTCTGTAAAGCTGCTTTGTGTCAATGTTCATTGTTAAAAGTGCTATACAAATAAAGTTGAGTTGAGTAAATCAGAAACAGACATTTAACTAATGTTTTTGTTTAGAGCGTTAAGATATTAAGTCTTTTATCTGATAGCAAGTTAAGTCTAATAGTAGCTATATCAATACATAGCTCACATTTAGGTTTACTTCTTCTAAATCAGTCTTTGGCTGAAGGGTAAAGGGTCCTATTCATAAAAATAAATAAATAAATAATAATTGTTATTATTATTATTGTTGTTGTCATTAAAGTTGAATTAATTTTTCTTTATGTATAAGTATAGAATATCACACACACCATATGGTTCTATCATTATCATATTTTCTGCACAGACCTGAACAAACAAATTGCTCAGTTACTGTTTTGTTCATGCAAGTATTAATAATTCTTTCCCACTTCCCCCACACACACACACACACACACACACACACACACACACACACACACACCAGTTTTTAGCCACCTGTCATGCTGGCCAAAGTCTGGCTTTTTCTGTAGCTGCCAAGCTGCCAACACGCAGTTACGTAAAAGTAACTGTTGGAGTCCCGGTCTCTCACACAGAGATCCTCGCCCGATCCTAATCCTACACCTGCTACTCTTGACACACACACCCAAGGGGTTCAGATGCTGATGTAAACAAGAAAATCGTGTTTTATATAGGCCTGTTATTCACAATAGTGTAAATAATTCCCAAAATATTATTTCTTCTTTGCTTAACCTGTGCTTCAACTATAGCACCACATAGTGTCCTACTATAAAATGCTTAAAATCAGATTATAGATTTGAATCCAGTAATATTTTATTATAACCATATTGAAATTTAGCAATATTTCACACTGAATTGGCACACAGTACAAAATACAGTTTTGATCCCAACAATACATTTCTGTTTTTATCCTATTTTATCTAATTTATTCCATTTAGCAAATAAAAATAAAAATTTGGTATGCCTCCCTGAACCTCCTGATTTTTTAAATCTACTTTCAGATTTCATAGTAATGTGTTATGTTTATGTGAATGGCCTTTCCACAAGATAAGAAACCCCACTGAAATGCCCATATAGTACCAGAATACACGAATAGAATACAGAATACAAGAATAAGAAAAAAAAGAGAGCTTTTATTAGTCATGTATACACACTACAGTGAAATAGTTTCTCTTTGCATATCCCATCATTTTTGGAGCAGAAAGAGTGACGGGCTTTGCTCATAGCCCAGCAGTGGCAGCACCAGGATTTGAATTCATGACCTTCTGATTGGTAATTCACTGTTTTAACCATTGAGCTACCACTAACCAACAAACCTTATAGTCACAGTTTTTATATGTCTAGCATTTTTGTTTAATCAATTGTAGAACAACTGAAGGACAGAAAAGGTTAAAATATGACTAAAACCCCCCCCCCATTAATTTAATTAATTAAATACCCACATTAATCACTGGTTTTCACTCTCCTCTGTTGTAGGTGGTAATCCAGATGTTTGGAAAAGCTGCTGATTGGTGGATGGTGTGTTGGTGGGTGGCTCAGCTGTACATAGTATGTGTGTCAGTTCAGGGAATCCCACCTTTGCCATGCCCTCAGAATTGTGAGTGCTTACATGAGTCTCTCAAGGTCAACTGCTCCTCGTGTCACTTAAACTCTGTACCTGAAGGTATCCATAAGAACACACAAAGCCTCAGTCTGGCTAATAATCTGCTGAAGACAGTTGGAAAATATCAGTTCTCTGACCTGGAACAGCTTCAGGAACTGGATTTGAGTGAAAACATGCTGACAGTGATTGAAATGCAAGCATTCTCTGGCTTGCAAAAGCTTCTCATTCTGAGGCTTTCTCAAAACCGGCTTAAGATCATTATGGTTGGAGTGTTCTCTGGACTTCAGAGTCTCCGTCTGCTGGACATTAGCAAGAATGAAATCCTTGTCTTTCTCAATGAGATGTTTTATGAGATGACATCTCTTCAGAAGTTGGAAGTAAATGAGAATGATCTTGTGTTCATCTCAAACCGTGCCTTCAGTGGCCTACTATACCTTCAGGAACTTAACCTGGATGGCTATAACCTTACTTCAGTCCCAACTGAGGCACTGTCAGAGCTTCCCAGGTTGGTGCAACTGTGTTTCTGTCACTGTGGTCTCACAGTGCTACCCAGCAATTCATTTAGGGAGTTGACTCGACTCAGGGAGCTGACATTATCCTACTGGCACAGGCTGGATACACTCTTACCTAATAGCTTGAATGGACTCAATCTCACTTCTCTGACACTCAGCTACGGCAACTTGAGCTCTGTCCCCTATGCTTCTTTGCGGCATCTGGTCTATTTGCTCTATTTGGACTTGTCCTACAACCCTATTACTTCTATCCAGCCGCATCTACTCAGAGACCTGCTACGGCTGCAAGAGTTCCATTTGGTTGGTGGAAATTTGCAGAGGGTGGAACCAGGTGCTTTCCGTGGCCTCGTACACCTTCAGCTATTTAATGTATCATTAAATCAACTGTCAACACTGGAAGAGACTGTGTTCCATTCAGTAGGGACACTTCAGGTACTTCGACTGGATAGGAACCCACTTGCTTGTGACTGCCGACTATTTTGGGTGCTACAACGTCATCTGCATCTAAATGTTGATGGGAGGCCACCCAGCTGTGCCTCACCTGTACATATGCAGGGTAGAATATTCCAGGAGTTCATGAAGTCTGAGCTGCCAGTGTTGTTTATTTGTAGACCAGCACGTATTCTAAACCACAAACCACAGGAAGTACATGTGCCTGAGGGCCAAACAGTCCTGTTCCTTTGCCAAGTGGATGGAGACCCTTCCCCATCTGTAATCTGGGTAAGCCCTCAGCGGACACTTCTGCCCACCACAGGTCGGATCCGTGTGCTGCCCAATGGAACCCTTGAAGTGCGTTACGTGCAAGTGCAAGACAGTGGCATCTACTACTGCTTTGCATCGAATGGAGCAGGGAATGACAGTATTTCTGTCAGTCTGTGGGTGCGACATTTTTTTACTTCCTCATCTCGGAACCGCTCTGCCCACTTCTTTCTTGATGGGAGGAGTTTTACATCCGCTCATCCACCAGTAAATGGCTCTAATGATTCTCAGCCATTTCCATTTGACTTAAAGACACTGCTAGTTGCAGTAACAATAGGCTTCCTGTCATTCCTGAGTTCTGTGGCAGTTTGCTTTATATTCATGTTCTTCTGGAGTCAGAGCAAAGGGCAGATCAAACACACAGCCACAATTGACTTTGTACCTCACAGTACAGGAGCAGGATCTGGGGATGGACGGACCAGACAGACTGGCAGATTTACCATGAAGCTCATCTGATGCCTGAAGCTAGAACAATATCACCTGATGTGTATAGCAGATTTTTCATATGAGTGCATCAAGCCATAATAAGAAGGAAGTATGGTCTTCAGATGTTGGTCTGGACCAGTATTGATTGTGAATAAGTTATGCACAAAGTTTCACTGGAACATGCCTTAACTAATGCTGTCAAGTGATGGCCCATATGTGTGAGGGTTTAGTGAAGTACATGGGCTTATGGTAACTAGTAATGATGAATTCCTAGGAAGTATGAGCAAAATGACAAATGCATAAAGTTCTTCTACAATTGTAGTAAGTTTTTCTGAAATGCATGGAGCTTTGGTAGTGTTTAAAGTTCTGAAAATATTCTGCAATGCAAAAAACCCTAAGATTTATCCCAGTAAGCAGACAGAAGGGTGTATTTTAGTTATAATTAGACAGCTATTCATGATTGTTCACGAACCATTGAACTGCTTTTCAAGGCATGCATGAGTACATGTGATTATTCGAAATGGATTAGCTATATAAGAAATTCCTGTGAATGAAGCAATGATCATAAGTCCAAGCTGTTAATTTAATTCTTCCTTATATAAAGCATGAGAGCATGTGAGGAGATATTGGATTTACCACAATTAAATGTAGTATAACAAGGTAGCTGTATATGTATGAAAATACAGGCATGCATGTAGGGTATTATAGTAAATTATATATTTTTTCTTCTTTTTTTAATGAATTGCTTATATCTAATGATATAATATGGAAGACACCAGATAGTATTATTATATGCCATTGTTAGAACTTTGATTCAGGTTCAATCTCTATCAGACTCTGAAACTGTGTCTCCCTCCCTTCCTCCACATGGCAAGAGCTTGGAGATTGAGCCAACTGACAAATGGTCGTGTTAAACTCAGTCTGATTTTACTACAGAAAGTCTAGAAGTATTTATACATAGAAACACAGATGTCATAGTATTCTCAAGGGAACAGATAAGTAGAAAAACACCTTTGTTTGGACAAAAGGAGACTGGTAGTCTCCACATATGACATAATGGAACAGTATATACAAACTTCGGTCATGTCACAAGGACCTAAATTATCTAACGATCACAGGACAGAGAAGAGAGCAGGATACCTTTAAATCTGAGCCAAGGAATGCCAGAATGACAATCCATGGCAATAGGGTTAAAGGGGTCAAAGGATAGGAAAGAGGACAGAAAAGGGACAAGATTTTCAATCTAACAGCCATTTAATATATTAGATATGCAGATAATAGAAAGCTATCACCAAATGATCCCATGATTGTGTTATGATTTTAAGTTGTCTGTCCAGCAGTGTGTACTGCGTGAATAAAAATATTCATATTCACTGTATATTAAGACAGTAAATGAAAAGGCTGCCTTTTGTTTTTGGGCTACAAAGTCATGAATCTCCCTACCACAAGAAATTTATCAAGCACATGCTATGAGCAAATGTAACATAGTGCACAATCATTTTGTAGTTTTGTTTTTCTTCAAATTTTAGTATGTTTATTTATTATGATTGACAGTATTGATGGGGTGTTTATGGCTCTTATACATTTCTATATTTATCATTATTTCATAGAATATTTTCTGTTAATATATTTGAATTTTATTAACATATTTAATTTGTGATAACTTTAGTTTTGTTATTTTAATTTTATGTGATGAATTTTCAGATTCATAGAATTTATTTATTTATTTATCACATGAACATAACTTAGAGAGCCATGTCACTTAGTGAGAGATTAACTTTATAGAGAGGTAATAGTTTATGTACACTACATGGCAAAAGGATTATGGTGAAAAATATACACAAAGTATGTCTTTGTACCATTCCCACTCAATTGTAATTTTGACTGTCCACCAGGCTTTCTTGCCTGACCTCAGTGCCTGACGTCACTTACACTATTGTGGCTAAATGAGCACAAATCCCTACAGCCATTCTCCAAAATCTAGTGGAAAGCCTTCCCAAAAGAGTGGAGGTTATTATAACAACAAAGGGAGAATAAATCTATAATGGGATGTTCAACAAGCTCCTATGGGTGTGATTGGCCAAGTGTCCACAAACTTTTCGGCCAAATAGTGTATATACTGTACAACTGTTTTATTCTTTAAATAATAGCACCTTTATTTCATGGCCTACAGGACAGTCACAAAATGTCCACAACCTGCGTGCCCTTCAAAGCACGTTAGTCAAATTTCACCACATTTACAAAGTAACTTTGCACACCAGGGGCTCTTCAAGTAAATTGTGGAAAACATGGGGCTCATTCTTTGAGTATATTAGGAAGATATTTCCCCGATTAGGGTTCTTGTGATGAGGTGGTAGACAATAGTAAATAGCATAATTAGACACGTGAATGGGATTTGTGATGCACCATGATGTAACTTCATATTACTGGCTGCTGCTTTATTTTCACTCATCTATTTAGTATTATTATTTTTTAGGGGGTGTTAATGTGTATGTGTGTCTTGTTTGTATAAAACTTGCCTTTATTCTTTATTTTCTAACTTGTACTATGTTTTATTGCAAGTACAATAAACAAACTTGGGGAAAAATGTAACTTTGCACACCAGACTATATGTTAAAAATGTAATATGCAAAGTAACTACAGAATGACTTGACCTTGGCTTTCAAAACACAATGAACTTTTAATACCTGTTTCTAGCTAGAAATGGGTAAAGGCTTCGAAAAAAAACTATATATTTATTTTTATTCCTTTGCTAATGGAAATACAAATCCAGTTACCCCACACAAAATTATATATGGAGTATTAAAAGCAAAGTAATAAACCCAAATCTTCCCCATTTTTTGGTGAGACCAATATGGTGTTTTTTTGTGATAATGTAAAAGAAAGCAAACCAAACATATGGCATCTCTAGTTTAATATCCATCTATCCGTTATGTATACTGCTTTCATCAGGGTTGCAGGGAAGCTTGAGCCACTCCTAGATGACTTTGGGGTACATCTTGGACAAGTCGCCAATCTATTGCAGCACTAACACAGAGAGGCAGAAAGCCACTCACACTAATGGACAGTTTAGAGTAGCAAGTTGACCTAATCTACATGTCTTTGGACCGTGGGAATAAACCCATGCAGGCATGAGTAGAACATGCAAAGGTGGCCGCAAGGTTTGAACCCTTGTTGTTGTGAGGCGACAGTTCTAACCACTGCAGCACTGTGCCAGCCCTTCTGAAAGATTATTTTTTTGTTATTATTATTATTATTATAGAGAAATTGCAAAGCCTGAAACTTAAACATAAAACAAAAACAAACTCATGTGGCCAAGTAAACAAAGACCAAGCATGGAATATTATCTTCCCCTCCTCACAGGCAGAATCTGTGAAACTGCAAATCTCAGAAGAGCTGACCTGCAGAGTGATGTTTTTGGCACAGCAGGTAGATAGCCTAAGTGTTAGAATTTCGATCAGGTTCAGTCTCTATCAGACTTTGTAATCGTCTCTCTCTTCTTCCTCCATGTGACAAGTGCTTGGAGATTGAGCCAACTGACACAAGGTTGTGTTAAACTCAGTCTGATTTCACTGCTGAAAGTCTAGAAGTATTTATACATAGGAATACAAATGTCATTGTGCATTCTTCAAAGGAACAGATAAAGAAATGCATTGTTTATACGACCTAAAGACAAATGGTACCCTGCTGATCAGTTCATGATAAGATAAGATAAGTATGGAGTGTTCTTTATGATAGCTTAACCTAAACAATTCAATTCTGTCATGTCAAGAGGACCTAAATTATCTGAGGATCACAGGACAGGAAAGAAAGCAGGACACCTCTAAATCTGAGCAAAGGAAAGCCAGAATGACAATACATGGCAGCAGGTTTAGAGAGATCAAAGGACAGAATAAAGGGACAAGATTTGTAATCTAACACTAAGGGAGGCTGTCCCATTGGCATCAGGCTGGAGTTTGGTTATAGGGGCTGTTTTGCCAGCCTCTGGCATGAGCATGTCTCTGGAGGCTGTCCTGTTGGTCTCAGGCTTGGGTATGACTCTGGAGAGTGGGCCTGGCATCAGGGCCTGTCAAGACCGCCTCTGGCATGAGCCACCCTGTTGGCCTCTGACATGGACTTGGGCATGGGAATGATGTTGGAGATCATTGATCTCCTGGCATGGGCATGGCATCAGAGGTCACAGCGTTGACCTCTGGCATGGACATGGTATTGGAGGTCGCCACATTCACCTACAGCTTGGGCATGGGATTGAAGGTAGCCAAGTTGACTTCCAGCCCTGGTATGGCACTGAAGGCTGCCTTGTTGACCCCCCAACTGGAGTTGGGCTTTATGGGCCACTTCTTTGGCCCTGGTTTCAGTTTTTTGAGTCCCATAAAGGTTAAAAAAAAGAGGATTAAGGTTTAGATAACAAAAAATATATCCTGCAGCAGTTCTGTAATTTAACCCTCTATACCCCAGGTGAATTCTAGCACACTGCTGCATTTCACTGAGATAAACAATGAAAGTCCTTTCATTTTTCAGAAAACAAACAACTAGTCAAAACCAGAAAGCAAACACATATAAATCAAAGGCCTGGCAGATAGCAAACACTGGGGCAAACTATTGCTTTGCATATGGCAGATGTGAGTGTGTGTATATAGAGTTCTGGGAATGGTGGTTAATTGAATGCAGGCACATCCAATTAGAATTTCGGGGAACCAGGTCTCACGAGTGGGTGTGTGTGCTCATGGGAGTTGGAGTCTCTGTTGTGTGTCTTCTGAACCGGAGCAGGCCTGACAGAGACACCCCACCCCCCAAAGACCTACCTCCAGGACCTGAATTTTTTAGAATACAAACTTCCTCTTAAATAAATTCTCCTGTTTTTCCTGTACATGTCATCCAATTTTTGACTAAGTTTGTTTTCAAAACTAAAAGTATCAACAAAGAGCGCATTTTGTTCTGAAGCTAGTGAGAACGTCCCACCTGCACTCTTAGATCTCTGAATACTCATTGTCATCTTGTCTAAATAGACTCACAACTCATTTGGTACCAAGTAACCCATTGGATGCTGAGAAACCCTTTAATGCTGAGAAACACATCTGGGACAAGGAAACTTTGACTGAACTTTAATTTACTAAGATCTTTGATAGGATGGCACACTCACTCATGCTGCCATACGGCATTTAAAACCTTAGTAACAGATTGTCTGGACAGTTCAAATTGGCAAACAGGCGAGGCTGGGTCGTCACAGCACTTGGATGGAGCCAATCTCTTATCCTGCTGACAACACCAGGAACTGTTGTAAATAATCTCAAATTGACTCAAAAACAAGGAGCCTCACAATCCAGGTTAAGATTATTTATTTTGGGCAAGAGAGGATACCGGATTTCACACACACAGCATAACAGAAAGCGGAAGTCTGATAAGCTTACACACAAAATTTGTAGCCACCAAGCCAAAACAAACTCCAAGGTCAAGATAAAAGGAAGAATAAAGAATGCAGCAAAATAGAATCATAAGCATCATAAGATATACACAACTTCTGCTATGATAAATGAACATATGCATTACATACATAAATGCAAAAGTACACAAATTCTATGAATACATAACACATTGTACATGTTTCATTTAACTGAAACTTATTTGAAATTAAAACTTATACTAAGACCACATACATTAAACAGAAAGCTTTAATTATTTGATTATGCATCTTAATCAGAAAGAAAATAAAAGTAACATAAAATAACCACAGGACCTTCTCCTTGTAAAAATGAAATTCAATATGTTCTCGAGCAAAGCTCTACACTTTGAATCAACAAACCCAGGAGAATTTCCTACAGAATAACACAATTCCATTCAGTTTACACCAATTTGTCATCCTTCCATTTAGGTTGATAGGAGCTCCCACAATGTTTCAGTGACTCATAGACACAATCCTCTTTCCACACACTACCTATGTCACTGCCTTTCAGAAATGAAATGGACAATTGTGTACTTGGGTCATGGGCAATTGCATCCCCATATTGATAAGACAGCCCAAGGCTATACTAGGGTAAAGTTTAGAGTGCAAGACTGTTCGTGGAGATTTGAGTCCTATGCCATGGTAGCAGAACCGCTCATGTCAACAGCATTCCTACGGCATCTTCACAGTTCTAGGTGTATGCTGAGGCAGTTTATATTGTGCCATATTTAACAGGAGTGGTTTCCAAGTGATGACTCCAACCAGGAGTAGGACACTGGGATGGGTCAGGTAGGCCCGAAAAGCAGAAGGGGTCAGGATCACTGAATTTGTGCAGCTCGACAGACAGACAGAGACGGAGAGCGGGAGAGAGAAGAGAAAAAGCAGATTGTTAGGTATGGTCATGGTCACCTAACGGTAAGGAACAGAGTATATCGTGTGC
>JAQQZU010000012.1:2650773-2672554 GCA_030068025.1 Parauchenoglanis punctatus
TTAGTGGCTACATATGTTATGTTAGTATAGAGAATCTCAAAAGCATTAAAATTATGTCCAGGTTTTTGTGTGATGTCTAGTTTATCATTATAAACAACTGCAACGCCTCCTCCCCTGCCAGTTAGACAAGGCTGATGTATGTAACTATAGTCGGGTGGACTAGCTTTGTTTAATGCTACGTACTCATTTGGTTTAATCCATGTTTCTGTTAAACACAGTGCATTAAACTGCTGATCAGTAACAATTTCATTAACAATAAGTGCTTTAGCTGTAAGAGATCTAACATTTAATAGTCCTAGCTTTAGATCAAAGGTGCTGGCTATACATTCAGTATGATCCAATTTTATTTTAATTAGGTTATTAGAACAAACTTTCTGAGTATTTCTACATTTTTGTTTAACTCGGGGAACAAACAGTGTCAATATGGTGGAACCTGAGTGACGACTCTGTGCAGCTAGCAGAAGTCGGTTTAGCCTGCTTGTCTGCTCCCTGGCCTTGGCACTGGATTGTCACAGATTAACTAGGCCTGTCATGAGACTATGAGCTATGCTGCAAGAAATGAGAGCAGCACCTTCCCGAGTGGGATGGATACCGTCCCGCCCTAACAGGCCAGCCTTGCCCTCAAAACTACTCCAATTATCTATGAAGCCTACACTGTTTTCGGAGCACCACCTGGACAACTAGCAGTGCAGCGACCATAATCTTCTGTAAGCTACATCTCCACGCCACATTGGAATGGGGCCAGAGCATACTACTGCATCGGACAAGATGCAAAAGTAGTGTGGAGATGTACCAGTGGTCTGTGCCTCCAAACAAGCAACGACTCCTCTCTGTGCTGTGCTGGTGGTGCTGAAAGGAAAGTGCCACTCATTAGGTTTGAGAACAATTTGGAACCAGATATATTAAAGAAATTATACAAGTGACAAACTGTTATAATATAATTATAAATAATTTTTTTTACATTCTAGATGTTAAACAATATTTCACCAAGCCACAGCTTTTAATGGTGTCTTTTCGGGTTTGTTAACATATAAATATTGTTAACATAGCAAAAACAGATCAAATTAACAGAGTAACATAGTAAGGTCACTTTCTTATTAGGCATATATATATATATATATATATATATATATATATATATATATATATACACATATATATATGCCTAATAAGAAAGTGAAGTGGTATATATAAGTTTATATTCAGAATATACTTCTGTGGCGCTGCTTTGTGACTATGTCTGTTGTTAAAAGCACTATACAAATAAAATTGAATTGAATTGAATGAGATTGTGTCTTTAGGTAAAGTTTGCTTGTTTGTTTTTTTGATTTAAGGAGGTTTATGCAAAACCTACCTACCCAATTTCCATGAAACTTGGTTGAGGGTTGTAGCATGGGCCAAGGAAGAACCCATTACATTTTCAGTGGATCTGAGTCATGCGGCAGAGCGACAAATTTATTTTCCCTTTTACTAATGTTGTGAAATACAGCAAAGTCTGTGCTCAGTAATGTCATATATTGTAAAATCCAGATAGCAGTAAAGTTCAATAGTGACACAAAATAGCCTGGGTAGAAATATGATGACTCCATATCACAATCCACACTCACAGGTACCAATAATCCTCTGGGATACGCATATAGGCACATAATTCTAATAGTTTGGAAATATATCCAGATATATAAAGTGGTTGCAGTTGCAGATTTGCACATCATGGAGAGTTATTATCCTAGGCAGAAGTGTGTGGTGCTCCCCAATTGCCCTTCTACTTTAATATTGCAGTGTCAGCCATTTTTAAGGCAAGTAATGTCTCCAATTCACTGTGAACAAAGATTAACCTTGGGTAGCTGATGCAAGAAATAAAATTAGGTTTAAGAATGGGATCAAAAGAATGGGACCAGTTTTAGTCACATTATAGTAATTTTGGAAGGAAATATTTATAACAAAAAAACTGTACTGAGGACAATTACAGATTCAAAAATACAGTGACGGTTTAAAAAAGATTATAGTAATATTGCAATACCAGGGATCATGTTCCTTATAAAGACATCACAATTACTGCATTTTATTCTATGAGTCATATTTAACATCCCACATCACATTTTGACAACAAATATTCAGTTTTACATGTTAGCTTAATTGTAAGAACTGTATTAATGACCACTATAGATTCAGGGTCAAAGCAGAGCAGCACTGTGGACCAAGCTACCAAGGCTACAAGCAACACACCAGCCATATGTCATTAGGCAGATTTTATTATATTTGAAAAGAAACTTGCCACACTGGATTTTGTATTAAATTCTAGAATAATAATACCTTAAACAGAGTCCTTTTTAAAACATAGTGAATTTCTCCATACCAATAACAACAAATAATCATGATATTTAGGTTGAATCACAATTATTACATTTTAATCCAAGAGTCAGATTTAAGATCCCAACACATTCTCAACATGATTATTAAGATTTGCATGATAGTAGAATTATAACTGTACTATGACAAATGGTAGCAGTAACCACATCAGATCATTGTTGGTCACCCTATGAAAGAATGAAAATTGGAGTTGTTATAGAGGAAAATATGCTCAAAGAGATTTAGAGAAGATTTTTTTAAAGAACCAAAAAGCAAAAAAACCTAACTAATTATACATAATCCATTTTACATATGAATTTTCAACAAAAATATATTTAACCTTTCCCACCTTTCTATGCATCAGAATTTCTGTTTCAGTGCTGTAAGTACATAAAGTAATATTTCAACTTAATGGATAAACTGGACCGAAATATACTCCAAATATAATTTGGTGAGATTGCTGTGTTGTCATGCATATATTCTTCTTGTAGATAGCTGTTCAACACACAAAAAAACATCTGTTCAGAGAGGGAGAAAATGGAAAATGGTGTCATTCATTGTAGTATGTGTTTTTTTTTTTTTAACACATTCATCTTAAAGGGGGTCATTGGAAACAGTCACACCAAACAGATGGAATTAATATTTAGATATTTATTATTTAGTTACTCACCTTAGAAGAAGCAGAGGAAGTTAAGCTTCTCATTGCAGTCTCTGTTCTCCCAAGTGTGTGTTTTGGTGTTGCGAGCTCCACAGCGATAGTCTTGAGCTGGGCATGAGGGCAGTGAGACCAGATTCCCCAGTGGCTCCTTGCTCACCCAAAGCCATTTTCCATTCAGAAAGCGCAGACCAGTCCACACACTGTCTGTCTGGGTCTGATTGCTCTCCGTTTCAGCCAACAGTACTTGTGTCTCAGAGACTGGGGAGGCCAGGCCAGTGTATTTCATTCTGCAGTACTCGTTAGCTTCTTCCCATGTCTTATTCATCTTTACCAAGACTAAACACTGAAAGCATACGAAAAATTGAACTTTAGAACAGAACTGATCATTCCAGCCACCAGGCATCATCTCAACACAGTTCTGATTTCCTTGTTCATTATTTGGCTGACTTGTGTCCCATGGAGAAAAAGAACTTGATGCTCCATCAGACCACAGCCAGAGGTTTACATTTGTTGTACTTCTGTACAACCCAATCCAAGCACTAACTGAGTTCGCCATAAGTGCATAAAGCCTCTGGTTTTCTTCATTGGTAGTGATTGTAGCCAGATCCCTGTAGTTTTGTTTGCAGTAATTATGAGCATCCTTCCAATTCTTGGTCATGGGAACAGAAATATATTCTCTTGTCAGACCTGCAGCCACCCCAAATAGGAGAATCAGAACTGAGATAAACAAGGACATCATCATCTTTGCTGTGCTGTTTCTGAGCTCTGTAAAACTTTGTACAGGTCTCTCAACTAAAGGTTTTATATTTACATTGCATTTAAATTTATTCACTTGGAAAAGACAAAAGCTAAAAGAAAGGAAGGAAGAATACGACGCAAACAAATTTCCATCAAATTAACATAAACAAATTAAAGATACACAAACTAACACAAGGAGTCCAGCAGTGCTACAAACACAAGCTGAAAAGCTGTACTTTTTGAAAGAATTAAAAAAAAAAAATTTAGGTTAAAGAATTCACATTAAAAATGCCAAACTGTTGGAAATTCTGTCTGTTGGAAAACTGTTGGAAGTAGTCAAACATTCTAATAGTGGAAAAACTAGGTGGATAGAAAAACTAGCTATTCAGGGAAAACATGCAGGATACACAGAAAGGACAAACAACCCAGACATTAATCAATCTCAGTCTTGGCCAATCACAACACACCTCTCAGCTAATGGAGGGGGGCTTTTATTTTGTTAGGGACATTTTATAGTGTTGCATAGTGCCAGGCAGAGCAGCAACCTAGAAGGGTTTTGTTATATAGTGCACCAGGCGATTTTAATTTCACACACTTATTTAATATTTATTCATTGGGAAGTTTTTCAAGGAAGCCACTTGTGGATACCAAAAAACCCCATACTGTATAGCCTATGTGAACACGGGTTTCTGCAGCAGTCATATACATGGCTGAATTCACCCATCACCCAGAAATCAAGCATCTTTTGGAAGCGTCTCTTATGGGGAGCCGTTTGTAAAAACAGTTTAACATTTTGAAATGTGTCATTTTTCAAAAATTTTGCACAATTTTCATACATTTAGAGATAAAGTTGTTAAAAAAAAAACAGTGTTAAACGTCATGTTAGTTTATGCTGTGTAAATTTTAGATGTTAACTGTAAATGTTATATCTAAAGATAAATGGTATATCTTAAATCTAAATCTTTAACGTTAAATCTAAATCTTTAATGTTAAATCTAAATGTTTAACGCTAAATCTAAATCCTAAATCTTAAATCTAAATGTTGCACTCTAAATGTAAAGTCCAGTGAAGCCTAGTAAAAATCCATAAATGGAAAGTATAACATTTTGATTGACTGTACTTCTGAACAATTATGACTTATGTTTCTGAACAATTAGCTTCAGAGAGCTTCTATTACTATATTATAATTATTATAATTATAAATATAATTATAATTATGATGACAGCATTACTCACTGCACTGTTTGAAATAGTGGCTTTTCTATTGGCCATGGCTGCTAAATGACTGTAAATGGCATGTTGAGCTGAGTTTAACAGGTGTCATTCCTTCATGGGATGTCTGACAACCAATAGATTTCTCTTGAGCACCAAATAGGAAGCAGCAAAGTGTGTACAGGCGCATGATAGGAAGTAATCAAAAAAGGAATCTAATTGCAGTCTTAGTCTTAATTAGTGACCCTGAAAGATCCCTGGTCTTTGCAAAATCAAGTCTGTGACTACAAATGCTGTGAATTGTCTTTAGATGTGAGAGGATGTCAAAATATTGTCGTTAGCTGTGAAACGGTCTGCCAATCATCTGACCTGTTTATTGACCCTGAATGGTGTTTGCCGATTTGGATTTGTTTACAAGAGACTGTTTTTATTAGACTGCTTAGCCACACTTTCATTCTTGTCCATCTAATCTGGAAGCATCACAGTATGGCTGTAATCTTTGTTTATGCTAATTTGATGGAAAACTTGTGTGTTCCTCCGGTTTTTTTCATTGATACTTAACCGTATCAATAATTACATATTTGTTTTTTAAATCTTTTTATCCCCTAAAGGTACTATGTAGAACCCTATAACTAGTTCCCTATAAGTGTTTGCCTGTCTGAAAGGGTTCCATGTAGAGCTCACCCTCTCTTTCCTACCCAGTGGTAAGACATTTCTAAGTGTGGAATTGTGTGCCCTTTTGTGTTTTCATTTATGTAATGCAGTTGGTGTTCACAGCATTTCATCATCAACCAGGTACTGTATATGATTGACCACCTAACTGTATTAACTTAGTTAACATAGGAGCTAGTTAATCCAATCATTGTTAATATTTTAAAGCAGGTGGTTGCTGTAATGATAAGTGAAAGTGTTACCCACAACCACTAGATTGCCGCAATTGTAGCATAGGTACCTGGTGACTATAGACACGTTGTAGCAGAATGTAACGTGAAGAGAATGAAAAAAGTCATGTTGGATTTGTATGCTGGCTGAATTTATTAAACAATGTATATTCTGTTAAGAAATTCAGTTTCTTTTCAGTATAGTAGCATCACATGGTACGGGGAGTGGACCAACAGAAATCATGGAAAGTGTGAAGCCACCCTGACCCACTGAATTGGGACCTTATGCTGTGGAGGTATTCAACATGTTTGTGTTCACCATCTTGAAAGATAAAGAAACGTTTGACAAAGTTGTGGAAACGTTTGATGAAAACCAAAGAAAAATGACATGTTCGAATGCTATGTGTTTCACCCACAAACAATTGCATGTGGATAGATTTGATGCTTTTGTGACAGACAATTAAAAGTTAGAACATGCAACTTTGGAGAACTTCATGATTCAATGATCCGTGACCAGATTGTTTTTGGAATTAATGACAAAAAAGTGAGAGATGTTATTAGTTACCTTGGTGGAGCTACAAAGATAGGCCAAGCTAGTGAATTAGCCAAGCAGCATGCAAAATCATTGAGTGAGCATGCAAAGAATCGTGACAGTGCTGCAGTGCTCACGGTGTCAGGATGAGTGCAGAAACAAATAACATCTAAGGCTAGCCAGCAAAAGAAAACAAAGACATTTAACTACAAAATGGCTAGAGAAGTGCGTTTGGGACCGAAAGGTCGCTGGTTCGATTCCCAGGAAAAATATGTGGATGGGGGAGTGAAGGAACATCACTTTCCCTTCCCTCTGCATCCACGGCTGAAGTGCCCTTGAACAAGGAACCTAATCCCAACTGCTCCCTGGGCGCTGTATCATAGCTGCCCACTGCTCCGGGTATGTGTGCACTCACTGCTTGGATGGGTTAAATGCAGAGGTGAATTTCCCGGAGGAACCTTCCCGAGGGACTAATAAAGTAAAAAAAAAAAAAATAAAGAAAAATAAAAAATTGGTCCAAAGAAAGTTCAGATACAGATACACACAGACAGCGTCCAGGAGAGAAAGAGAAGGACCCCATTCTCTCACTTTCCTAGGGTATTTATACTGAGCTGCAAATACATCTCCATTTTCCTGGCCTTATTGGGACATGATTCATCTCAGGTGACCCCGCTGCACCGCGATTGCTTTCTGAGAAATTTGCTGTGTTTAATATTAAGGAGGGGGTAATGGCCTCCTCCATTCACACCTAAACTATAATTAGGACCTTTCTAGGTCAGAATGAAAGGATTTTCAGATGGAGCACTGCCACCTGCGATGACCCACACCTACAGTGTATACAGTGTATCATTTTCCAGATATTTAGGTACTTTCTGCACCCCCCTTATATCATTCCATCATTGCTTTTCTCCTTTATTATGCATGCATGGATTATATTATAAACCATTGCTCTTCAGCGCTTTCACCATATCTTATGTGTCAGCAAATACACAGATTCTACAGTGATAAGGGGAGGGGTAGCAGATTACTCTAACATTTGCAGGCACACAGACATGCTAAAGGTATCAGGTCTGATAGAGGTGTTGGTTTCGGTTCAGCACGTCTAGGTAACATGTCTCATTGCAATCGAGCAAATCTGTATTTTTTCCCGTCAGCTTTCAAACCCCTTGTCTGACCTTTCAGGTTTTAATGCTACAATATACACAACAGTTCAGCACAAATTGTTCCTAACTATTCAGCACAAATTGTTCCTATCTACCTCCACAATGGTCAAATTTTGAGAAGGAATCGAAGGAGCTTGCTGAAAACACAGGAGACACTGCAAGAACAGACAAAATAAAGGGGATGTAATGATAAGTGTAAGTGTTACCCCAACCACTAGATGGTTGCATTTGTAGCAAAGCTACCTGGTAACTATAGATATGCTGTAGTAGAATGTAAGTGAAAATAATGGAGAAAGTCACCTTGGATTTGTATGCTGACTGAATTTATTAAATAAATTATATTAAGTTAAGAAGTTCTGTTTCTTTTCAGTGTAGTAACATTACAGTTGACAAATGATGATTTCAGAGTTTGCTGTGTGGAGGCTACCGCTCCAGAGTCCAAGTCCCAGTCTGTGCCAGAGTCCAGTTCCAAGTCTGCGCCAGAGTCAAAAATAAAAAGGAAAGGCACAAATAAGAGAGAGGTGTACTATGTTAATTTGCTCATTCCACATTTTTTGTCATATCTTTTCCTGCCATGTGCAACATGGTTTTGATGTCTCCCAGGGTCAAACACTGCCTTGCTGTTTGTGCCTCAAACAGCTATCCAACCCTGTCTACATGTTTCCATTTTTGGTAGGTCACATGCTATTCCTTTCATATCAGCAAAGCCTCATGGTACAGCACTATTTCCAAAGTTGGGATGCTGTATAAAATGTGAATAAAAACAGAATGCGATGATTTGCAAATCATGTAAACATATATGTAATTGAAACTAGGCAACATTGGTAAGATAACATATAAAATGTTAAAACTGAAAGTGAAATGCTGTCCCATTCTTGCCTGATATAGGATTTCAGCTGCTCAACAGTTAAGGGTCTCATTTGTCATAGTTTTCATTTCATGATGAGCCAAATGTTTTCAGTGGGTGACAGGTCTGTGTAATACATGCAGCAAGTGGTTTAGCATTGTCTTGCTGAAATAAGCAGGGCCTTCCCTTAAAAAGATATTGTCTGGATGGTGGCATATGTTGCTCCAAAATCTGTATTATTCAGCATTAATGGTGCCATCCTAGATGGGCAAGCTATCATGCCATGTGCACTAATGCACCTCATACCATCACAGATGCTGGCTGTTGAGCTGATAACAAGCCTGATGGTCACTCTCCTCTTTAGCCCAGAGGACATGGTGTTCATGACTTCCAAAAAGAATTTGAATTGTCAGACCACAGGACTTCAACTTCACCTCAGTCCATTTTAAATGAGCTCAGGCCCAGAGAAGATGGCAGCATTCCTGGATGATGTTAATACATGGTTTCTTCTTTGCATGGTAGAGTTTTAACCTGCATTTGCTGATGCAGTGACAAACTGTGCTCACAGACAGTGGTTTTTGGAAGTGTTCCTGAGTCCATGCAGTGATTCCACTACAGAAACATGTCTGTTTTTAATGCAGTGCCACCTGAGGGCCTGAAGATAATGGTCAACCAATATTGGTTTTTGGCCATGTCCCTTGGATACAGAGATTTCTCTGGAATCTCTGAATCACTTAATGATATTATGTTCCATAGATGATGAAATTGCAATTGCAATTTTATATTGAGGAACATTCTTCTTAATTTGTTCTTCACTATTTGCCCAAGCAGTCTTTCACAGATTGGTGAATCCATTTTTGATTATTTATTGTAGCAGGTTGGTTTTGCATATTGTTATTACTATCTTAATGCATAACTGTTCATATGATGATGCCGTTCAATGAGGGAGTCTGTTGTTTTTATTAGAACGAAATTCGATCCAAGATGATATTGCTTTTGTAAGAACAAATCAATCCGAAATGATCTTGCTCTCTCTGGTTTGATCTGACTTCAGTGGGTGAAAGTTTCTCTGCACTGATCCAGGCCCAGGATCCGGGGATTGAAAACACAGAGACATGGACATGGAATGTAGGTGTATGCTCAATATGCGCAGACAGTGTATGGTGTATGCGTGTACGTGTGAGGGTGCAGGAATGGAGAAACAAAGACAAATGGTCTCCATGAGATGTTGGGTGTAAAAAGTGTGAATGTTCTTCAGTTGAAATGTTAATGTAGAGAAACAGATCAGAATGTAAATTTGATTATAAGACAAAAGGCACAACAGAGACCAGGTTACATGACTATAGAGAAATGCTATCAAATGAGTGTAGACCAATAATTTTATATAACATTTGTGTTGCCAACCTTTAGTGCATGTTGCAGGTTTCTCTGGACTATATTCAATATACAGTAGTATGTTAGTATATTGTAGCCTATTATTATTTGTTGTTTTTCCGGCCTGTTGGCTGGTTGTTGAAATTTTTGGGCTTTGCTCTTTGGTTATTTTATGGTGATGTTGTATCGGAAATGTGCAAAACAACCTGAATCAAGCTTGCTCTCTCTCTCTTGCTCTCTCTCTCTCGCTTGCTCATTCACTCACTCACTCACTAAGTTTTTGTATGTGCATGCAATGGAACATTAACGGGGTCCCACATTAATTCTTTGTATGCTGTTTTCTTTGGGGTTCTGTTGTAACATCACATGCCTAAAAAAGGGAAAAAGAAAGGTAGTTCTTATGTGTACCATGAAATATAGTCCTTTACCACTGAAAGAAACAATGCATTAATCAACTCAAAATGATAAATGTAAAATTCAGATAACAAATATCCAAAGTATTAATCCATTCAAAATGAAAAAAAAAAAGTGCCAAAAACTTTGGCACTGCTTATACGAACTTAATTAGCACACTAAAAATCAAAATTGTAATTAGTACACAAAAAGTACAATTTTAATTAGCATATTAAAAATAAAAAATTGTAATTAGCTCACTAAAAATGAAAAAAAAAAAAAGATAGCTCACTAAAAATGAAACATTTTAATAAGCACACAAAACCAGTTCTGTTTGTAATAATCAAATATCTCTTAATCTATTGGCTACATAATGCATTAGATCTGATGAAGGCACCTAAGCTAGCATTCTCTCTCTCTCTATCTCTCTCTCGCCACATAAACACACAAACGCACAGAAAAACCGAAAGAGAGAAAGAAAAACACATAAGCAGAACACTGCCCTCTGCTGGTTCTGTTGTAACATCACATGCCTAAATAAGGGAAAAAGAAAAAAGAAAAAAAAAAGACCAAAAAAAAGGTAAACAGCACCCTCTGCTGGGCATGCTGTAACACTCCTTCTAAAAAGGAAAGAAAAAGGTAAAAGAGAATAAACAGTAATATTGCTGATCATGAAAATTCAGAGCTCAACATACCCACACTCTCATGCATTTGCCAAACACACACACAAAGTGAAGGAGAGGTTGTGATTAAAGCCATTAGGACTATGCATGCCTCAGAGGCAACACACTGACATTGCACTGATCCTTTAGCTAGCTGTAAAATACTGTAACCCTGATACTATGTTATGAGAGTGTGTACCGTGCAGACTACGCAGACGGTGGAATTACTACTACTAATGCAGAATTTGATAAAAAAACAAAAAAAACAAAACAGGTTCTGCTTACCTTTCACCCTATGATGGCCAAGCTGTCCTCCCCCACCATGGACAGTCCACCTCGTCCCATTTCTATGGGATATTGCCCTCCTGGCTGGCTTGCCAGATTTGTTATGGGGGTTATCTTTCCCATCCCATAGGTTCAAGGATAACAAGGAAACAAAGCTTCTTAAAATCATAAAATTTATTACAAAGATAAACCTAAGCACTGAAGGAGATCAGCCTCAAGAGTGAACGATGAAGAATGTGTATAATCTTAAAAACAGGAAAGGTTGGAATTATATATAAGTGTATTGTATATTATATATTATTTATATTTATATTATATAATTATATATATTTGGTCATCTTTAGTTCCCACATTCGGTGCATGTAGCCTCTTTCTTGCTGTTATAGTCATCCATCAGTTCCAAGTTGTCTGACCTAGTTCAGGTGTGTCTTGTTCCAGTAGCCCACATTTCATCAGTATGTCCTGGTTCTTCAGCAACTGATGTGGACCTTAGAGTTTTGAGTTACTGAACGTGTCGGGACGCTTTTGTGTGTATATTCATGCTCTGTTTATGTGCTTAGCATGTCAGACTCTAGCCTGTTTGTATTTCATTTATGTTTGTTTCCTTGATTTAGTTTACTTGTGTATCTTGGGATTGCTAGTTGTATGCATATTTTGAGCACTGTAAATAAATTTGCATCTGTGAATGCATCCTGCCTTCCGCCAGTGTCCCTGAAAAGTCACCGCTTCCAAATTTAAAGTTATCCTAACATAAATAGAATAGATGAAGTTGAAGTTCATTTCATAATTTAAACATATTCCATTTCACAATGTAAAAAAACTTAATGAGAATTTTTAAAAAAGGACTGTAATCAAAATTAGACACTAATTAAACACTTTAGGATACTTGACAGTTTTTGGTGCTAATCTGACACTTGGTGCTAATTTCCTTTATTTTCTAACTTTATTATCTATTTATTTGGCAACACTCAGTCATTTTGCAAGATGCTGATCCACTCCAAGGTGACCAAAGGGAAGGCCAAAGGGAAGACTCATCCATTGGAAGTGAAGTTGGTCATTCCAAGAGCATGGTTTCTAGAATATTTAAACTTTACAATGACACAAATTCAATCATGTCCTCCAAAAATGCTGGTTGTCCACTTTAGACAAATGCATAAGAGAACAGGATAATACAGAGACTTTCAAAGGGGAATTAAATCAACTCTGCAGCTGGAATTGCTTGCCAATTCAGCACTGAATGGTTTTGTCTCGGCAGTATCTCACTACTCCACATTGACCAAGGTTCTCGTCAGCAGGAAGAATCAAAAGGCTAGACTAACTTTTGCTGAGGAGCATGTTGTGTGGACGCAGGAGAACTGGTAGTTTAATATAGTTGGGTCAGATGGGAAACATTATATTAAATGTCAAACTGAGGAAAGACTGAACCCAGAGTGTGTGAAGAAACTGGTTAAATTTGGCGAAGGAAGCATCATGGTTTGGGGAATGTTTTCTGCAGCAAGAGTTGGTCCTCTTATACTGTATAGCTACATGCTAAGGTGAATGCTAATGTTTATCAGAACCATCAGACATGTTCTCATTCTTTAGGCATTTAATATTTGCAATTAAGGCAGGGGTACTCAAAATTGTACATGGATGTCAATGAGCACATCAGTAAAGATTTAAAATGCAAACTATTTAAAAAAAATATTAGGCTTATTATTTAAGTTTTTGGCTATTAAGTATTTGGGAATTTATTATTAATCAATTAATCATTTATCTTGAGTAACTGCTTTATTCTGGTCGGAGTTGTGGTGGATCCAGGGCCTATCCCTGATCTACTGGGCTCAAGGCAGGAGAATTGACCTCATACAGGATGTCGATCGCAGGACACCATGCACACACTCAAATCCACTCTCTCAATCACACCTAGGACCAATTTAGTATATCCAATTTGTCTACTGGAATGAATGGTTTTGGACAGTTGCAGCAAACAAGAGAAACTAGAGAAGACACATACAAACAAAGGGAGAATATAAATAACTTCACAAGGGTAGTAACCTGAGCTCAAGATCAAACCCCATGGAATTAATTTAGTTAAAATTGTCATTAGATTACAGTTGACATTATTAGTAGGCATAATAACTGTGTAATAATATTAGGAAGTCATGGTTCATTGTTATTATTCATTGGCTAATCCACAACTTTTTAATATGTCCATCCTCTAGGATGTATATGTATGCTGTAGCTTTACAATGTCTCTTCACTGAAAATAAGAGGCCCAAACCTGTTCCAGCATAAAAATGCTGTGGTACAAAATGAGCTCTATAAACACATGGTTTGCCAAAGTTGGAGTGCTCAACCTCACTGAACACCTTTGGAATGAACTGGAACACTGACTGCACTCCAGACCTCCTCACCCAGCATCAGTACCTGACCTCACTGATGCTCTTGCAGGTGAATAAACACAAATCTCCACAGCCACACTCCAACATCTAGCGGAAAGGCTTTACAGAAGAGTGGAGCTTATTATGGAGGCAAAAAGGAATGGAATGTGCATCAAGAATAAGAACACACGGGTGTGATGATCAGGTGTCCACATACTTTTGGCCATGTATTGTACATAGGTATTGTTTTTTAATTAATTTTTATATATTTTTACAAATTTTATATATTGAAATTTAGCATGATCAATAAACCGTCAATATACCTGTATAGGCTACATCCGGTTACGTCATAAATAATTCATTCCTCATGTAATAGCTTGCCACTCCGCGTGCGCACTCTCTAGGTTCCTTTTCCGGGTTTTTACCGCAATGCATCAGACACAGAGGGCGAATCCCAAACTGTTCCTTAATGTACACATAGTGCACTGTTTATGCTGTGCAAGACATTCACTCTTACCCTATAAAGGGCACCTATATAGGCAGTAAGGAGTCGTTTCTTTTGTAATTCAGACCTAGGCAGAGGACACACACACACACACACACACACACACACACAAACAGAGAGAGAGAGAGAGAGAGAGAGATGCACGATTTCTTTACTGCGCGCATATCATCATCTGTCTGCGCACCAAGTCCATACTAAAAGCAGCCGGTCCTTTACCTCCACACAGTAAACAACTACGAGATTTTCGGAGGATTTTATTTGTTTGTTTATCTGTTACAGGCTTTCCATTCAAAAGGTCGTTTTGATTTTAATACGCGTAGTATTACAGGGACTGCAAAAGCCAGAAGGGCAACGAGAGGACAGCAGCGCCGGAAAACAGTAATCCTTCTCATTAAATGCGTCAGAACAGCTGTACTGGATGTGCACGTGAAATGGGAAGGATGAGCTAAACAGGCGTTAAAGGTTAAATGCGCTTCTTGTTTTGAGTACAATAACATAATAAACCCAACCGCACAAACTTACTTGTCACTCCAGCAGCTAGGCATGCACTGAAAGATTTCAAGAAGCAGCAGAAATTCGTTTACAATTATTAATGCATGTAAACAAGTGTGTGTGCTCTTGTGATTAGGCATATTGTTGTGCCGTTGTCCTTCCATTACATCTCAGGACTGTGGATAGTCCCAGGTATTGCACTTAAAAGATTTTCTGAAATGATATGCAACCTGTTTACAACACAGTTATCTTAGTCAAATGCATAAAATCCGTGTAATGTTCTATTTTCTTATTAAAAGCTGCAATAAAACTGGGAAAAACATATACTGAAAAAGATATCAGCCAAAGAATTAAGCACTTTGGATTTAGCATGTGTGTTTGAAGGAAGCTTGAATACACGACATTTGCACACATATATGCTCTCAATTTTTACCCTCGAATAACATTGTAGCTGATGAAGTAAACTTGACTTGCACGGTCACGTATGCAAACCTGAACAAATCTTCCACAAATGTTCTCACAGCATGAATTCTTGGTTTGTTTGATATTTGCTTGTATATTGAATAAAGGTGCAAATGCATTTGTTAGTCAAACACCCTGAAAGAATCTGAATAGTACCAGATTCCTTCTCGCTTTTAAAACTACAGTGCTGCTGACGTAAACTATAGACGACTCAAAGCTGCCAGTTTCCATACGCACAAGAAGACAGTGAAACAACATATTCCTCTTGAGCAGCTACCCCTCTCTCTACATCGAGGATGGTACGGACAGATCTCCGCTTCCTGTCAGACATGTATGCCAGGTGTTTCCTGTTCCTGTGTGTGCTCTGTGCTCTCTGGGGTGAGTCGACATATTCTCACAGCAATGTCTATCAAATTAAAGGAACATCTATAGTGTGTGCACTGCATAGTGCTTTTATATCACTAATGCATAGCTTCGCGTACAGCAATTCACCGACCTAAGCATTCTTACTTGCCCCATTGCTCGTAGCTCTCTGTCATACGCCACCTTAATAAGAAAGCAGTACAAACAGACACTAGATGATCTCTTCAATGACATCAAAGCTTAGATTATCATGTAAAATCCATAGACACAATGACATTGTAACATGTAATCGGTTGTGTGGGACCCTACTCCACTTGTAGACATTAAAGACTGTGCGTTAACTAAACTGGCCAAAAGGTCAAATCAATATGTTTACTCTTGATGCAGTTATAAGAAATGTGTCCTTTCCCAACAATTGAACAAATCACCATTCATTCTGATTGGGATTTAACTGGGCCTTCACAATTCACAATCATAATCATGATACAGTTTATGGTATATTTGGTATACTTTTTTGATGTAATTTTCTCTGATATTATTAAGCCCAAGTTACCAAATTGAATACGGTTAAGCATAATTTATTATTGATTGGTGCTTTCGATCACAAGCTCCCCATTTATGTTCTCACTAATTGGTTTCATACTGAATATAACTGTATTCATATTTAATATTACATGACATACTCAGGTGAAATTACTAAGACAAGCAGTGTCAGTATGACAAGAATACAAAATGAATGGAAGCATTATGATATGTAGGGCAGTAAATAGGTGTATTAGAAAATATGAAAAACACAGAAATAAGAACACTGGTGCATTATATAAAATTATTGTCTATGTGCATTATTGTCCGTATATGCAAAAGTACAAAGGTAAAAGTACTGTATAGAGTTGTGAGTGCAGTGTAACAGTGATGTTGAATATTGATTAGGGAGCAATCATATCCATTTCAAAATGTCTAAATTTGAATCAATATAGGTTTATAAAGTACAAAGAAAATATTTCTGTGAATTAAAACTAATAAAGTGGTGACATCCAATAAAACGTAGGCTAAATAGTAGAGATAAGTGATCAGGGGTATCATTTTTCCAGTGTAGCTCTACTGTCTAGTGCTCTTCATGTTTTTTTTCCCCTGATATCACTGCAGTGATGTGTTGCTTCAATGCACAAGTGTAGTTCTGTTTGAAAGGTATATTTATCAATGTGCCCCTGTGTGTCCTGCAGTCTCTCTGTGTAACGGGGCATGTGCAGAGGTGGACTCGGACACTGAGGCAGTAGCAGGGGAAGGCTTTAAACTGGGCTGCATTTCCTGCAAGATGAGAGGAGAGGTGGAGGCCAGCGCTATCGTCGACTGGTACTTCAGGGCTAAGGGCGAGACAGAGTTTGCACATGTGAGTTATGTGTGTATCTGTTTGACAATGTATGTGTATCAAAGAGAGAGACCATGATAAAAAAAAAATGAACACAAAATTAAGTAAGGAAAATAATCAATAAAAGGGTGGTCATGCTTCTTCTCCGTTCGTAGTTACTTTTAATGTTGTGGAACATCTGCAACACAAGTTACTTTCAGTCATCATTTCCAGCTTTAAACAGTTGTTCCCTCACCAGCCTCTATTTTTCTCTTTCTCTTAAAGGGAATAAGATTTGTTCTGTCCTTTTCATAATGCTTACAATGAAGACTCTGTCCATAAATAAATGAAAAATAAACATCTCCTTAGAGAAAGCTTCATCTTATCAACTATAAGTGTTTCCTCATTAAATGACTTAAAACATTTTTTTAATTCATTTATTAGATTTTATGTGTAGTGTCATATACATGTCCCTGTGCAAGTTGCTGCTATAGAAACAGTAACATAGAAGAACAAGTACAGTAATATAATCATTTGCTTTACATTACATCACATGGAAATTACATGGAAATAATCTCAGAGCTGCTGTTATAGAAAATTAATCAGTACCTTCTTAACAATCAGATTTCAAATGTCTGTGTTATAAACCACATTAAGCCACAAATGCTTAATAGAGCCTGATATACACTGAGTAAAAAAACAGTATTTTTATATTTATATTTTGAACTATAGGGAATAGTTCAAAAGCTATTTGAACATTTTTTAGTACAAACAAACAGATTATGGAAAACGTCAAGTTATTAATAAAGGTACTGCTGACGTTACACAGTTTAGTTAAACATTTAAATACCACAAACAAGCGTTTGACATGAAAATGTTGATGTTTACATAGATCTACAACTATGATGGTGAGGCTTCCGTCATAATTGACGATCGCTTCGGGGATCGCGTGAACTGGAATGGCAGTAAAAAGACCACTGACCTGCAAGACGCGTCCATCTACATCCACAATGTGACCTTTAATGATTCAGGAGTGTACCGTTGCTACTTCCGCCGAACCCTCAGCTATACCTCCTACAATTACGTGACTACAGCCAGCAAGGTGGTGCACCTCACTGTGGTGGCCAAAGGTACAGTATTTTACATCACATCTACAGTATATGTGCAAATCCCAAAACACTTTAATTCAGTTGTACTTGTATTTGGATTTAAACCTGATATGATGGTGGCTCCAGTACTCCAGGAAACCCTAGAAAGCACAAGGAAAAACCTAGAGGTAGAAATACCAGCGCATGTAGCATGGCGTGTGATGCTTCCTAAACCTCAGCTATCATTCAAGCTTCTAATGACCTTGACCAGGCAGTTTGTAAAGGTGAATGAAGAAATGCTATATTTTCATGTATGAACATGGTATCTGTTTGTCCTGCTTCATATCTGACCTGCATGAAAGTAAAACCTCTCACTCTATTTTTGTTAGACTGCTATTTTAGTTGTATCCTGTGGGATCCCAGACCTCATGCACCTGATGTGAAAAAACAATCTGTATCTGTATCTATACTTGTATCCATTTAAAACACATTAGCTGTCCATTCCACATAATTCATATTTGGTTACATCTAATGTAAACCATATGGTGATCTTTTTTCAGTTGAGAAAAAAAGAATTGAACCACTCATCTCAACTCAACGCAGCACTGACATGTGGAGATTCTGCTTCTACCAAACATATATACACCTAAATATGCCACTAATCTGGCATCTTTATGCAGAATTAAACACAAGAATGTTGGTCAAAGCAGACCAGCCCTTGCATTCAAACACAATGATGTTTCATCACGATACTCTGTGATGTTTCATACAATGCCAAAGTGTTCGGTCCACAAGCATTGTAAGCAAAATTACAATGGCTACCCCAGGACTAGTTTAGATATTGCCAAAGATTGCTGGGGTGGATGGTAAACATATAGACTGTGTATAGGAAGTGTATGAAGGAAGCTAACGTCCCATCATTGCCAACTCTTTACCATAAAGTTAGTTTAGCAGCTGCAGTCTGAAATTTTAGTCCATTACTTTGGTTTCTGACTGGCTTAAGAGTACAGCTGCAAGGTCTTGATTGCGAATGGTATATTAGATGAGTTATAAGCATAGACCACTGAAGCTATTCTTTCCTCTAAAATGCAAGAAGTCCAACAATTTGGAAACTTGGGTGTCAATTTTTTGAGTAAAATATTCACTTGTAATTATTTGAATGCTTAGGTCAGGAATTAGCTGAATGTATTTAAAGTGGCCAAAACATTTACTTCTGCTTTAGAGGCTATAAAGTTTTTGATGAGGTTGTGGGAATTAAAAGAATACAGTAGGCGAGTGTATCGAAAGAATATGACACAGCAAAATAGTATGTTTCGAGTAGGTTCCAGCTGTGCTAATGCTGAGATTGCTCTTCCTTATTCCAAATTACATGGGGCATGCAATGCAATTCTCTCTTGCCTTCTCTGTCTTTTTCTCTTAGCAACGCGTGGCACAGCCTCCATCGTTTCAGAGGTAATGATGTACGTGTCAATCATTGGGCTGCAGCTGTGGCTGTTGGTGGAGATGATCTATTGCTACAGAAAGATTGCTGCGGCCGGTGATGAGGCCCTCAGAGCCAGCGCGTCAGTACCATGTTCACCTTCTCATTAGAGTAGATGCGTAAATTTCTTAACACTGCCAATGCTGCACTATAGCACTTAATATTTTGATGTACTTACTGACGTTTTGTTTTCTAATAATAATTATAATCTTTTGTACCATGAAAGATACCAGATAGAGGGACAGATTCTTTACATTTGGACACTTCCACCCAAACATTTAATCATAAATCTAAATGAATGCTTCTGTGACTGTTGCTTGGATGTATCCATGACAACAAACATAAATAATGATTTTAGGCTAGGCCTATATTTATGCTATGTCTTAACTTTAATTTGGTCCTTTGCCATGTCCAAGCCATTAGCTAGCTCTCCTATCACAATACAGCTACCAACCAGGGAGGGTGAAGACTGGAATGTTCTTCATCATAGACATGTGAAACCATTGTTTTTTGTTATTTTCTTTACACTTTGTTCAGCATTATTGCATACATATTAATTATTTTAATGTGGAAATGATAGGGGTCATATTATTCCGTTTTTCATATTTATAGAAAAACAAAACACTTCGCAATTATTGGAAGGGAATTTAAGGAGGTTATGTCCTGTGCCACTTTAGCATGATCTCATATTTAACTAATCTGTCACTGATCTCTTCTGTTTGTATGTGTATGCAGAGAGGAGTATTTAGCGATAGCATCGGAAAGCAAAGATAACTGCACAGGAGTGCAGGTTGCAGAATAACAGAGGTGGGTACCATATAATATTGCTGAATTCTCGGTTTCAGGAAGTTTTCTGGACTCCTATCACTGAAATTTACACGCAGAAATTAACCTCAGGTGAAAACATTGAGAGAACTGTGCAGGTGAGAGCTTTCTGAAGACAGCATGTTTGTTCTGCTTCATAATGACTGCCTCTGACAGACGGGGGAAAGAAAAGCCGAGGTCAGGAGTGACCCGAAGTCATCTCTGTTTGTTGGTGTACTCTACTGGCTGGCTGTCAAAAAGCTTAGACCAACTTTCACAGTTGCCACCTGTAATCTCATGTCTAACTGACATGCTGTCATTTAAATTATTATGCAATTAATATCATGGTTTGAATTGTAGCAGCTGACTGTTATCAGTGTGTAATACAAGTAGACAGTTAATTAAAAAACTGTTCTTAAAGCTTTTCATGCAAACTTGAATTACAGTTGCACATCCATTGAATTCTTATAAAATGTTGCAAATGTCTGTTACAAATTTGTACTGATTTATTTATTTTGTTTGTTTCTAAATTCATGCTGAATCTGTTTTCAGGCTTTACCTGTGCTATCCACACGTATCTACACATTCCTGTCTTCTGCCTCCTTCTCACATCATCATAAATATGTAGTTGGATTCTCCCCATTTGTGTACTTTCTCCCAACCTCCTAATCCAAGTCCTACCATGTTCTTGCACTGTTTTGTGGTAGTTTTGATCTAATTCTTTTAGTTTAGCATGAAGGTCTTCATGGATGAGTTTAAAAGAGTATTAGATCAAGAAAAGAGCAGTATGAAGTTCAAGAATGCTTCAGGATCAGAAAATGATTATTTGCAGAACAAAACCCTCCAGTTTGCATGTATGTAATAATATGGCATGATTATAGTCTCTGAAGTATATTGCACTTCATACATATGCTTTGATATCGAAACTGAATGAAATGCATTATCTACCTACTATATATATATTAGGGATGCCACCTGTTTTTATTTTCTTTTTTTATACCTCAGACAGTCTGGTTTTAACAGTTATTTATGTGTTTGTTTGTTTTTTGTTTAGTTTTTTTGTAGTGCCCTCAAAACAAGCACTAAAATCCAATTGGTCTGTTTATTTATCACTTCCCACTCCCACCTGTTGAAATTTTAGGCTAATTTTGTCATTTAGCATAATTGCCTTTTTCAAAGCAACAGCCAGTGATAGTGTTACAAGCAAGAGCATCTGTCTAAACTGAAGAAGCACAAAATTGTCCATGGAAGAAATCCTAAAAAAGGAGCCAAAATTGTCACAGATCTTTGTCATAGCAGAAATCTACATTCACTTTAATTTCAGAATGTCATTAAGCTATTGTCTACAAGCTTGTTTCGAAGAGCATACCACTGCTGATAATGGCAAGGTCAAATACAACGTACAGCTGGAAGAAACATTAAGAGAGAATCTAAATGAATTCTGACCTACAATGTGTGCTAGAGCATAGGGTTGTCCGGCTTTGCCATGCTGTTAAGGTGGCAACCCTAACATATATTCCTGCACCAGTAATAGTAAATAAAATAAGCAATAGTCCAATGTTGCACTAGGGGTCAGTAAGGAGCAGTGAATTACACACCGTCTTGCTCAATTTCAGGGCTATATTTAACGTGGTGTACAAACACCATGCAATGCTATATATATATATATATATATATATATATATATATATACACTACCGGTCAGAAGTTTGGGGTCACCTTCTAATTCAATTATTTCTTTATTTTTATGACTTTAAAAGAGACTGGATAATGATGGACTGT
>JAQQZU010000012.1:2673183-2684261 GCA_030068025.1 Parauchenoglanis punctatus
TTTTGTTTACCACATAATTCAGTATATGCCGTACGTGTTGCTTCATAGTTTTGATGTATTCAGTAACGTTTTACAACGTAGAAAGCAAAAAAAATAAAACTTATGAAAAAGAGTAGGTGACCCCAAACTTTTGATCGGTAGAGTATATATATATATATATATTACTGTGCAAAAGTCACAAAGAAAAAGAAAATGAGACAATGGGTACAGTAATTTATTGCAACATGTGCAAACATACATACAGTACACTAACAAAGATACAATATATAACACAAAGAGAGTTTGTATAATTCTAACAAGCTTTAAAGTCAATATTTGGTATGACCAATGTTATTCTTCAAGACAGCCCAGCTCTCTTAGGCAACTTTCTTTAAGTAGTCTTCAGGAATAGTTCTCCAGGCTTCTGGAAGGACTTTCCGAAGCTCTTCTTTGGACATTGGCTGCCTTTTGTTCCCTTCTCTGTCAACATGATGCTTCAATAATGTTGAGGTCTGGGCTTTGGGAGGACAATCCATGACTGATGGATGTATGACTGATGGAGAACTATTCATCAAGACTACATTAAAACAATACAAGAAAGTCGGGTCCTGTACGCAACATATGAAGAAGTGAGGTGTAGCTCCAGACTTTTGCACAGTACTTTATATACATATAAAAACCCTTAAATGTGATGCATCTGGTTTCAGCCAACACACAAAATGTACTTCCTATGGGCATTGTGTGCTTACTTGTTCAAACAAGTAGGAATTTTATGTTTAAGTTAAGACACTACTGATAGTATTCATTATTAATAACTACTAAACACAAATTAGTGAATGTAATAACTCAATAAGGATTTGGTATCACTTACTGCTAATGCAATGCAATATAAGCAAATAGTTTTAAGGCTCAAGTTTATGCACTTTAGTCTGTTCAGTGAATGCATGATCAATCAGCAATTAACCAATGCAAATACTGTGTATTAGACTCTTACTTATGCTACAGTACTCAACATATTTTTATGATAAAACATAATGTATCAGTGCAAAATGAAAAACGTTTAAACTGTGATAGAAACACGCTATGACTGAGTATGGTTGGGGGTATTGTGAAAATTAAATTAATGAATAAATAAAACATTTGTGGGGTTTTTTTGTCATATAAAAATGCTTGTTTAAGGAGAAATAGTGAATAATACAAACATGGCTTCCAAGTGGCACAAGCAGTCTTTCATCCCTAACCATAGTGGCAGTGAGAATCATCTGGATTCCTTGTTGTTCATGTGTGCAAGCATGCCGAGACCTTCCAAGTCAAGTATGTGATTACATAATGTTGAAATAGCCCTGTTGCAGAGCTATTTCTTGCCTGATATACAGTACATCAGACCACGTAGAACATATGACTTTAGCTCTTGGTAGCATGTTACTATCCTGTGCACTACACGGGAGTTGTGGTTACAGCTCTGGACTACTGATCTGATGGTTGATCAAATGCCTGTACGACCAAGCTGTGTCTGATGGGCCCTTGAGCAAGACTTTTAACCCTCATCTGCTCAATTGTAAAACATCTTGATCGAATGAAAGCTCCATAAAAGCATGTTATGATGGCTCAGTGGTTAAAGGTTCTGGGCTACTGATCAACATGTCATAATTTCAAGCCCCAGCCATGCCACGCTACCACTGTCAGACCCCTGGAGCAAAGCTTTTGTCCCTCTTTGCCCCATATTATAGCTCACACTGTACTGTGACCTAAACAAGCAAATGTATGTGAAGAAAGGAATTTCACTGTACTGTGTTTGTGACAGTAATGGCTTACGTCTTATACATTTTGAGTTTTTCTGACACTCAACCTGTTCTCAAGTACACACCAAATATCTGAAACATGGTCTTTATACAAGTGAACCAGTTTTCAGCTCATTACTAGTGGGAACAGGGGTTTATGATGGTCTGCAGCAAAATTAAATGAACAGAACTACGTGCTTATATTACTTCAGTATATTTGGTTAATTATTGACATCCATCTTATTGCCACTAATAACATTTAAATGGATTGTGGAAGCTGTCGCTATCTGTTCTGTGCCCCCTGCCCGACTTTGCACCATTTGCAACATTACTGAGAATGGTGCACACCAGCTGTTGTACAGTCTCAGTGAAATCCAGCATATAACTTTGAGTTAACATTAACAAAAATAGAGACACTCTTTCGGTGAACTAAATACGTTTATTTCTAGAGCCTACATAGAGCGTACATCAATGCACTTGCATTTGTTTTCCTTTAACTTACTTTTATATTATAAATGTATTATAATGTGTTTTTTAAAAAGTGTATATGAAATGACCGTAATCTATTTGCATATAAATAATTGGTAGTTATCCATATTCGTTTAAAAAAACAGCTCCTAGTGAGAACCAATAGGCACAATACCTAGGCATGTGAAAAAAAATTGGTGTGCTTGTAAAATCGTTGCAATGTGAAACCAACTAAACTAAATGGAAAAATATACAATGTCAAAAAAATCTAACTGTGATACAGACAAACTAGGTAAGGACAGGAAGACAACAGACTCCTATGTCTACATTGCTCTCAGATGTTCCCTCATATCATGGCTTAAATGTAAGGAGCATGCCTCAAAAAAATGAATTTAAAGGGGAAGACATATACAGGAAGCCCCTTACTGTGAACACTAGTTTGTCTTCCAGAGCTCAGTGCCAACGTGTCCATTTGAACCAACCAATGCATGACTGAACACAGCATGATGACTACAGATCCAGCAAGAGACTATGCACTTCACAACAATGTGGAATTCAGCAGAAATTTTTATAATTTTATAAATACCTAATAGAAAAAAAGTGATTAATACATATGGCCAACCTGGGTAGCTCATGCTCAAAATAAATAGTCTGTTTACACAAATATTTTTGTGTTCCACTGTTGCAAATAGTGATTAAGCTAATTCATATTTCTCATTGTGGGTGGGACAGTCACAGGGTGTCCAACCACGTTATAGTATCTCCTTGACCAAAAAAAAAAGCAACAACAACAACAACAAAAAACAAACAAACAATAAACCAGACAACAACAAAAAGAACTAAATTCTAAATAGTAACAGTATTGTTACCTTTTACATATGAAGATCACTCGGCTGAACGAACCATTTCAAAGTTCATTTGCATCTTTGTAGAAATGTGATATACAAAATTACTAGACTATTATTGTTATTATTGTTATTATTATTATTTACAACAAAATAAGCAGAACCATCCTTTATTATCATGTCAAAAGATCTTTTCTCCTATCACCAATAAAACTGCATTATGTCCCATTTATACATAGTCCTGGTGTAATATCTGAAATATATATATTTTTAATTTTGATGATTCAAGTATTATTATTATTTATTCATTCATTCATGGCACCATGCTCACACACATCCTCCTACTCCTACGGAAAACATGTAAAGAAACTCCACACAGAAAATAAGATGAACTCAGGATCAAACCTGGGACCCTGAAGCTATCACGCTATCTATCTGTCTATCTATCTATCTATCTGCATTTTCGTTCAGCAAAGTTTTTACAAAGGTTTCAGGATAGATTCTTTATTATCCATCTATCCATTATCTATAACAATATTATCGGTCAGGGTCACCGGGAAGCTGGAGCTAATCCCAGCTGACTTTGCAGGAGAGACGGGGAACACCCCGGGCAGGTCGCCAATCTATCACAGGGGTAACACAGAGATGAGCAGCCATTCACACTCATGGGCAATTTAGAGTAGCCAGTTGACCTAATACAAATGTCTTTGGCTATGGGCTACTGTTTTAAAAACAGTTTAACGTTTATTAAGTGTCGTTATTCTGTCATTTAGCACAATTTTCATACATTTAGAGATAAATTAGTTTAAAAAAGTGGTAAAATTCCTCATGTTAGTTCTTGCTGTGTAAATGTTAAATGTTAAATTGTAATGTTATATCTAAATATGTTATATGTTCAATCTAAATGTTTAACTTTAAATATAAATCTTAAATCTTAAATCTAAATGTTATACATTAAATCTAAATATTATATATTAAACCTAAATCTTAAATCTTATGATGAATGTGGTATCCTTGAGTGATATCAAAAGAGATTAAAGTGTTAGGTATTTAAATCGAATAATTTTGAATGTTCACATAAAAACGGTTTTACAAAAAAATCCAGCTTGGATGCTAAGGTAAAGCCTGGATGCTA
Organism: Parauchenoglanis punctatus; assembly: GCA_030068025.1. Taxonomy (NCBI): domain Eukaryota; kingdom Metazoa; phylum Chordata; class Actinopteri; order Siluriformes; family Auchenoglanididae; genus Parauchenoglanis; species Parauchenoglanis punctatus. The sequence goes on from JAQQZU010000012.1 coordinate 2,677,392, forward strand.
AGGTAAAGCCTTGGAAATCATGCATCTCTGCTCCGGTTAGCGCCATTTCTTAACATCCTCGACTCACGCTGAGCCGCGCTACCGACGCTTTTATCTCTTTGGATATCGTTGAAAGATCCCACATCCATCATGACTGTAGCTGAGGAAAATTCACCTTCTTGATCAAGCATTAGTAGCACTAGCATAGCTGGAATTCCCATGGCAACTAGCAGCATGAAATCCTCCATGTTGGAGAGGCACATCACAGCACAGTGCACCGCCTTTCAAAGTAAAAGTCAATAGTGATCACAGGGGCCGGGCAAATTAGCATATCTTCTAAACATTAAGTGCAACGTTTAGATTTAAGATTTAACATTTATATCTAGCATTAAACATTTAGATGTAACATATAACATTTAGATTTAAGATTAAACATTTAGATTTAATATGTAATATTTAGGTTTAACATATAGCATTTAAATTTAACATTTAACATTTACAAAGCAAGATCTAACGTGAGGAAGTTTAACATTGTTTCTTCAATGAATTTATCTCTAAATGTATGAAGATTGTGCTAAATTATAGAAAAATCACACTTAGAAAAACGTTAAACTGTTTTTACAAACAGCACCCCATATTTGGGCTGTGGGAGGAAACCAGCGTACCCAGATTAAACCCACACAGGCACGACAAGAACACGCAAGCTCCACACAGGAAGGCTCCAATTGGCTGGCAGGTTCGAACACAGAACCTGCTTGCTGTGAGGCGACAGCGTAACCACTGCACCACCAAGCTGCCTCTTTTTATATTCTTAATAATAATAATAATAGTAACCTCTCTCTCTCTCTCTCTCTCTCTCTCTCTCTGTCTGTGTGTGTGTGTGTGTGTATGCCTATGTGTGTGTGTCATTGGCAGTGGAAGTGAAAGCACACTACTGTAATTAGCTTACAAGATCTTAACATGCTCGTTGGCGCGCTCGCGCGCGCGCGCGAGAGAGAGAGACTATAGTGTGTGTGTGGTCCGCGTTACATCAGCTGAAGAAGCAGCTACAAGGAGTAGAAAAATCCTTCATCTGCTCAAAGTCATTTAGATCAGTATCCGGGTAGCGCGATAATTCATGCGCGCGCCTCTCATACACGTCGTCGCCCCCCTCCTCGCGCGCTCTCTCTCGCTCTCTCTCTCTCTCTCTCTCTCGCTCTCCCCCACTTTACTGCTCGCGCGCATCCCGATTCTGAATTATACTACATTTAGTAGTTCGGCATCTTTCCCCGCGCCTCTTTCTCTCCTCCGACAGTATGGATTAAACTGAGATTGATTTCGTTGCCATAGCTCAGCCACTCCGTGCAGCCGCCGACATGGGCATCTCTAACGGCCGCCTACATCCTCACACGGCGAGCCGGTGTGGGTTCTTCTAGCCCGGATGAGGCTTGTTAGAAAGTACCGTCAGATTACCCGGTGAGGCGGGTGGGTGCGTTCGATGCCGTTGGATCATGTCCTATGTGTCTTCACAAGGTAAGAGCTAGAATAATATAAATATTCAGGCCTTTTTTTTTTTTTTTTTTACACTACAGCGATCCGCTTTCCCTTCTCCATGTCTCCATCTCTGCCCCTGCTGAGACGGGTATGCTCGGAGCGTTGCGTAATTCGCGCATAAATCTGTGTTTAAGACAAAATACTGTAACAGGCTGTGATTTTATAGAAATGCTTTTAAACGTTGGGCATCTGCTAAAACTCGCTTCCATGACGACGGTTGTTATGCGACGGCTGCTATAGTGAAGCGGATCGAATCTCAGCCGTTACCTGTTGGTGGATGATTAAATCACTTTATAACAGTTATAGACAGGCTAGAGATCTGTTAGGCTGCCACTCGATTTCGGTACAAACAAACAAACAAACAAACAAAACCCGTCCGAAGTTTACCCCGCGTGTTTTCACTTTAACTTTGATCCAATAACCGAATAAACGGAGCGATCAAACCTGCTCGTGACGGCGTGACGCGGTTGTTCCGCGCCGCTGCAGCTGTGTGTGCGCTCCAAGGCCAAAACAGTTTATTTATAGAAGGCGAAACGACCCCAGGAGCGTGTAGCAGAAGTGTGTGTGGATGGGAGTGTGGTGGGCACAAGTGAGGAAGAGATGCATGCATCAGGAGAGAGTAACAGGACCACTTCAGTTTAAATGTCGAGGTCATTTTTCTGTGCTCACTCACTCACTCACTCCACAGAACAATGGACAGGGAAAAAAAGTAAAGCATACAATATTAATGATAATACTCACTCTTGTGCCACCGCACACTCAACACTAGCACAGATACTTTTAAAGGTGTGATGGATTTTTAACTCCTTATGCCAGGATTTTGTCTTTCACAATGGTCACCATGTCAGATTAGGCAATCATAGAGCCATAGATTCTTGCTGTGTCTTGGTCGGGAGACTGGCAACACTACAAGTTTGACCCCGACCAGGGAAGAAGGTCAAGAACTTGCCGACCATGGCTACAGAAGGAACGTCAACGTCATAGCAGTTGTGAAACTAGGTGGGAAAATACCAGAAATTCTGACATGATAGACTTTTCATCAGGGAACATCCCAGATGTCACATCTTTGGTCGTTGACTATAAGGCCTGTTCGTCCTTCCTGACATTCATATTCATGCCTGACCCTGGAAATTATGTCAAAATTTACATATGAATTTATATATTCGATCTTGGCATAACTTGTACAAATAACCTGGAAAATATGTAAAACAAAAGAATTTAAAAAATGCATTAACCGTAGCCTTAGGAAAAGTTTATTAAGTCACTGAAAAACCCATTTGGAAAATGGACCCGTGGTGTGGAATACTTGTTTGTGTTGAGATATCGGTCATTTCATAGACACTTTATGGACCATCTAAGATCCTGGTGGTGGAGCTTCGTGAATGTGGGCGGGAATCATTCAAATGTCAAATCCACGTAACCATTAGAAACCTAATCTTGAAAAAAAGATTAATCTTATCTAATGCACCTTTAAGAATGCCATTTTCATATAAAAAAATGTTTTTCCTACACCAGGAGTCAGGAGTCTTCAGATGGTGAACTGCATTCTTGACCCATGAGAAGTATTTCAGCAGATAAAACCGAGTACTTGAAAAAATATAATAGAAAAGCAGATAAATGTAGGAAAAAAACTGGCTGTTGAACAGCAGCTCAAGTTTTCTAACTAGTTTCGGTAGCAGATCCTTTGTTGCAGCAAGGCACATACTTATGCAAATTATTTAGCTGAAGGCATCTCATCAGACCATAGACTAGCTGCAAGGCTTAAGACATTAAATCAGAGAGAAGAGAGTTTTCACAGACTTTTGTGATTTTTTTAATGTTATTTACCCGCTCTGATATGATTAGCAAGTTGACGACAACTTGTTCAAAAAAATGGGCTGCAATAAACAGAATGTTTAAAGAGAAATGGACAGAGAGATATGCGTTGAATTATCTCCATGTCAAATTCAAAACAGGTCCATAAAAACATTCTAACATTTTAACGTTTTTTCTGAGACACTCAAACTGCTGCTCAGGGCAGGGCAGCCATGTTATTGGCATTGACATTTTTTCCATTGTTCTCAAGTTTTTCTTCATCACTGAAACTGGATAGATGGTAAACAATGTCTGTATTGAGCATGCACAGATTGCACAAGCCACCAAAGTTGGTAATTTTACACCATTTCTGGCTGTCTCGCTAACTCAAACACTCTGATTCTAAATTAATTTTTCTCTGGATTAATTGACTCCTTTTTTGGGGGATCAACTTCATTATGAACCGAAAGCAGGATGGAGACTCGATGCCAAGAAAATTGTATAATGTGGAGTTTATTACATTATCAGGCTGTCATATGAAAATCCAACGTTTTAGCCAAAGTAGCATGAGATAATGTTTTCTGCTAGGGCAAAAAGAAGATCGATAAATTACATTATATATGTATCATTCGACTAGAAAAAGAGATAAAGTCACTCAATGCAATAAGTATGGTTCAGCCAGGTACATCACACTTCCAAAGTGTATTACGTTCATTAACAAATAATTACAATTCAAACTATTACTCTCATGAAACACAGGTTAACTCATGATGCTAAAAGTTTCGTGTATTGTAAAGAGTCTTTGTACTTCAGAGGAGGTTGTTCTCTGTGGTAACATGCTTAGCCATATTCATATGTGTTTTTAGGAAAGTGACACTGTGTGCTTTGAACACAGTGCAGCTAATTGGTAATGAAATTCATTTATTACTGATTTTGATCAATTTTGTTAAATTGGTTGTTTGAACTTTGCATTAGATGAACTTATCAACCAAACTATGGCAGTGCCTTAGCACATTAGAGCTTTCAGTTGCCTGCTTGGCTAGCTAAAGAATGATTTGTTCACACTTGTACAGGATGATAGGCATGAGTGTTTTGGTATATTTAAGAATTCCCCTATTCATGCTACAAAAAAGAGTTCAGAATCCACTCTTGTCTGCAAAGCTTGTGCTCTATTGTAACATTTATTATTTTCGCTTCCTGGTCCTGCCACCGCCCCCTTGTTTTGTCACTCGAATTGTATCCTCCTGTTTCTGTTTATTTCATAATTAGAAAGTCTATTTATACCTTCTCTCTCTTGTCACAAAGTTACAGCCATGTTAATGTGCATCATCGAGCTGGTTTCCCATGTTTTCTTATTTCTTTTATTCCATTTGCTAGCTTCCCAGCATTAGTTTGTCTTCCTGGTCTCGACCCTTGCACCTGGTTGCTGGGAGTTTCTGGGATTCACCTGGGACTATGAATTAGCTTGCCAATATTTTGACCCATGTTATAGACTGTGATGTTTTCAGTTTCACCCTCAGTAAACACATTGATTACAGACACTTGCGTCTACACGAGCATTACGAGTTGTATGCTTTGGTGGTTGGAGAGTCAAAACCAATATTATGACTTTTCAGATATAGGCTATGACTTAGAGGAGCAACCCAAAGAACCCTCTGTCAGAAGAAGCTAAAGTGGATTTTTTTACTTGAATACTATTTCCCTGTCTTAGTCTCAGAAAAACAGGTACCAAGTTGTACTGTTTGTTAAATATAAAATGCCTGTTACTTAGGTGGTACCTTTAGTTAAAGAATAGTAAAATGTACCTCTAAAAGACGTTTAAGATACAATACCTTGGGGAGCAAAAATGTACCTGTGCTGTGAGTGACAGTGAGTGGTTCCCTTGGCTGGAACATACTGTAAGACAGAGATTTCACACTCCAGCTGGAGCCATTTGTCCCACATGATCGCTCTCCAGGTGGAAGATTTGGCAAGTCTACGGCCACTTTACATCCTTCCTTACTTCCTACATTCAGCTAGAGAAATCAGAAACCATTTTCATCACATGCCAACATGGAATGATGACAGTAAGTGGATATGAGTGTCAGATATTAATATGCCAATTTTGGTGAAATGCTGCATGAGCATTAGATACAACTGATAGAATTTTAATAATTTTTAGTTATAAACCTTAATTATAGCCTCTTGTGGTGGCACAGTAATAATGTTGCCACCTCACAGCACCAGTGTCCTGGGTTCGATCCTAAGATTGGGCTGCTGTTTGAGTGAGTTTTGCATGGTCATATTCATATTGGTTTACGTTGGGTTATCTGGTTACCTCCCATTGCCCAAAAGCATGTAGACTGGCCGCACGAAATTATGTATGAATGTGTGTGTGCATTGCGACCTATGACCCATCGCATCCAGGTTTTATTCTACCACCCAGGATCCACTGTGACCCTGACCAGATAAAGCACTTTCTAATAATGAATGAACGCCACTACTTAGCCTACAATACAGTTGCTGTTGACATAACTGACTCTTATGTGCCTAAACTCATTAACCACATTCAGCTTTTCACTGGCTTGGTACCATCAATGGTATATAATTTATATCTTTAGTTACCTCATTGTAACTAGACATATCATTACAGAGCATCATCAAAGCCTATAATTGGACCTTTGAGGGTACATTTGCACTGCTTGTACCTGTACAGAACCTGATAGTGTGGGTGGCTTCAGGTCTCCAGAAAAGGAGCACTTCTGTCAATGTTCTGGCTTATAGCCAAAACCAAACACTGCTGAACCAAATTGTATTTCAGCATACTACTACAGGGATCCTGGTCATGTGATACAGCAGAACAACATGAAGGTAACATCCTGGTACTTTTATTTCTGAGTGGCTCTAGGGCTTTGTGGGATGGTGAACGTACGAGAGAGTCCATACTCACCTTGAGTGCACTTCAGTGCATGCATATTCTGACTCTTTGGATGGGTTATCATGTGACACATGTGCCTTGGAAAATTACATGTAGGTTCTTGTGATGCAAATTTTAAAAGAGATGAGACAAGGGAGACAAGTGACACTGACCCAACCACTGTATGTGTCATCAGCAAGAAAAACTGAGCTACACAAAACAAACATTAAGGAAACGAAATAACTATTAAGCTAGTATGCAGGCAGATGGATCACTGTGAACTTCACAAAGATTATAACAAAGTATGAAGGAAAGTTCCAGACTATTTATAGCATGTTTAGACACAGGTGTTCAATATTCTGCAAGATGATATTACAGGATGAAATTAGTTTTGGCTTTATAGGTTCTACTGCAAAGCAAGGCTCTGTGTTCAACAATACACTACAGCAAATGTTCCAAGACATGAAAAATGCTGTGTTTGTGAATGAATGATCATCAAGAGAAACTTCCATCAGAATGGTAATGACAAGTGCTTGTTGTATCAATAGGACACATTATATTAGAAATGTATTGAGACACGTGTTATGTTACATTAAAGGATATCTTATCCTTATATATATATATATATATATATATATATATATATATATATATATATATAGACCTTG
>JAQQZU010000012.1:2687406-2726446 GCA_030068025.1 Parauchenoglanis punctatus
GCTGGGATTGGCTCCAGCTTCCCCGCGACCCAGACGGATAAAGCGCTATAGATAATGGATGGATGGATGGATGGATAGTTTGGTGTTTAAATGTAACATTATCATCCTGTTATTGCATACATTATATCAGCAATAAACTGTTGTTCACAAATCCTTTCTTTTCTCTCTTTCTTGACCTTAAATTAACAAGGTTAGCAAAAAAAAAAAAAAGCAGAATAACCTTGTGTGTAGGAGAAAGTCATGTGATGTGCTACATTACTAAAATTACGTCTCGTCCATAGCAATCTTGTCCACAAAGGTTTTTAACCTTTCTTTATCCTGTTAGTTCAGTGAACAGAATAAAGGCATTTCGGACCCCGTTTACACTTGGTATTAAAATGCATCTTGGGGCGATCTGATCACAACTAGATAGCGCTAAATACATATGTAAACGACCTCCAAGACACATTCAAGATGCATTCGCTCAAACCACTTGCCAAGGTGGTCACATGTGGTCCCAGCATTAATGACGTATTTTCCTGGTACATCCATGTTGCGGACATGGATGTACCAGGAAAATACGTCATTAATGCTGGACGCTGTGATTGTTTTGGTAACAGTGCGACACGCTAGAAAAAAATGGAGAGGAGCACTGATGTACGTGGTTGGAGTGCAAGAAAATATGAAATGAAGGTATGTTGTCTGTAGGTTTAACATTTTAATATAAATTTTGCATGGGGACCTTTGACCTTCTAGCGGAAGTGATGTAGCCAATAACGAAATTTGAACACAAGTGGACACCTTGGAGACGCATGATAAGCACAGGTGTAAACAGTGATGTGTCTTGGCCGTCCATTTGTGACCTGAATGCTCAAGACGCATTTTAAAACTAAGCGCAAACAGGGCCTCTTTCACCATCTGATGCCATGATCAGTGTTGGGTCACAATGAGGAAAGATGGCTGTCTATTTGTTTCCTATACAGGGATTATAGCGATGTTCAAGTGTATCAATACTGATATCAATATTATGTTGAATGTCAATATGCTGTATATCATGTATTCGCTGCTCTTCACAGTGTGACGCTTTCTCTACTCTCAACACACCTGGTCCAACTCGCGACTTAATTATGAACTGATCAGTTGGAGCAGGTGTGTGAGCAGTAGGGAAGAGTTTAATCTGTGCAGGTCCCCAGGACTGGTGTTAAGAACCCCTAGTATAAATAATATTAGTGGCATGCAGTGGTCATTATTTTCTATGAATAAGGATGCGGTCATGCTGGAAGTTTGCCACACTATGTTTTTTTCTGGGTGAGAAAAAATAGGCAGTTATGAGTGCTCCTAAGCTTTGAAGGGAATCTTAGTAAGTGCAAGTTCCCATGTTCAAAGGGCTTTTTCACACCTTTCTTAATTTTCAGTCTGGCCACCTCTTGGGTGCATTTTTCATTTTTTCAGTCGAATCCTAAGAGTTTGATCTCTTTCTCATGATGCCAATCCAAGCCGTGCTATCCCCTCATGTACACTCAATGGCGCTTTAAAATTTGGAGGTACTTTAACTGTATTGAATAAAATGTGTGTAAAGTGTGTGCCATTATTTTAATGACCTTAGGGCAGATAAAAGGAATATAATTTATTTTTCACAGTGCAGTGCGCTGCCAAAAACAATCCTTCCAGAACACTGAGCTAATGTGCGCTCATATTTCATCCCTCTGGTAGCACATCGTTTGCGTGAGTTCATTAACTTTTAATAGTCTTAGATACAGTATCGAACTCTTTGGCTGTTATCCTATACTGCAAATAATATTAGTGTTGCTATTTATACAGGAAATGAATTAAAGAGTTACACAACACTGAAAATTATAGAATAACGTCAATGCCCTATCCGTGTCTCAGAGAGACTCGCTGTGGGCTTGCAGTCCATGATGGCATTAAATGATCATTTTTAGATACTGCAGTGTGAATAGGTCGGCAATCTTACCAAGCTGAATGCAAGACAAACTGTAACCTTACTAACTGTAAGTGTGCTACAGTCATGTGGCCCAGAAAGTGCCGTTTATAACATCTTTTGTATTTGTATATTTCTTGTTGGATGTCAGAAGTCCTTCCTGGTACCGTCACCAAGGTGATACCATAATTTTGTTCAGCAGATGACATTTCAAATGAAGAATGTTTTAGTAATGTAGTATTTTAGTACAGTAGATTTTTCTTTAAACCTATCAACATCACCTACCTCCCTTTGGGGGACTATAAAAACTGTCTTAACAATATATAACGTTAAGTTTTAATGGATTATTAAAAAAGAAAAACATGACAAAGAAAAAATCCAGTAAACAGTAAAATTATGTATTTTAAGACATATTTTTAAAGACATTATTGAGAGAGGAAGGGAAAAAAGAGAAGGAAAGAAAAACAAGAAAATGAAAAATAATTAAAAAAAATTCAGTGACATTATATTTAGCAATATTTTGTTCACTGGATGAGATTTCAATGGGGGAATAAAAACATTGTTTTTATTAATGAAGTATTATCGAACCTGCCACTATCACCTACCCCTTTCGGAGGAGAATAACGACTTTCTTCGCAATATATAAAGTGATAAATTTAAAGCATGTTTTAAAGCTATGCTTAAGAGAGGAAGATGAAGTGAAAAGTGAAAGTGAAAAAAAGGGAAAAAGAAGAAATATATAAAGTTGGGGTTTTGTGAAATGTTAATGCTTCCTAAAAGATCAAAATAGAAATGGAAAAAAGCAGCAAAAAAAACCCTGTATATGTGTATATATGTATAAAGTTACATTTTATAGATTATTAATGCTAATACTAAAGGATGGAGTGAAAAAATAGAAGAAAGAGAAAGCATGCTTCTGGGTTTGAACCTTATGGCTAGCTGGGGCCTTTCTGTGTGGCGTTTATATGTTCTCCCCGTGCCTGCATTGGTTTTCTCTAGGTGCTCCGGTTTCCTCCGACAGTCCAAAGACATGCAGATTAGGTCATTTGGCTACTCTAAATTGCCCATAGGTGTGAATGTGAGCGTGAATGGTTGTTCGTCTCTGTGTTAGCCCTACAGTAGAATGGTGACTTCTCTAGGGTGTAACTCCGCCTCTCACCCGAAGTCTGCTGGGATTGGCTCCAGCTTCCCTGCAACCCTGACATATAAGTGGTAAAAAATGATTACGAATGTGTTCATATGCACCTCAGCCAATCAGAAACAATTGCCAGCAGCACAGGAACAAATACATAGAGACAAAATACCAAGAGTTAAAAACAATACAATCCTGAGGAAAATTCTAGAGCAGCAAGAAATCTATAAATAACTACAGGATCCTGATAATTTTTTAATCTGTGATAAGGGTTTTGTGAATTGAAATGGAATAATCGACACATGCTGAGACACCACCATAGTTAATTTACCTGCTTAGAAATTGACTTTTTAAAGTGTGAAGAATGCAGAAGTGTTTTTTTTTACAGACCTAACAGGAAAGAGTAAGCAGGCAGAAGGCTCAAACTGACACCCACAGGATCTTTAGCTCCTTTTGTGGCTGTAAATTGGTGCTTGATGGGTTTGAACATCAACGGCACTATGATAACTGCACTCATAAAGAAACCCTAAAGTGGAAATATCGACTTGGCACACATTTACTCACCACCCGATTGAAAATCAGACACACTTAAATGTTATTTTAATAAACGTGTGGTCAATCCTTGTTCTAATCCGGAAGTATGAATACAGATGAGCCATAGATTACTGAGCAGCGTATGTCATGGTGTAATTTCAAATCAGTCAGCTTGTGCTTTGGTTTAATGGTGGTTAAAAACCCCCCACCTAACCCAGTATGTTACAAGCTTGTTCCCTGGTGCGCCCTCAGTCTAGCGTTTAGCTCATATTGAATGTTAATGCATGGGTGCATTGCCAATCCAGCACATTGCATCGTTAAACTTTTGCTGAGTCCGTCTGGAGCAAAGACATACGTATTCAGCAGATAGTAACTTCTGCTGTAATTGATAACGCAACAAACAGGTTTCTTTGTTCTCTATTTTAAAAACCTTTATCTTGTCAACTGGCACATAGAGCAACTAAAGCAAAGCCTACACTACATTACTTCTCAAATTTTGTGAATTACTGACCCTTTCACACTAAACAACATTAATTACTTGTGATCTCTTTTTGGCTGGACGTAAGAATGTGCACACTGCATGAGTGCACACAGACAGGGGTCACTCACTACACTTTCTCGCAGACGAGAGTCACACACTACGAGTGCTCGCAAACAAGGGTCACACACACTACACATGAACTTATAGATAAGAATCACACACTACACAAGTGCTCACAGACAAGGGGCACACACACTACACGAGTGCTCACAGACGAGCGTCACACACTACTCGAGTGCTCACAGACCAGGGTCACCTACTACACCAATGCTTCCAGATAGTGGTCACACACTACACATGTCACAGATGGTCACAGGGTCACAGACTACATGAGTGCTCACAGACAATGGTCGCACACTACACATGTGCTTGCTGACAAGGTCACACACTATACAAGTGCTAACAAACAAAGATCACACACTAAACGAGTGCTACACACACTACGTGTACGTGCAGACCAAGTTCACACACTACACATGTACACACAAACAAGGGTGACACACTACATGAGTGCTCGCAGACCAGGTTCACACACACTATACATGAACTCATAGATGAGGGTCACACACTACACATGCTCACAGATGAGTGTCAGACAATTACACGAGCGCTCACAGACAAGGGTCACACACTACACGAGTGCTCAGATGAGGGTCTCACACACACTATACAAGTTCTCACACAGTCACATGTTTGCAGATGCCCAAAACCCTCTTTCTCATGGAAATGAATATGAATATGTCTATTATGTGCCCTTGCAACTTTGTCCCTATTTGGAAGGAAACAAGAGAAACAATAAATAAAATAAATGTGGAGGAATTATTGGTTGATAATTGTTATAATTGTTTTTTTATTTTTGCTGCTCCTAACAACAACCATTTGGGTACAACATGCCAAATAATTTCATATAGAAGCAAACGTATTATGTTTAAATTTTGCCTCACCCTGCCACACAAATAGATGCGTGATGAACTGGATTCAGGGATCTGCTACGCATAACAGCAGCTTCATTTTTCACTCATACTCTCATTGGCTGTTTGCCAGCACTCTTCTTACAACTACTCACAGAAGGATTCACACAACGCAATTAATCTCTGAGAAAATAAAACATGCTTGAAAGTATTGGCACCTCGGTTATCGCTGGCAGCCTGAGAAAATTCCATTACCACAGGTCCATTCACACTACATGAGTGCAGAGCAGCCAGTTGTTGATCTGAAGTCATCAGCTGGGTAATTGGGGCTAAAACTGTGAAGCATTCACTAAACTTTAGATCTGGAAAATCTTAAGAATGATCTGAATTACTTTTAAATGAGCCCACATCCGTTTTGCAGTTGTCAGCATCATGAGATCAGAAAGTGATGTTGTGCAGTGAAGTGTTCTTGATGTCACTTGCTGAATGCGCTTAGACCCATTATCATTTTATTGATTGATTTTATATTTCGACGCTGATTAATTTGCAACATGATTAATGTGGCTACACAATAATGTATGCAATGTTGTTGTATGCAAAATGAATGATCCAGGTAAAGCCTGAAAAACTCGTGGAAGTTATTTTAATTCACTACTATGGTAGTAAAAATATTTAAAAATATATAATATTAATAATAAAAAAGGGAGCACTTCAGCTTCCAACGATTTCTTTTGTCTTAATTGAAGGATTAGTTTTATTTATCTTCATTTATGCATTTGTCTTGGCACACTTTCTTTATTTGATATATTCTTTAATTAATGCTAATAATATAAAACTAATTTTCACAGACTGCTAACGATCCTAGTGAACTAGCATGAGGATGTGCTTTTTAAAAGAGACTCCAAATCAGTTCTATAAATCTCTCTGGATTAAACGCCGTTTGCTAAATGCTGTAATCATAACAAAAATATGCAGCTTAAACATGACAGTATTCCATATACTCACATACTCACATTCATATTCATACTCATATTCATGAGAATTTGTATAAATGGTTGAGTAAAGGATTTATGCATAAATTTGTTTTGGGTCTGAAATCTGTGTTGCTGCATAGCCCATCTATCTTCCAGGTCAAATAACTTGTGCAATAACATATATAGGGAACACCACGAAATGGAAAGGGAGCTATACAATAACAGCTTGTCGTGATATTACATGGAAGGCTAAAATCTAATATCTGTCGAAGCTAAAAAAGTGAAACTTAGTTTTGAGCATTATTATTATGGAATTAGGAATGATGAAGGGCAAAATATTGCATACATTTAAAGACAGTAGGCAGCTGGAACTTATTTAAACATCCACATTGTAGGATGCCACCACCTTATTTCTCCATTAGTAAGCGTGTATTAGAACATACAGTGGCCACCAGGTACTTCCAAGTACTTACATTCACACTCCCTTGCTTTTCCATGCTAAGAAGTATGATCCTCGATTTTTCTAAATTTGGGTTCTCAAACTTGTTAGCCAGCACCAGCAAACACTGACTCCTCTTATTTCTTCTCCCCCCTTTTCGTCCTTTTTTTGTCATCCTTTCTGTGCTTCTTTCTGGATTCATGTTGATACTTGTAAAAACATGAAACGCAAATTCGCTCTCTAGGGGTTTGTCTGTTCTGTGCTATTGTAGTGGTGCAACATGGCGGCTCCGTAGAGGTGGACCCGCTCCCTATGAAGATATAAAGGGCTCATTCTAAGCTTACAAAAACACAATGATTCGTAGCTACAGGTAATTATACACTAATGAAAACATACTTATACCCATAGTTACCCATATATATACCCATATATACCCATATATAACCATAGTTATATTATATTATATTATGCCCTGAAAACCCTACATAGACCTTTAAGTGTCTTAAGTCTGTAATGCCGTATTGGGTTTAAGCTGTGTTTTTCCTCCAAATACCAAACATGCTTAAGAGCAAATTGTAACTCTTTCATTCCATCCCTTTGACTGTCTGTCCATTAGTGTAATATGTACTTTTGATTGGACAATGTGTGCTTCTTCAAATGCATTTTGGGCCAAAAGAAAGGGGTAAAGAAAATAATCCACCTTGTTTATTTAATTCCAATAGGTTACACTTGCTACTATATCGCTGTCAATCATTGCTGGTGATGTTTTACTCATGTGTGTGAAAAATATCACTGCAAATGTAGACCAAATTCATGGAATGAAATCTAGTGGTTCATCAGCCACTGGCTTAAGAAGTTTAGAAAGAAAGCCTCAAGACAGCTAGAAAGTTATCAGTCCCAACCTGGTCAGGGGTTCAAGACCCATCATTGCCAAGCTGCTATTGTTGGGTCCTTGAGCAAGGCCCTTAACCTTAGCTACTCCAGAGGCACCATATCATGGCCCAGCTTCCTAAAAAAAAGACTGGGATTTTTTTTGTTCTGTAATGTATATGTGACAAATAAAGACTTCTTCTCAAGTTCTTCATACCATTCTGTGTATGTCTCATGACTGCTGATGCTATTGCAGTCAGTTCCACAAAATTATTGTTTATTGTATATTATTATATATTATGTATATTCCAGATATAATGTATGTATGTTTGCGTGCAAAATGCATCAGCCATCCATTACTCTGTTATTTTGTGGAAAGAGAGTAGCAAAGGGCCACCAATGAGCAGATATTATGTAGCTGGATCTCAGAATTTTCACTGCAATGGTTGCATGTGTGTGTGTGTGTGTGTGTGTGTGTGTGTGTGTGTGTGTGTGTGTGGTGTACAATCAGTGTACTTTAACACCTCAATGTCACTGCTGGGTCAACATGATAGGTTAGCAAGCAATTAAGACACAGTGTGCATGGAAGAAGATAAGAATAAGGAATAAGAATCCCTTCCAATTGTAGTCGTATTGATGACTTTAAGTAAAAGACCAGCCTGGGTGAGTAAAGTATGCTAGTTGCTATATTTAATAGTCTTAGCTACAGCAAGCAGCCCTCATACAGTATTACATGGATAAATGATTACAATTTCCTAAAAAATTAACTTAGAGCAGTTAAATATAGACCTAAGTGAGCAATTTAAAAGTCATTTTTCTCTGTGCTTATAACTTCACTTTTCTATGGCAAGGTTGACCTTTCCTTGGAATTGCCCGTTGTTAAATTACAAGATATATTTGAAAATAATGAAAACCTCAAGAAGTGTTCCAGCACCTTGTGCAGAACGTATCTGCTAGCTGTATCTGCTGACCCAAATACTGAACCATTCCGATTCATACCGAGAATCATTTTGTGGATTAACATTTAATTTTAATCTAAATAGATTAATAGCGTGGAATATTTCTCCTGGCATTGCCCTGTCAAAAAATATACACCCTACTGCGCTCTCTTTGTCTACATGACCTTTCTAATGAAATTGGTTTGGATTGACTCCAAAAGCTTACATCAGCTTTCTTTTTTTGAGACTCTCTTATGAATAGATGCTTTCTTACCTAACCACCCTCTGAGGCAGTCTTTTTTAGGGGATAAAATGAGCATCCTGCACTTTCACTAGAAAAGCTACAGATTTATGTCTTTAAGGTTTAGATACTGGCTTTGGGGTGGTACCTTAAACGGACATTAAGTACCGCTGTTATGTCTTTGAAGATACATTTACTGTAACCTGGGCAACAAAATTGAACCTGGGAGCACAAAAAAATGATGATCTACCCAGAATACACTGTGATGGCTGGGTGAAGAGGCGATAAAATAGAAAGCTGCACGACATTGCTGACACTGATGAGATACAGCGCTCAGTAAGTTTATTGTTGCTGAATCAGATGTGTTTTTTGCTCCCTACTGCAACACACACAGAGTCAAATTAGCACATTACAGCACTGCACACACGCACACACACACACACACACACACACCCTTGAACAGACAGTATCCTGCTCAGAGTCACTCTACGCCATCGACATGCAATTAGTTACCTAGCAAACCAACCAAGCCGGCAAGATCTGGCCTTGCATAAATCTTGTGTAAAATCTGACATGCTTCTAACCTAAGAATGAGTGCTCAAAAATAGCCTGGGCTAAATATGGAGAGAAAAACCTCTCTAAAATTACACAAGCAGAGAAAAAAGATAGGGCAAACGAACACCCTACTGCTAAAACATGTGGCTATGCAAAAATAAATGACAGATATTAGGCTATAAGATTCTTATTTGATTAATGGATTTTGTGAAGTTGGCACCTTATATATTATATACATTCTTAGATGAATTGTTTACTCATATCTCTAGCCGAGAAAAGACCCCAGAGAGAAGTGGTTTCAATAAGTAAGGAATAAAACACTTGGGGTGTGCTGTTATAGGACAATAATCAACGCCAGGGTGATCCTCTTGCACTGACAGAATCACTGAGGCGTTTTATTAATCGTATTTCTCTTCACATTTTTAACAATTGCAATTTGCCATTTATTACAGAACATCCTACGTTTTATGTGTTTATTGTTACGTGTAGTAATGTGAAATATCCAAGTAACAAGTTCCTGTTATCACTTATTGTATAGGAGCTGTTAACATCATTCTCTCACATTGCCCTGTAGACCATTACTGACCATTACAAAGCACTGATACTAAAGACTTCTTACATTGGAGTCTCCTGAGAGACCTAGACTATTTTAATCTGTGTGTTATACTGTTAGTCTTTGATTATGTGAATCACCCTCCATGCAAGTCTTCATGAATGAGCTCGCACTAGAGAAACAAAGAGCATTAGAACAGGCACATGACTATAAACCTGTGATTGGAATTACATCTGAAACTACTGGCTAACTAACTCAATTATTATGAGATGAATAACATAAGCTAGTACAGTGCATCTCTTGCTAATCAATGTTTTAGGACCATGAAGAGCGCTATAGTCTTAAGGTCTTTACACATACAGCATGATTTGTTATTATGCTTTTTTCATAACAGTATATTTTTTTTGAACAACCAGATGAATGCTTGCACATCAAAGACGAATGTTCATTTGCGGAAAAGTGATGTTTATTTCTTCCTCAAACGGCTCGATTTTTCTAAATTTTGTCCAGGAAGGAACGCATCCAACCAATCAGGGTGTAGGGTGTGGAAACGTCATCACACTGCTGCAAGCATGATGGGGTCTCGCATCATATAAAAAAGAGTCTTTCGTTCGTTTTGTGTCTCAAAACCCACACAAGAGCAACAAAAATTATGAAGATAATTACTTTAAAGACAAGGTATAAAATAAAAGAAATGAACAGAAGAAGCGCAGGCAATGAAAACGGTTGGAGTAAAGTAGCCTAGACTACTAGAGTTTATTGACGTGATTGAGTTTCAACTCCTGAACCAAGCAGTGAAACCCCCGTGTTGGTACCTGCTTCTCAAGATAGGACGTACACAAGGAAGTTTTTTCCTCCTTTTTTGTAAAAGAATAATATATCATCATTTATCGACGCCATCATCATGCGATTATTTTTGTGGAACACTTGCTTAATCACGTCGAGTTTAACGTGAATATTAATGTTGTGTTCAATTTTAGCATTTTGAGGCAGTTTGTAAATATTGCTTCAGTGTCATATGAGGATAAAAGCTTGTATTGGTACTTCTCAGACGCAGAAATTTTATAGCCAGTGTTATCCAAGGCACTGGAAAACCAGTCCACTCCTTAGGCCTCTTAAGGGATAGACAGGACAGTCTTCTTGGTTATCAGATTAATCAAATGATTCATGATTAATGTTAAAAAATCCTTGGTAGTGAGGAGTAGAATTTGGAAGAGGGTAGATTGTGCTTTCCTCCGAGTGTGTTATGCTGCCCTGTGACATGAGCATGAGCAGCGGTTTGAAAAGATATGATTGGCTGACTTCATATGTCTCAGGAAGCATGCGTTAGCCTTCATCCTGTTGTATGATAGGCGAGAGCTGGCTGTTGGAAGAAACTGGAGGAAAAAATAAGCATTCAAATATTACCACCACAACCGACAGTACATAAAAAGTAGAGCAGGTTACAGTTCATGTTTTCAGGCAAGTTATTACCCAGTCTGATCTGTGCCATTTCATGAATGTGTACTCTACATTATGTTCTTGCCACTGCCTGATCTGTAACCTGTGTAAATATTTGAAAAAATATCTTTTGTGTATGTAACTTTTGTATTTGCGTTATTTGCAGGACATTTTTATTAGCGTTTTATACTACTTGCGATAATGAAAATCTGTATTAGTGATGATTTTGTGTTGAATTCAAAAGCATAAATGAAAACCATGATAAATGAAAATTGTTTATACGATGGTATAAATATACACCCACCAACCACTTTATTAGGAACACTATACTAATACTGGGTAGGACTTCCCCTTTGCTTTCAGAACAGCCTCAATATTTCATGGCTTGCATTCCCCAAGATGTTGGAAACATTCATTTGACATCCTGGTCCATGTTGACATAATTACATCACACTGCAGATTTATAACATTCATCACGTTCTACCACATCCCAAAGCTGTCCTATTGGATTCAGACCTAGTGAATGGGGAGGGTATTAAATACACCGAAATCACTGTCGTGCTTATAGACCCAGTTTGAGATGATGTGTGCCGTGTGACATGGCGCATTAAAATGCTGAAAGTAGCCATTATGAGATGAGTATATTGTGGCCATAAACCAATGCATGTGTTCAGGAACAGTACTCAGAAAGGCTACGGCATTCACGCCATGCTCTATTGGTATTAAAGGATGCCAGAAAATGCTCCCCACACCATTACACCACCACCACACGGAACTCTTGACACACGACAGGTTGGGTTCATGGAATCATGACTCTTGATGCCAAATTCTGAACCCACCAAAATTAAGTTTAACCTTCACGATTAAAGTTAACAAGATCAAAAATTTCCCAATTCTCATGTTTAATGTGAAGATTAACTAAAGCTCTTGATCTGTATCTGCTTGATTTATTAATATACTGCTTCATTTATATATGTATTCACAGTCTGACTCCAAGCTAAATTTCTTACCTAAGTCTACCAAACCTGACACTTAAGAAGTAGTGAGTATGATCACATAAAAGCATTTTATGGAGCGAGTTAGGAGCACTTAAGAGCTAACTTGTCTCTTTGCGTCTGATCCAGTAAACAAAAGGATTTTCAGCTACAATTTGTCCACGGTGCTTGTGGAGAGGCTGGGCTTTGTGACGCCAACCTCCTGTACAACAGTGTGAAGGGTCTGTTACTCAAATCTGACTTGATAATTAGTTGTTGAGCTCAGTGTGGGGAAAACACTGAAGTGTGTGTAGTGAAGTGACTCTCCAAGACTGAATTTAAAGGGTACTGCCCCCTTACTGATTTTGAACTGGAGCTCAAACAATGTCAGAGTTTATTGTAAACCAGCTAAAGCGTTACAAACTATAGCAAACATGAGCTGAACACTGACATCAGGGATGCTTCGCCTCATGTTTACCTCCTTTTCTTACTTGGGCACAGATGTAATTGGCCAGATGTGGTTATTTAATTATAAACTGGCTAATGTCATAATTATGAGATTTGGCAATTAATTTTCATACAAATAATTGTGATTAGTACTTTA
This sequence comes from Parauchenoglanis punctatus, assembly GCA_030068025.1. Lineage (NCBI taxonomy): Eukaryota > Metazoa > Chordata > Actinopteri > Siluriformes > Auchenoglanididae > Parauchenoglanis > Parauchenoglanis punctatus. Next base: position 2,700,034 of record JAQQZU010000012.1, read on the forward strand.
ATTGTCCCTTTTTGTTGATTTCTTGCTCATTACTTAAATATAACGGTAGGGTAATTTTGCGCACACACACCCCTACACTAACACTGACCGGAAGACTTTTTCTTTTTTGTCTTTTGGATAATAAAATAAATACTGCACAAATAATGAATATATAAGGCAAAAAATGCACACATTTAACCAAAATGCACTGTTTCAAACTAATAAACAAAATAGTATCTACTGCACATTTTAGGGAAATAAATTGTATCAAGTTAACCAGTGTGAACTGTTGAACTGTTCCCTTAATTTCTGTCTAAAAGAAACATTTTCATTTGTGGAGTGATACATATCATATCAGCAACCCTAGCTGGAACAAGAAAACATGAAAATTTTTTCTTGTTGGTCCTTAACAAAAAACAATGCCTTGTCAGTTCTGCATGTCAGCAAAATCTGTCTGCATAAGGGGGATTTAATGCAAATCTTTTACAAGTGAAGACAATGCACTGCATCCAGAATGCTAAGACCCCTCACAGTACATTTTTAAGCAGTGAATCAAATGGGAGCTGGAAGCAACTGAATGTACAGTATGCATCAAGTCTCATTTTTCTGGCCTTTCCATGAAATCCTATCAGTATTGTGAGCATCTGAGATGGACATGATTTTACAAAGAAAACATTACATTTAGTAGCTGTGTCACAATTGGCATACTTTTAATAATTCTGGGAAACTGACTGAAATGTAGTGTGTTATTAACACCCAGAGGATGTACTAAAGTCGTTGAAAAATTTGGGCTTTTTTTTGTGCTCAGGCTGTGAATAGTGGAAGGGGCGGAGCCTCCAAAAGTCACTGAGGTTACTGTTTGCTGCATCATGTACGCAAAGTGTTACATGTGTCTTGGATAATTCTCCACCACACCACCAGAGGGCACCCACCATTGAAGTCTAGAGACATTCATTTGTTCTTTCCATTTCCTGTCTGTATGGTGTATAAAGCACAAGGTCATGTATGAATATGAAGTCTTGCTGACAGTATGATGTAAATGTAAGTTCTGAGCCTTTGGTTCTTGACTGTCTTGGTAAATTATATTTTTGCATTTAATATTGACCTCAGGCCAAAATGTAAATTTCTGTGAGACCTACTGAGGTTATGTTAGGCAATATCACACAAGATTAATGCACTTAAGTCCAAGGTCAGAATTGTGCATAAGTGAGACAATGCCTCAAACTGAACACGAATTTTTAGGAGGAAATGGAAATGACAATTTATCATGCAACACTCCGTGCCAAAAATAATCACAAGAACAGCCTTCACAGAAGCAGAAGGAGCAATTAAAAAGCCCCAAATGTCATGTTTAAAAATTTCACTTCTCCTTTGTGCAATAAAGACTCAAGGAAAGAGTGAGGATACGTTTGCTGGAGTTCCTTAAGAGACATAATCCAGATTTCAAGGAGTTTAGACAAAAAACAGTCAAAACACTAAACGATAATATCCACCCCTTTCTTTTAACAGTACAAATTATGACTAGTATTGAATTATCTTGAGCACTTACACTAAATATATTAAAGAAGTGTTAAACCGGTGTTAATTTCAAATCCACCTATGCTCAGTTGTATGGTTGCACAATAAATGTCACTGATCTGAGAGGTCTCACAGCTACAACCGATCAGGTTAATCCAAGGAACTGCCTTTGAAGCTTGCAATGCAGTTGTTCTTGGGGAAAAAGCTGGAGAAGGTTATAAAATGTTTAGCAAAGCTTTGAACCTTTCGAAAGAGCACTGTGGTATCCATGATAACAAACTGGAAAAAATATGCCATAACCCAGACATTGCAGATCAGTCTGTCCTTCAAATCGAGCACACAGGCAAGAAGGGTAATTGTCAGAGAAGTGCCCAAGAATCCAGCTGCAACACTGAAGGACTTACAGAGCTCAATGGCTGAGACAGAACCTATACAGACCTTGTCAATATCAGCTCTTTACAGATCTGGCCTCTATGGGAGAGTGGCCAGAAGGAAGCCACTTCTGATAAAGGCTACAAAAAAGACATGCCTGGAGTTTGCTAGAAGGCATGTGGCAAATATGAGAGCTTTCAGAGAAGGATTTTGAGCCATTTGGTCTAAAAGCAAAGCATTATGTTTGGTACAGACCAAGTACAGTCCAAGACCCAGGTAACACCATTATTGCCATTAAGCACAGCGGTTGTCAGATCTTGCCTGGGGGTGTTTTTTTTTTTTTATATTGCGTGTATTTATATATATATATATTTACCTGCAGCACTTGGCCTGCGGCTTTGTGCCCACAGCCGAGTCACAGCCGTGCTGATATTCAGTACAACAGTACTCTTGCCTTTTATATGATGTTGCTTAAGTATATCATAGATTTTGCATAATACACCATTATCACATTTCTACTGATTAATGTATTTTTGATAAAAATCTAACAAAGTAGACCCGTGTGAACATCAGTGAACATGGCTAAGACTGTACCAGAGCAGGATCTGAAAAAAAGTGAGCCTAACAGGAAGGATCTGCGTCATGCAGAGGAACAGTTGCATGATATGCTGCATAGCAGCAGGGGCGAGAGGAATCTTCCTGCGCTGCTTTCCCATTGAGAATGCACCCAAATTACATCCTCACAGCAAATTACACCACTCATTTGAACCCAAATCTCAGACGTCCTCCTAAGTGCTAAGTCCAGTTTCTAATTACAGACATACAGGGAAGCTCACACAAGGCTTAACTTGATATATTCTTTCAGCTCACTAGATCCCACAGGCATCATGTGCGAAATGCACATATCTGGGGCTGTACCCACACCGATGCTCATATACTCCTGGCCTGCGGAAGATATGACTATAGTCTTGGGTTTGGAAGCTTTCCAGAGGCGCTAGGCACAGCAGCTCAGTGCTGAGAGCTCCCAAAATATATTTAGAGAAGTCTTCCCACTTGGATGCCATACTGGTAACACCCTCCAGGCAGCTATTTTGAGGCAAGCATGACTAGACCTCTATGTGTTTGAATGCAGAGCTATACGTGTTGGAAGACGCACATAGACATTTGGAAGCGAAGTCGTCACGAACGGCACTGGGCACCAGCTGTAGCTGCAGATCTACATACGCTTGGCAGTTCCTCGTCAGGAAGTGGACAGAAGTTGTGCACTAGTGTCCAAGTCTCGCTTGTAGATGTGCTACTTTGATATTACACAGTGTTCAGTTCTTACTGTTACTGCACTGTTCTTTGTTGCTACACTTATGCAAGTATAGGACCCAAAAATGTGCTTGTTCAAAATTCATTGACAAAACTGACAACACAGGAAGTAGACCTAGCGATCTTTCAACTGCGAATTGGACTTTTAAGGATTCATCCCATCATCCCATGGTCCTCACCTCATATGCTTTGTAAATGAGAATATGCACTCAGTGTTCTTTCTTTGGTAAAAATGACCCCCCCCCCAATCCCTCCCCCCTTTACACCTACATATGCTTTAGATTCAGAGAGAAAGAGAAAGAGAGAGAGTGAGAGAGATATGGAGAGAGGAGGAGTGAGTGAGTGCAGGGAGACTATTCACTCTTGCACATCCACGATGGTTGCTATGGGAACAAAGTATTGGTTCCATTTTTTAAAATAGTTCTCTTCTCGTCCCTCCTTCTTCTTCCATCCCTTCTTTCCCAATCCAATATCTTTTTCCCTCTCCCTCTCTTTCTCTGCCTCTCCCCTTTGCTTCTCGCTCTCCCTCTGTTTTCCCAGTATCCCTCTCTCACATAATCTCTCTCTCTCTCTCTCTCTCTCTCTCTTTGCACCTCTCTCTCTCATTTGGTGGTTTTCGGTCTGTTCCGTGTTGAGTTGTCATGGCGACTGGCTGTAGGTGTGTGAGCGTGTGAAACAGAGTGGGCGTCACGGAAGTGACATCTCTTGGGCTATAACCCATCTTCCTCTTTCTCTCTCTTTCTCTCTCTCCCTCTCTTTTGCTCTCTCACTCGCTGTGGGGGCGAGGAGGACACAAAAGCAATGTCAGAATGGGTTTTAAATTCCTCGCCTCTGTGTGTGTAATATCTATACTGCTCTCTCTCTTTATCTAAATATATATCTATATGTGCTGCGGTATAGATGATAAAGCCAGGAATTTATATATCTAGTAGGAATGGGCAAAATGATGACATGATACCGATATCGTACTAAGTTCTTTTACAGAATGCCTTTCTGTGAGAGTTGCAGGTTTCCTCTGTACTTTTACGTCACCGACAATGTCTCAGCTTTACTCACAGTAACAAGGTGCTGATTGGACGATACAATCTGTGCAAAAAAACCCACACTTTTTAATGTTTTTTTTTGTTTTTTTAAGTGGTCCAGATACCAAACGCAAATATCACGATACAGTGTCTTGCATCTTCCATATTTGAAGCATTAAAAAAACTTATGGTTGCATAATTATTGTGTCGGAACGTCACAAGTATCACAAGATATTTTTAAACCACATCACCCTCCCCTAATGATCAGTTCCATGACACAGAAAGAAATGTTTCTTCCTAAGCGTTCCATTAGTCTTATTTTTGTACCAGTTTTAGTGTTTTACATTGGGAAAAATACTAACTCTTCCAGTGTGGGTTCAAGCTCTTTCTCCATCCCTTTCTTTCTCTCCATCATCTTGGCAGATGGAAGGTGTGTGTCTCCGTGTTCCCGGCCTCACACTCCTCTGAATGGCCACGCCCACGACTCCCCCGGCTGGAGCCGCCCGCTCCGCGTCCGAGACGGAGACCAGTTCTATATGCTGGACCAAGAAGAGGTAAACACAAATACACACATAATCACCGACTGTAAATGAACTTGCACAAGGATGGAAATAGAAACCTGGTGTGCTCCCACTGTTGTCCACTAGAGGGAGCACTTGCTCTTCAGAGAAGCTATAATTCCTTCTAGCCACACCTCCTGTTTCCTCAGACTCCATATAGAGTGGAGTTAATGGACCATGGATTCCTGCAGATGTTGGATGATTCATATTTAGATGTATGTATTGTATTATTGTTCAAATTTGCCCCATCAGAAGAGCCCAGATTTCCCACAGAGACACGTTCACAAGATCCTTGTCAGCCCATGTGAAGTATGTTCTTTAGCAGCCCATAATGTCAAAACAATTTTTTAAACATCATATCCACTGTCTCCATTGTTTTCCACTGTTCGAGGTAAGGGAAATAATCTGTCGATGATGACAAATGTGTTGGTATGTCTTTGGGATGCCAGGGGATCAGTGATGAAGTCTGTGATATTGCCATAGGACTGGTAACTGTTTGCGGAGCTCAATAAGCAAGTCCCTTGATGTGCTTGACTGAGCGTAAAGATTCATTATATCTGCCTCAAGTTAAAGGTCATCCAAATCGACCTCTTACTAAGGCTGAATCCCGGGATGACCAGAACTTTGTAATCTATAAACCACATCAGTTTTCAATTCAATTTTATTTGTCTAGCACATTCACCAATGGATATTATCACAAAGCTGCTTGGGAATAGCAGCATGAGATGTGGGACTAGTAAATAGTAATCTTTAGGGTGTCCATATGGGACTATCTACAGCAGCAGACAGTGAATCAGAAGAAGAACATTAGGCAGATCTGGAAGTTGAGAGGATCTACAACAGAACAAGTGAGTCAGGATCAGGCACCGGCACCACATACACAGCAGGAGTATGCAAACAGCTCGACAGAGTGGGTGCGAATTATTAGGTACGCTCTTATCGTACAATAGTTTATAAGGATATGAGAGAGTGCAAGCAAGGACTCCGTCAGGTCTTGCTTTGAGAGAATAAGTAAAAGACAGAGCCAGAATGTAACACAGGTATGAGGGCACCCTGGGATATAAAACATCCCACCATTTCACATGATCACTCTGCAAACCTGAGTGATCGTTGAAGAGTGGCGGGTGACAGCGTAGAAGCATCCCAGTTTACATCAGCGCTTCATGCCCATAAACCCCCAAGTCTATACCTTCTCTTAAGAGAAAAGCTGTTTACCAAATAGTGAGAAGTCAGAAGATTGAAGCCTGAATCCTGAACTCTAATTAGAAGGTTGCTTTGTAGGAAATTTCATCCTGCCCTGGGAATAAGTGGTAAATAGTGTATACAACTCAAGTACCATCAGGAGGAGTGGAATAAAGGTAACGGTTCCTTGTGTCTCTCCTCCATCATTTCCCATCTTACTGCAACCATGTTACAGGGTTTTCACTGGTGTCTCCTCCCATTGGCTTTCAAACTGTCTGGATAGAGCATCAGCTTTTCTATTTTTAGAATGGGGCAAGAAGGACGTGTGAAGTAGAAACGTGTAAAAAAAAAAAAGAAGCAAAGAGCCCAGTATGCTTGGTATTTCCTTGCTTAGTGCACTTAATGTATTCTAATGAACAGAGATCTGTTTCTATGATCAGAGCAAATGAGAAAAAGCTGTTCTGTGCCCTCGAGCCAGTATCTCTGTTCATTCAAAACTGCATTAATGGCAAGTAATTCAGTTTCCCACATCACAGTTCCTTTGCTTAGGGCTGGGCTTACACAAATAGAGGCACATGGATGGGATTTGGCTGGATCACCATGCTGTTGTGACAGTATAACTGGGATTCTATTTGTATAGGCAACTACATCTGAAAGCTAAAGAATAACGGAGCTTGAGAACCATTTCTCAAGGTATTGACCGGCCTTATCTATGCATTTGTCCTGTCAGAGTTCTAGGGGTTTTTTTCTCTTCAGGAGAAAAAGGAAGGGTGAATCAATGGTCTGTGGTTCTCTAGCAGGCAGGCAAACACTTGAAAATTCGAATAATGTGATGCTTAATGGAGGAAGAGTGAATTAAAAAGAGGTAAATCATGATTGTGCATGATGTGACGTGGCTCAAAGCGGAGTTACTGCTACCCGCTTTATGTTGATTATTTTCTACACAACACAATATCCCGGAGTGATTTATTTTGAATAATTTATCACTAATTAAAGTATGACATACTTTTTAGCTGTCTATAGTTATATGAAATGTTGTGGAACATCCATGAAAGAAATTATCCCCTTTGATCACTTATGTTATAGCAGATATACATTTTTTTTCTCTCTTTTATAAATTTGTCACACACAAAAGATGCAGCTTGTCATATTACTGAGAAGCTGAAAAGAGCAAACGCCTTTGTCCTGAAGACTTTCCCGTGTTGGAAAACTTACTGACTAAACTGCTCCATATCAATCTAAATGCTTCTTTGGTGTTAAATAACAACACCGATTTAAACCCATTTATTAATAGTTTATTATTTGTGGACATTGTCTGAAGCATCCACCATACAAGACCCAATGAATAAGTTGTTAACTTAGAAATTATAATGTATTAAAACCAGCGCATTAATATTAACATTTGGTTTCAGTAACCGTTGGAACTGCTGTGAGAAAATTAATAAACACTTTCTGACCAATCAGTTTCAGGAATGAAACAGCCCTGTTGTATAAATAAGCACTTTTCCATAGAGTGAGTGTGTTTCTTTGTTCTTTGGGGCATTTATAAACCCATATGCCATTACCCATAGTGACCTGTTGTGCACACAGTATTAGATTATTTTTTCTTTTTCACTCAGACTAGGGTCCAAAAGTCCGAGACCACATTGCAAATATGGGATTTTTTCCATATGAAATTGGAAATAAACTGAAAGTTTTAGAATTTTGAAATATGCACAACAAAGAAAGTAAATGTTCAATATCTTGAATATTTAATATTCAGGATTCTGTACTATTTCTAGGTCCCTATATAAATGTAAGCAAATGTGCGATATTGACTAACTCATGTTAAGTGCTTTGTACAAAAGGTCAGATTTTCCTCACGCCTAATCTTTTCTATTGAAGCGTGTGTTCAGATGGATTTGATTGAAAATGAATCATAAAGTTTTGCAGAAACTTGTGGAGTCCATGCCAGCTCGAGAGCACGCTGTCATTAAAGCAAAAAAGAAGACAGAGCAAATACTTAGAAACTCATGAAATTCATGTAAACATTTCAAAGATTCTACTTTTCACACAAGCTGTCAGTAATATAATTTGTATTGAAAATTGTGGTATTAAATTAGAAATTTGGACCTCACTGTATATTCTCTGCAGATCTAGTTTCATAACTATTTTGGTCACTCTTAAATGTTCCAGAGCAGAGGACAGTAAGGATAATAGGTTCATATTTGGTAAAGTGGATGTATGTATGTAGATTTGTCATGATACCAAAATGCCAAAGTTTTGTGATTCTCAATACATAAACTGGCCAAAAAATAATAATAATAATAATAAATAAAAATAAATAGGGCAAAACACACTGAACATCCAAAATCCAAATAGTGAATGATAAATTCCTTCCTTTTTATGAATACAAAACTCTGTATAAGTTAATTTAATAGATACTAAATAAAAAAAAAAAGATTTAATATAATATATTATTAAATTAACTCGAAAACATCCACAAAATGCTAGGTAGAGTAGATAATGCCACAGAGTAAGAGCCCAAACTGCACTTTTATTATGATATAAATAGTACACCTCAATCAGCAAATAAAGGAGTGCAGAGCGGTGGAAGGCTCAATGTTTGCAGTGTGCATGTAACTGCATCAGTTCATAAAGGTTGCACAGTAATCTCCGTTACGAACGCCAATATTTTGTCACACTCCTTCAAAATTAGGCTACATAAAAATTAGATGTTTAATTTGTGATGACAGTCATGAAGAAGTGAACATAGTGTTAGAAGACTCATGACTCACCACATGGGAAAAGCAGTTAATCATATGCCTGAATTAAACTCTAAATAAATCATTTAACCATCTAACCTGCTGAGTAAGCAGAGGTCGCCAAGCTTGTCAGACTGATTTCTCACCCAATGCCACTCTTAATCAGCAGGGTAAAAAAAAAAAAAAACATGTCCAAAGCTCACACATTTAACCCGTCTTTTCCATAAGTTGAAGTTGTTTTCTTTATCTTGGTACATTCAGGTTTTATTGGATTCAATTGTAATGGGATAAATGATAAAAAACTACCAATTGCAGTCCAAATTGTAAGTAAAAAAAAAAAGATAAAATTTCAAAACTAATCATCAAAGTGTTCAATGGAGAAATGCAAAATAAAGGCCTTTTCAAAGTGCGTTAATGAATTTGCATGGTTGATGCTTCCAGCACCCAGTATTGTCCACCAGCCTCATCTTTTGGTGTTTATTAATGCTGGAGCATAATTTTCCTTCCATCCATCCATTATCTATACCACTTTATCCATCTGGGTCGCGGGGAAGCTGGAGCCAATCCCAGCATCTTCGGGCGAGAGGCGGGGTACACCCTGGGCAGGGGTGTTTTCCATCCATCTATCCATTATTCATACCGCTTATGCCTTAAGGGTCATGAGGAAGCTGGAGTCAATCCCAGATTGAGGTCAGTAGAGGTGGGGTACACCCTAGGGAGGTCACCAATCGGTCACAGGACTAAGACAGGGACAACCATTTACCCTAACATTATTTTGTAATGTGGAAATTTTCCAAATGACCCTCCCACTTTGGTCACTATACTTTGTCAGTTCACAAATGTTCCGTAGTCAAGGACCCCTTTAGCTGAAAAACAAAATCCACTGACCTCCTAAGAAGCTCAGAATTATTATGAAGTATTCAAATATTAGGCGCATTCTTCAGATGTGCACAATAATGTTATAGCTATTATTGGAGTTAGGGTTATTTCTTTAAACTTTACACCAAAAGAACGCAATAGTGTCCGAGTTGCCATTTATAGATTAATTATAGATATAGATTTATACATGTTTTTCAGTTGGGATTAAACTATTCAAGTGACCAGTTGATAATTGTAAGTGTCAATAATAAATGCAACTTTATTAATGGAGGGTTGTGATTTCCATTAATGTAACAACATAAAAAAAGACCTCCTGAACCACTGCTCTAGATTAACATAAGCAATTTCCCTTCGCTTGGTTGGTTAGTGACAAAAACCTCAGTTGGCCTGGAGGGGGCAGTAAGCTCACTCACTATCTCGGGCCATGAACAGCATGTAGTCATTTTTTACTCTCACAAAGCCATTCTATGTTGGTCAAAAATGGCCCATGAAAGCCCCTTCATATTCTTTTTTCTTTTGAAGATTAAATTGGTGTCTTTTTATTTCACAAAAAAGCTCCATAATTTATCGATTGCGTTTGAGATTTAGCGACTTTCATCTGTCCAAGTTGGCCTTAATCTTTGGAAGTAATGGAAGTGTATTGATCTGTACTGTACAAAATCCTGTACACTGGTGTTATGTCAAACTTTAATCAGATTTCATACCAGCTATTTTTTTTATCAGGGAAAAAAGGTAGGAAACATTACCATTCCTTGTGGCTGGAGAGGTACCCTTAGGCATGTGGCTTTTACCTTGTGTATACCTGTTGCGTATATCTTACAGGCCAATATAGTACACCTTTAAAAATGTATTCTAGAATCTAATTGAAAGGTAAAAAATTAATGAGGTCCTTAAGATTAAATTATGTACCTATAATAATTTTAAAGGTATACTCTATGCAGGTTTCCAGGTGAAATATAGTACGCACTGATGGTATCAGAGTGACAAGGATTGGTAGAGTTTACATTTTTTTCTGAGAATGTGTAGCCTTTGACTGTATCTAGCTATTCTGGAGCTGAATAAGCAGGGTCTGTGAACAGCCACAAGGTGTCGTCTGCAAAAAAGTACCAAGTAATGCCCTTTTTCTCTGACTTACTGAAACTTATCCATGTGTCTAATCTGACTGCCTTTCCAAAAATAACTACACAGCAACTGAGAATGCTTGACCTTCTGTTTTGAACCCCTAGCTGGTTAAAAAGAAGTCAAAATCAATCCATTTGTGAGAATGAATGCTATTCAAAGGAGTCAATTTTGTGTTTGTGTTTCACTACATTTAAAGCAACTTATTTTATGTTAATTACCCTATGTTAAGTAAAATACTACCTACGGAGATATAAAATTAGAAGCAAAAACAAAAAGTGTTTAACCAGACTTTTCTAATCAGATATTTCTCAACATTTACTCTCTTGAGATTTTTGTTTTTGTGAATATCATTTTATATATCAACTCAGATTAAATTCTTTTTGACATTACACAAGATTTATTTTTAGACTTTGATCTGCAAACTGTATATCACGCTTTTTTATGAGTTTATTCACAGGATTTTTATGAAAATTGTAAAGCTTCTTTTCTAAACCCTTGACTCCACCCTAGTTTTTTAAATATCTAGTTAGAAAAGGGGGATTGAAGTGTCTTTCTCTTGACTTAATTAACTGTCATTTGAGTTAATAGAGAATTACCTTCCTGTTATAAATCCCACCGTAGCTGGGAGTATATAATCAGGAAACATTCTCAAACTATGTAAAAGAATTGATAGATTTTGATAGGAAGTTCTATTAAGGTTGCTAATGATTATAGACTTTCAATAATCTGTTTTTTTAAGTAGGGAGCAATACATCTACACCTTGTATGCTTTCCCTTTTATTGTATTGATGGCTTTTTTCACCTTCCTCCTCTATATGGAATCATAGAAATCTTAAAAAACCCATTCTTTACTGTTAGGGATGTTAGCAGTATACCCAATTCAGTAGAAATTCTCCTGAGCCTTAGTCACAGCCTGCTTTCATTTGTAGTTCCTGCTATAACTTATGACACTTCCTTTTGCTTGAGACAGCAATTTCTCTGCTTTTTTCCGCTTTCACAGAAATTACTTTTGGGACTAAACATGGCATATCCAGTTTCCCACTTGTGTATTTTCTTTAGCTAATATTTATTTCATGTAAATCTCTCAGAAAGCCTTTGGTGTATTTTTTTCTAAGAGCTTGTATTCATCATGTTTTAGCTGATTTAGTTCTCCCTGTTCTTCTCGTTTATTTATTCTGCAACAACATTTATTCTTAATAAAGCTCTTGGAGGTCTGCCTGATTTTCAGTCAATTTAATATTGATCTAAAATAAATCTCAATTCCCTTAACTTTTTAAAAAGAGAAGCACAAACTCTTGATCAATGACTTTTTCCTCTTGTTTGAAACAATGTTGCGTAGATTGTTCTGTTGCACCTGTTACACCTGAATTCTACGTTCTCTGTGCATAAAACTCTAGGACCTGTTATTTATTTGGCGCTCAAGTAAACTGGCGATAAAATACTCAAATTTACACTGTGCTTTACATAGTGTCATATTCAGTGTTCAGGTAAGTATGCATAGTTAAGGTTTAATATTGCATTGTACACTAAAAAATGGGAATATGTGCTCGGTCACATGTAAGAGAACATATTACGTATAGTTTAAATAAAAATATTCTCAATGTTCAAAATGTTATCACATCTAAAAACACTAAAACACTTGTTTCGGTTATGTAGCGTGCATGTTATCAGTTCATATAGTGTATATCCATCCATCCCTTATCTACACCACATATCTGTTAAGGGTCACAGAGAAGTTGGACACAATCCTAGCTGACTTTGGGAGAGAGGCAGGGTACACCAAACTATTACAGGGCTAACAGAAAGACAAACAACCATTCATACTCACGTTCACACCTTATGGGCAATTTAGAGTAGCCAGTTGACCTAATTTGCATGTCTTTGGGCTGTGGGAGGAAACTGGAACACCCTGAGGAAACCCACGCAGGCATGGACAGAACATGCACACAGAAAGGCCACAGTTGGCTGGCAGGTTCGCACCAAGAACCTTTTTGCAGTGAGGCGACAATAAGGGGACAGTGCTAATTACTGCACCATTTTGCTGCCCTTCACATAATATTAACATGAGCAAACTCTGTTATAAATCTTGCAGGGATGTCGGCGTGGACTTGAAGAAGTGACAGTAGTATTAAAATTGACCTGGTTAAAACAAGCATGGTATAATAGCACAGTAGAAAATGTTGGTGCCTCATAACACCAGGTGCCTGGGTTCAAACCTCAGCGTGGGTTAGTGTGCTGATTTTAGTTTTACTCTGAGCAAAAGTCTGTGAACACCTGACCATAACACAATTTGTACACCCCTTTGTTGCCCCAAAGTTTGAAGCACACAATTGTATAAAAAGTCTTTAGCATTACAATTTCCCTCCACTAAGAGGCCCAAACCTGTTCCAGCATGACCATGCTCCTGTGCATAAAGCAAGCTCCATGAAAACATGGCTGCACAGAGCCCTGACCTCAGCCTTGGGGATGAACTGGAGCCTCCTCACCCAACATCAGTGCCTGATCTCACTATTGCTCTTGTGGCTGAATGAACACAAATCCCACCAGCCTCGCACCAACATCTGGTGGAGAGCCTTCCCCGAAGAGTAGAGTTTATTACCAAGGCAAAGTGGCAACTAAATCTGGAATGAGATGTTCAACAAGCACATATGGGTGTGATGGTCAGGTGTCAACATACTTTTGGTCATATAGTGTATCTCCAATGATGTCCCTGTTTATTTCTAAAAACATTTTCCATAAACTGCCTTCATATAACAGCTCTACTGGATGATCAATAATACCTACAATATTCCATCAACGAATGTCTGAGAATAACCTTCAGAGAAGCTTTAAATTGGACCATTTTGCTGATTTTAAATATTTAATTACCTGCCTAGTGTCTGCCATTTATTCACCATTTATATTACTGCATGCTTATGTTTTATTTATTTCTGGGTTTTATGTTTTTACTACTGTCTTTTATTTTTGTAACTAAGCATGTCTGGAATACAAGGCATGAAAATAGATGTGTTTCCAAGGATTTCAGTAAATGAACTAAAATAATCATCTGAGTCATCTTTTCTTGCTAAAAATAGTCTATTCAGTTGGGTTTAAATAAGATGTATTGTTTCTCTCTCTTTGTCAAACAATTCAGGGTCCTTCCTGATGGTATAACAATTTGCTGGTTTATTAGATATAATGATCCACTAACTAATAAGCTGGCATCCCTGTGTATTGCAAGTCAATTATGTGGTACAGCTTTATCTAATATAGCATAGAAAACCAGATTAAAATGTTCAAACTGTCAATTCCCATCTTCAGCAGCCCCCATCAGCTTGTTCAAATTGTAGAAAAACTTCCCTGATTGATAGCAAGTGCATTATTTTGAAAAAGGCTTAGGGCTACCTGATCTGCTCTAGAGTCTACAATTGAGGTAGTGCTAGGGATATCTATGGCTTTAAGGGACATGCTTGAGATTTGAATGGGGTGTCAACCAAAACAACAGAGCCCTTATGGGTTAATAATTCTCTGAAAAATCTAAATAAGGGAGGGATGTAATCTGATGTCCATCAATAAAAATATTTAGCGTTAGCTGCATTGTGACAGATAACTATTAGCAAGCATGCTGAATTGTTCCGTCAAAGCTACTATCATCTTGGCAAGCTGACAAGTATATATGTTAACTTCAACCTAAATAAATTGTTTAAAAAAATATGTTAACCTTACCTGTTAATAGGCTACAAGATGCCTGAACATTTTTACACAGTGTAACCACATTCCATAAAAGGAAATTACAGGAATGAAAATCTTTAGTCTGTAACAGGCAGTTACTAAGGCACTCGTCTTTCTTTGAGCTTCATCTTGGAATGCTTGCTCATACCAGCATGAAACTTAAACCTCCCACCTGCATGACTATTTGTTTGTAAAAAAGACTTTTTTTTTGTTTCACTGAAACATTGTAAACAGTGACCTTCTCCCTCCCCCATAAATATATTAAAAAGAGTAAACTAGTAATAAGAATAAAATGTACAAATAAAATATACAATTTAAGACAAATAAAATCTAAAATGTGTGTAAGTAGAAAAATAAGGTGCAAAGTGAAAAATGTGTGATCTGTAACTAATGCTTAATGTCCAATCTGATACCCGAGCTAATGATGGAGTTCAGTATCCTGATGTCTTGAGGATTAAAACTGTCTCTGGTTTTGGACTGGATACTTTGGTACCTTCTTTGATATTAGTAGAGTAAAGAGTCCATGACTGGGGTGGCTTGGATCCCTAATGATTCTTAGGGCCTTCCTGCCACAAGGTCTTGCTTTGCAGCTCTTATCACTCTCTGAATTGCCTGGATGGTCCTCCTCTGGATGGCCTGAATGGTCCTGCTCAGAGGTGCTCCCATAACAGGCCATGAAGACTCCAGCCAGGATACTCACATTGGTGCACCGTTAGAAGTCGCAAAGTATCCTGGAGACCTTCCAGATCTCTTCAGTCTTCCTTTTGAGGAAGAACGGACTATCTGGCTGATTTCACCACAGTGTCTGTAGGTGGTGTCCATTTCAGGGTCTCTCTGATGTGACAGTACCTCAAGGTACCTGAAGATCCCATGGATGAAGATAGGGGTGTGTGTTCTTTGTGACCTTTTGAAGGCCACCACTACCTACTTACTCTTGCCAATGTTCAGTCGGAGGAAGTTATCCTGACAACAAGATGTCAGAAATCTCACCTCCTCTCTGTAGGCCTTCTTATAACTGTCATTGATTCAGCCAATGATTACGGTGTCATCGGCACAATTGATGATGCCGTTGGAGCTCTGAGTGGACACACAGTTGTGTATGAATAGGGAATACAGGACAGGGCTGAGCACACATCCCTGGGGGACTCTGGTGGTGAGTGTAAGTTTGGAGGATGTGATGGTTCTGACCCAAAACTAGTCTATAATCCATCCCCACAGGGCAGTGTTAAATCCTAGGTCTTGGAGCTTGATCAAGCTTGTGGGGAGGGCACAATGGTGTTGAATGTTGAGCTGAAATTAATGAACAGCATTCTCACACGTGTTCCTCTGTTCCAGGTGGGTGAGTGCAGTGTGGAGAGCAAAGGTGATGGCATCATCTGTTGATCTGTTTTGCCTGTAGGCAAACTGCAGGGGGTCCAGTTTGTCCAGCAGGGTGAAGGTGATGTAGGCTTTGACTATTGATTCAAAGCACTTTATCACCACAGATATGAGTGCAACTGGGCATCATTTAGGCAGATGGCTTTATTGTTCTTTGGGACAGGGATGATGATGAGCTCCTTGAGACAAACAGGAACCACAGATTGAGCCAAGGAGAGATTGAATATGTCAGTAAAGATCAGCTGCCAGCTGATTGGCACATTCCCTGAGGGCACATCCAGCCATCTGGGCCAGGTTCTTTATGTGGATTCACCTTTTTAAGAGTTTTACACACATCAGCCCTAAGCCCCATTCACACTCACACTGAAATTTTTTTATTTATCCCTATCATGCTGTAATGGTCTCATGTGGGAATGTGAGCAAAACTGTAAAGTCAAAGCATTAATCCATACCCTGGTGATCAAGTAACATTAACGATAATCTTTTGCCATGACTCAAGTGGAAATTGGAACCATTGGATTAACCAGTTGTGACCAGTTG
The DNA here is from genome assembly GCA_030068025.1 of Parauchenoglanis punctatus. Lineage (NCBI taxonomy): Eukaryota > Metazoa > Chordata > Actinopteri > Siluriformes > Auchenoglanididae > Parauchenoglanis > Parauchenoglanis punctatus. Next base: position 2,716,354 of record JAQQZU010000012.1, read on the forward strand.
TGACATTGCTGGCAGTGGCATAAATGTTGATGCAGTGATATTGAGACAAAACTACTGACAACTATATAACCCAAATACTGCCTCACTGTAACGTGACCAGCAGCATGTTCAAAACATTAAGGAAAAAAACATCAGCATAATGTTCAGAAGCAGGAAGAGAGCTCTCTCAACAGCGAGATGATGCAGCTCAACCAGTGCTATGTTGCTAACTAACTAGCTAAATTCTCAGCTTGGGGAGAAATTCTCAGCTTTCACAACAATATGGATTTGCTGCCTCATGAATTACGTCATATCCAGGCTCAAATGTTTTACAAGTCTTGAGGACGTTTGAGCTCCATAGCATCCTGTTAAAGTAGCTCAGGATTAAAATAGTCAGGATTTTTACCAATATTACCGTTATGGGAGACTGAAAATTTGTCATCCATCTAGTGTTGTTTTTACCTGATACATTAACAGGTTTCATATGTGAAAGGGGCTCTAGAAATTTCCAGGTGGTTTATACCGAGGACCCTTAGCATAACAATGCCTGAGGGGGAGGTGTTTTCAAATGTGTAAAGACTGTGTTAAGTTTGTCTGGGAGAGAAGCTGACACTTCCCCCTCCCAAATGTTTGTCCTTTTGGTGTCTGTGATGTTTTTCAGAACATTCCACATGTTTCAGATGTTGGAGTCATTGTATTGTGACTCCACCCTGTCCCCGTATTGTCTTTTTTTCTGCTTTAATTCCTCTTCGTAATTGTTACTTGCAGTTCTGTGGATCTCCTGCAGTGTGAGCAGTTGTTCATGCTTTAAGAGCAGCATGCACCACTCTGTTGAGCCAGGATTCCTGATTAGGGAACTGACATACAATAATCCTGGATACCGTGGTCTCTATGTGTGCAGTAAGGTATCCAGTAACTGCCTCTGTGTACTCGCTGATATGATCCTTCACTGCCTACTGGAATATGCTTCACTCCATGGTTTTGAAGTATCCAAAATTGTTGAAACAGCCAAATGCCTTTTGTTCCTTCCTGGCAAGCTTTCAAGCAAAATCAATGCAAATGCAAATAATATATTCAGATTTGGCTACATCTCAAATTGGTAGCTATGATGAAGTAAGAGGTTTAATAAATCTGATTTAACACAGTGTGCTGTGTCCACTCAAATTCCTCTGTGTAGATTTTAATTGTGTGCAGAATTTTTGGGTAGGTGTTTTACTAAGTAGTCATTTTCCCAAAGACAGAGTATGATGAGTTAAAATCTGTTTATATACCCCAGTATTCATCTCTCTGTTGACTCTCATCATATCCCCTACAGCAATACTTGAAATGGACCCCCAGACCTAAAGAAATCTCACTGTCACTGTGATTCACAGAAACCTTTAGACAGACATCAATGAGTTTCTTCAATCAGTTCTTCTTTTGACATAATTTGGACTCATTGCTTCATAAGACATTCTGCCTCTGGTTGTCATGCCAGGCTTTATGGTTTTTAATCTTCTACCACCTCATATGTTTTGCCTTGCTACAAAAATAGTTTCTTGGTTGTGCTTTACTCTACCAGATGCTGAGCAAACATTTGGCTGGATTTGGTTCTGTCCCTTAAGGAGATGACCTTTAAAATGAAGTAAGTTTGTGGGTCCTCCATGGAATTTTCTTTTCTCAGAATTTGTTTTTATAGCATATTAAAAATTGTGTGGGCTATATTTGAGTTATGGAGAGATCTACAGCTCAGATGAGAAAATCTATTCACAAGACAACCCAAACTTGAACACCCCACGACTGTGGATGTTCTACAAGAGAGTTAAAAGAAAGTCATTATTGAAACAAAAGCCACACGAAATCCTATTTGGAGACTCCATTCAAACATGGAAATGGGTTCTCTGGTCTGATGAGACCACAGTTACAATTTTTGGAGTGGTTCAAAACCAAGAACCATGGAAGGATCTTCAGTAACACCAACAGGCCAGATTTGGGTTATTTAGTGCACTGGTTGCATAGTCTCCTGAACACCGTGTAGCACCATCAATAAGAGTGGCAGAAAATCATTCAGCTGTATATTTGGCTAGTCATGCACCAACACATCATGGCTCCAAAGTCTTTGTTCCCGTCCTGTCCATGAGCCTTGTTCCTGTGAATTTGCCAAAGCCTTTTCCACGTACTAGCGAGAGGTGTTCTGGATTTAGGCAAAAAGCTTCATCAGTCTGTATCACTAGTAAGGCCAATGGGCTCTCTTCCAACGTTGTTATTGTGTTCAAAAGTCGTGGAGGAAGAACATGTTAGCCATCACCTTTTCCGGTTGGTGACTGTCATGTGATGAGGAGAAATAACTGGATGGTGGGAATTAGCAACAAATTGGGAGAAAATGGAGGAAATGGGAGGGGATAGAATTACTGTAACCCATCTATCATCAGACAGGGCAGATCTAAAAAGAACAAAATTGTGAATGTATGTGTGAACATAGTGCCATGTGATGAACTAGTGTCTCATGCAGGGTGTATTCCCACTTTGCACCCTCTGCTCCTGGGATCTCCAAACCATTGGACCAAGATGAAGCGGTTAATATGCGTGTGAAGATACGTCATGACACAATGGATCGCAATGCAAAAAAATCGATGATGTGTATCGTGGACATGTGCAATTCACATCGTGTAAATCAGCATTCTGTTAATTAAGCATCTCATAGAGTTTCACTGTTTGAACACCAGGGGTCATACAGAGAATATATAGAGAGCTCACTGGTCACAGGATTTCATTCTTTTGTGGCAAGATCTGCACTTGTGAGGTCCCTTAGCCCATTACTGATTGCAACAAACAGTTACATGACCACATTATAAGAGTTAAAAAGAGATTTTCAGTAGGTTTCCAACAACAGAAATCAGGCATTTTGGAGTTCTATTGTGTTTATTGTGTTTGTCAGTCATTTTCCCCAGGTCATACACTTTATTTAGTCAGTTTATATCAGTTAAAATTTTGGGGAGAGTTTATAAGTTAATTTATTTACTTTTAACATGTAGAACATTTTGTTTACAATGTTAAACCACCGTTCATATAATTTTTTTATTTAGTTTTATACTGACAAAAATGCATATTGTTTTGCATTGTTTATGACTCAGAAATAAAAAAGGAGTCTTTTAGTTGTAATTTTTTCTCATTCAGATTTTGTGCAAAATATAATGAGAATCAAATCCAAATCATGAAGCCAGTGTCGTGAATTGAATCAAATTGTGACTGGAGGGTATTGCTACACCCCTAGTGTTCACTGAAAAAATTTGTCTTATTATTACACGAAACAAAGGATTGCAATGCTATACCAAGTGCCTTTGAATCCACTTGACCAACTGATCAACGAGATGAGATATGAAAGAGAATGATTATGAAGTATCTTCATGAAGCTTGAAGCATGAACTGAAGCTTTGCATAGGCTGTTCACATAGGGTCATAATTACAGCTCAGTAGCTGAACGAGCAAACAGGAGTACTCCACCCCAAATAAAACTGTCCTGTCGCTTGTTAAAATAAGGAAGAGTAACAAATAAAGTATGTGTTTTTTCCCATGAGTACCATGGCGGTCTAGATTATTCATTTCGAGGGTCTGAATCAATCAACCATTTCACCTCTGCAAACAGCATTTTCTTTAATTTTGTCATGTCAGAGGAAGATGAGAATACTGTGCCCTAACCTCTGTGTGGTACTACCACAGAAACAGAGCTGGTGTCTCACCACTTTTCACATTCAGAGCTGATTCGCAGCCAATGCAGTGGACCTTGAAGTTGTGGTTAGTTAAAAGTGGACATCACTCTGAGTTCCACAAGTTTGTCCTCTAGCTCTCTGGTTCACTGCTGATGTGTTTCTCTACCATTTTTCCCTAGCTCTGCCACAGATGCATAGTGCCTAACAAAAACATTGGCACATTTTGTAAAGTTCAGTAAAAAGGGTGAGAAAAAAAATCTGCATTTTTGTGAAGTAGCTTTATCTCAGACTGAAAGAATTATTTGAATTACATTTATTCAGAGAAAAATAAATCCCTCATCAAGACATAACTATTTTCAGCAAAAACACATGCCACAATTATTGGCACCCATGGACATAATGTACAGTAACTGAAGCATGTTTTTCAATTTTTTAGTTGTTTGGAGTGTGTAGGAACTTTCAAGATGTAATCCATGACTTCCTAATTAACTGGGCTACAAATATGAGATGACACAGAGACAAATTCCCTTATCCATCAACATGGAAAAGATAAGAGAACACATACAAACCAAATGAACGAGAAGTGTGTTGATAAATCAGGGAATAGATATAAATAAAATAGCTACTTGTTTGGAAATGCCCATTTCTACTGTGGAATATAGACTAAAATATTTGTATGACACTGAACATGAGAAAAATGACAGAAATATGAAAAACTCTATTCAAACCCTAGCTGATGTCCCTGATCTGGCCAAGCTGAGAACTATCTGGTATGTGGCCTAATATTTAAATGAGCAGGCTTCACTGACACTACTCAGTCCAAGGCTCCCAGGCTGCTCAAGCAAAACCAAACGCAATGGTGCAGACAGAAATAATTGAGATTGTTATTCTTCACATTTACTAACCTACCGAATGATATAATTATAATTATAGCACACACCAGATTAGGGTTTTCTGATTAGCTTTCTCAGATTCAAAGAGACTGTTTAAGCAGGAATGCATATTTCTGATGAAAGTTTGGTGAGCTTAGGCGAGTTTTAGCCAACATTATTTCCCTACGTTGTACATTTTAATTATAAATTAGATATTGATTACTCATACTTTATGCAGTAATTAATTATAAATTAGATATTGATTACTCATACTTTATGCAGTAATTAATTATAAATTAGATATGTTATTAATACTTTGTGCAGTATTAAGCTAATTATAAAGCAATGAATCTAGGTTGAATTGTTTTATCTGGTTACACCACTAAATAAACTGGTTACACTCAATTGGTCCTTTGAGTTTGAGTAGCGAAGCAATTATCAAATTAAATGAAACATATAATCAGTAATGTACATCTTATATTAAAGGTAAGGCAGGAACCATTACAGATGGATCTCCATAGTATTTGTAAAACCTGGAACAGACCTCCATAGCCATATTGTTGACATGCTGTCAGTGTTGGACTCAGCGCAGCAATGGCTTCAAACTCAACAAAGAGATATGAACACAAAATGAGTTTTAAATTGAAGCACTGATTCTTATAAAAATCATTCAAACTCAGTGTGCAATAACTTCTATTACCAACTACGAAACACTGAGATGCCATTTTATTGTATACATGTTCTACCTAAAAAATTGCAACTCAAATATAATGTGAATTAGTTAAAAATGTAAAAGTCTTAAATAAGTAACTTATTAGTATCTATTAGACTATTAGGTGAGGAAAACAACAGTATACATTAGAGTCTATTTTATGAGGAAAGCTCCTAGATAATTAGAAATCCAGTCAAATGGCTCCAATCCAGGCAAAATCCTGTTCACGGTTAAGGGTCTTGCTATCAGATCTGTCAGTGGCAGTCCAGTGATCTGAACTCAAAACCTTCCTTGCACAACTTTAACCCCTGAGCCATGACTATCAAATGATGTTGTCAAATAATGCTGATTTAATTAAAGATGCTAAATTGCTTTATTAATGTAAATTAACAATGTCCACAACAACATGATGCCTTATTTCGTTGCTTATGGAATGTGTTCCTGTGAAAATAGTGATCTTAAATTCTCTAAATAGCTAAATTTTATTATTTAGAGATGTTGAAAACCAAATAAATAGAGAATGATTTACAGTTCATTAGAATTTTGATTTTGCGATTTAAATATTTAAATTACAGTCATGGTGTTGCAGTGGTTAGCACTATTGTCTCACAGCAAGAAGGTTCAGGGTTGAACCTGTCAGCTGACTGGGGACTTTCTGTGTGGAGTTTGCAGGCTCTCCCTGTGCCTGTGTGGGTTTCCTCTGGATATTTAGGTTTCCTCCCGCTGTGCAAATATATGCAGACTAGGTCAACTGGCTACTCTAAATTGTCCATATGTATGAATGAGAGTGTGAATGGGTGTTCGTCTCTGTGTTAGCCCTGCAATAGATTGGTGACCAGCCCAGGGTGTACCCCGCCTCTTGTCCGAAGTCATGTGGGATTGGCTCCAGGTTCCCCATAACTCTTAATATATAATCTTAATAGGTAATAGATAATGGATGAATTGGAAATCCAAATTGAAGCTATTTTATGTAGCAAAACAAAACAAAACAAAAATGGCTTATATACATATCCTGTTTTGCCAGATGTTTTGTGATCTAATGCCAAAGAAAATGTCAGCTCAAGGCCAGATTTACGCAGGATCCAAGTAATAAGCACTAATTTGCATGTACAATGGGGTAAATTGTGCACACAACTTGGGCACAAAGTAGGCGATTTTCAAATAATAATTGGGCAATTTTTCATCTCTTTTCTTACCTATTTCCTCTAAAAAAAAAACATAATAAACAATAAACAATAAAAAAAAACGGTATTGTGTCAATTATTTCACATATAAAGACAGGGAAGGAAACAATATACTGTATAAATGAGGTTTTTACCTGTGATAATTGTTCTGTATAGCTGCAGTGAGTCAGATACTTCTAGAAGAATAAAGTGAAACTAAAACTTACCACGTCCACATACTGTAATTGCTTGTCCATATAAATCAACGTATTAAATGAATCTAGCTGCATGGACACCAACCCGTATTGGCCCCAAACTGCATATTGATCAAAGCAAACAACTTGCATGTCAAGTTTGTACACGGGGTCTTAGGGTATATTTTAAGGACTATCACGTTATTTAGTGCCAGCAACCACTGTATTCACTGAAGCTGAGTTTCACAGCAGCAGCAGTCTGTAATGTATGCTGAATTCAGCTGAGCACTGAATTAAGAATGCAATGTATGCTATAAGTAGGTATAATTTGCAGACCTATTGTTTCTGCAGTTTGCTATATGATTTATGATGTTATGTTAAACTGTTAGTTGCTGTATAATGTTGTTGAACCCCAGTGCTCCCTTTTACATTGACTGATGCCTTGTATTCAGCTGGGTGTTTTAATCTCTTAAATTGTACATTCTGATTGTGTGCGTGTGTGTGTGTGTGTGTGTGTGTGTGTTTGTGTGTGTGCATGAAACACACCTTGTAAGAGAGGATGAAACAGCATTTTGTTACATAATCCTGTATTGCATCCTGACAATTAAGACTTAGAAGAATAATCAGTGTATTTAATAGCGAAAAGTGCTTGGTCATGCTAGAGCTTATTTCCCACCAGAACCTAAAGCCTGAAGTTGTCATTGTGTCTGAATCTTGTGAGAGTGGGTGATATGACAATGATGGTCTTAAATAAATAAATCATGGTCATAAATCTACTAGTCTAGGAATATTTAAGTGAAGGTCCATCTACATAACATTCCATCCATATAAAGTTCTAGATACACAACTATATATGGAACTGTACTGTGTGTGCCCATACACATCATCCAAGATCAATGTTAATACCAGGTGTGAACATAAAATTAGGATCCAGTACTCACTAAATTGGGTTTGACCATGTTCACACCCATGTCACATCATATTGGAGTAATTGTAATTACTACCTTCTGACCTGGAAGAACCTCAGGCCACTGCAGAAGTCAGACACCTAGCATGGATAGAATACACCACAGCCCTGCCCAAGATAAAGTGGTTACTAAAGAATAAGATATGGCAGAATTTTACACAAACACAGCTATTAGAGCTTGATCCTAGTTAATGATCCTAGCTAGAACTGCCATTTCTACCTTGCAAATAAAATCTAAACTCTTTCAAACTGAAATAATGTAAAGTTTTCCATTCTCCTCCTCCATGCAAACACACCCTGTGCAGACATGCGCACAATTCCAAAACAGTGTATAGAGTGTCTGGAAGAAGTAAGATGTTATACTGGAGAATAGTGTTTAGTATAAAACATTTTAACATCTTAAAATATATAATCCAGAATGTCTTGTTTTTATCCCCAGAAAATGTGATCAATGGATTTGGACTCTTGATCACCTGTCTGTTTGCCTGCATGACTGTTCTCCACAGAGCTGATGTGTGTGTGTGTTTGTGTGTGTGTGTTGTGTGTGTGTTCTGTGTTTGCCCAGGTTCATCCTCTTCTTATGAGCGAACGGCGCCCTGTGTCTCATCGCACCAAGCTGCTCCGCAGGACTGTCTCCGTACCTGCCGATAGCAGACCCCACCCCGAATCAGGTACGTGCACATGCGCATAAATACACAAACACCCACACCGACACAATACCCCGCTCACACTTCCTCACATATGGTATACATCGCACATAATAAATATACATGCAAACCTCTCACATTCACCCACTTACACACATACACACCTATACTCATATACACACCTCATATAATGATATAGTATCACTTTCTCACTTTCTTAAACACTTAAACAGATAAATCACCCACACACACAAATGCACCTCTGCTAAAGGAAGGCTTTGGGGAAAAAAATCAAAAATATAAATTTTACTTGCTTCTTTACGCATCTCACACAAACACATGGATTTTTCATGAACAACTTATACAGATGCATGCTTTCTTTTCGCGAGGGAGTGATCTCCAACACATTACCACTTACATAGTCTGAAATGGTTCACACATCAAAAGTCATAACTAATGCCCTTCCTGTTACATTATGTCATAAACAAATCAATTCCCAATGTATTATGCCATAGCCAAAACCCCTCCCAATACACTGTCATAATTAAAACTCCTTATAAGTTCTTATAAGTCATGTCGTAACTAAGGCCCATTACATCGTAACCCTTCCTTAACCCTTATATATAATATAATACATTATGTGATCATCAAAGTACTTCCCAAGGTATTATACTATAACAACAACAAAAAAACAATACAAAAATTGGACCCATTACATAATAAAAACATTCATAACATCATAACACAGCCCCCATTAAAAAACCTTTGCAATAAATAATGTTATAACCTAAACCCTTCCTGATACATCATAACCAAAACCATACAAATATGGTTATCCAAATATGAAATCCTTCCACAATATATTAGGTCATAAGAAAAAAACGACGTTGTTGCTGCTGTTGTTGTTGCCCCCAACTTCTAGAGGAGATAGCTTTATGGAAGTCTTCAGGATTTGAGGTACTTAAGTACATTCATTGGGTCAAGTCATTGCATCATCAGTAAAATCCTTACTAATAAATTGTCATTGTCAAGCTCTTTATCATTTATTATATCATAACAAAAACCCCCACAAATTATGTAACCCAAAACTCCTCGCAATAATGTTATAACCCAAATCCCTTGCAGTACATTGTCATAAACAGAACCTTTCCCAATTTTTCATACCCAACATCCTTGCTAATACATTGTCAGTATAACAACTCCATCCAGTTTATAATCATCGGAACTTCTTCCAATACATTGCCTCATAATTGAAACTTTTAAAAACTTGTACATTGCGCCATAACACAATGTCAGTAAGCCCAATAAGCACACAATAAGCCCATCAACATGTCAGTAATCATTACTACAATTAGAGTTATTTAGATCAGGATATCCAGATACAAGGTGACTGGATTGAAAAAATAGGGTCACCAAGGGTATTTACATTTGAAAGAAAACAAGTGTCGATTACAGTTGACATTATCATGAACTGTTCACAAACAGAAAGTGCTGTGCCATTTATGAACTGTTCATAAGAAGAAGCCACTATGGGGTTCATGAACACAAATAAGAGCTGCTGTACTATTCATGAACTGTTCATGAACAAAGCTGCTCCAATGTTCACGAACTGTTCACAAACAGAAGGTATTGCAAAGTTCACGAACGGAAGTTGCTGCACTGTTCATAAATTGTTCACATTAACAGAAAGTGCTGTTTTTGAACTGTACAGCAAAAGAAGCTGCTATATTCCTTATGAACTGTTCACAAACCGTAGTTGCTGTACTGTTCACGAATTGTTCGCAAAAAGAAGCTGCTGTACTGTTCATGAACTGTTCACAACGAGTTTCCCCACTGTTCGCACCCCATTCATAAACAGAAGCTGCTGTAC
>JAQQZU010000012.1:2730890-2745379 GCA_030068025.1 Parauchenoglanis punctatus
TTTGACTGGTAGTGTGTATATATATATATATATATATATATATATATATATATAAAAACAGGAACTGTAATTGAAGAAATCAATGCAATCCACTGCATTGTAAGTTAATGGAGTTTTTTTAATATATGGGAAACGCGTGATAGCTACAGGTTTACAAACACTTTGAAAAATGATCAACTGTACCTTTAATAATGATATCAGATACTCCATAGACACTGGTGTGTAAAATGTACAGCAAGTGCGTCATTACAGATTAATTTGTACAGTGGTCATGATGACCAATTCAGCAGTGTGAAGTAAAAAAAAAACATTTTTGCTTCTTCTTATTTTGTGTATAAATGTGTGTGAAAGTATGTGCGTGTGTGTGTTCAGTTCTCTAATTGTTGTCCAGCTTAGTCATAGGTTGCTTCTGTTTTTGGAGCTTAATTATCATAACACTTGTTGTTTTACAGTCACAGACCTCTAAAATGTAGAGATACTAGAGCAAATGAATGAATTAGCATGTGTAATAATTGTCTGAGGGCCATTTGAAGAGTTGGGCCAAAAGAGAAGAGTCAAAGCCAAGGTCAGCTCTGGAGAGAGCAGTGGGACTGGGAAGCTGCAGCAGGGACTGCATCCATGGGCTCACATAGCAGCTGTTGAGAAAGACCTGCAGTACTGCATACACACACACACACACACACAAACAAACAAACTGATTTGGGATAGAGTGACAGCTCTATAGAGGCAGAATGAGGAACAGAAAGACAGAAAGATAGAGATGGAAATGTAAGTGTTTTAATGGTACAGAATGAAGGTGTTTAAAAACATGAGGGGAGGAGAAGCGAACAGCTCCGAGGTCACTGCTCATCTATGCTTCAGCGGTAACCATGGCAATAATTACAGACTATTGTAGCAATGCTGTAAGCAGAGGCAGCAGGGTCAGAGAGAGAGAGAGAGAGAGAGAGAGAGAGAAAGTGTGGGAGAAGGGAAAATAGAGAAGGAGAAAATGAAAGAGATAGAAAGTGTGGGAGAGAAATATGGAGAGAGGGATGGACAGAAGAAAAGAGAGAGAGCACAGGAGAAGGAGGATAATATAGAGAGGAGAAAAATGTGAAAGAGTGAACGAGAGCAATAAGAAAGAACATGATAAGTAGAGAGATAGTGAAGAAGGCAGTAAAGGGGAGAAAAATGAAGAGCTGGGGGTAAAGAAGGATGGACTGATAAATGAGGCAGGTAGAAGATAAAAAGCAAAAAAGAGACAGAAGGGGAAACATGATGGGAGAGAGGTGTAGAGGAAAAAAGGACTATCTATCTATCTTTATTTCCCTTTCATCCCTTCCTCATGTCTTTCTCTACTCCTCTCCTCTCACATTATTCTCTTTAATTTCTCTCTTTCACTTTTTCTTCTACCCTTCCTATTTTCTCTATATCTATATTATCCTTTCTCTCCCTCTGTCTTTTTCTTTCTCTCTGTTTCTCTTGGTCTTTCCCTTTGTGCCTCCCTTTCTCCATATATCTCTCCATCTCAGTATTATCCTTTCTCTACTTATGTACAGAGAAAAAAAGGGAAAAACAATATAGACAACAAGAGAAAAGAGGTATCCATCTATCTATCTATCTATCTATCTATCTATCTATCTATCTATCTATCTGTCTGTCTGTCTGTCTGTCTGTCTATCTATCTATCTATCTATGCATGTATGCATGCTTCCCTCCTTTTACCCCCTACTTCAGTTAATTCCTTCTGTGGTTGTACTCTTTAGGCTGCAGGCTTGCGTTGCCATGGAAACAGGAAGTCTTGGTCTCGTCCCCCCTTCGGTGTGCAGTTTGGATGCTTCCTCCAGCTGCTCTGGGCATTCTCTGGATCACACCAATATAATACAAATAGGGGGATTCGTCAGGATAATAATGCATGCCTTAACGTAGCGCTAAGTAGGGGAGCTGTAGTGTCGCTGGCAGTGCTGTGAAGCCGTATGGACTGTACCTGTGTAATTTTTACTGCTGATAACATCACTGTGTGCTTCTAAAACAAGGCAGTTTGTCCTTGGCAGAGTGAATGAGAAGTGAGTGTGTGTGTGTGTGTGTGTGTGTGTGTATTTGTTCAGTTTGTTTCCTCTTCACATAGGTTTTAATAAGCACCAGCGTCAGTGTTGGCATAACGTGGGCGGGTTAGAAGTCAACTCCACTTTGCTTTTGTTCACTTCCATCTTATTTAAGCCTGAAACCCCGCTGATTAAATGAAGTCCAGCCGTGCAGTAATTGCATGGAAATGGGAGTGACCCTCGATTCAGAACAAGAAGCACGAGTTCAGCTGTTTATGAAGACCAATCACATATTTACAGAAGAGTAATGACTGTATTAATTGTGTGTGTGAGCACCAACTGACAGTGGTGTAGCCAAATATTAATTTCTGGAAGGGTGGGTTTGCACAAGCGTTGAATGCAACCAGCATTCATAGATCAGTTTTCACTGCCTCTCTATCCGACAGCGTGTCTTGGTTCTTCAAAGCACGCTGCTGATTTAGAAATAGCATTTGTGCAGGAGTGACTTTTATTATTTATTTGTTTGTTTGTACATTTATCTGGCAAACCATTGTGCTTTTAGCTGACTACTAGATTTCAAGCTGAGTTACTTTCACCAGAAAGCAAAGTGAAAAGAAAGTGATGAAGTCTCAAAAGGCGATGGCCAAAAAAAAGGTCCAAAATGACTAACTGAATAAATGACAAGATGACTAAAAACATACAGCATGGACAGCATCATGGCAGAAAAATAAACATGGCAAAATAAAAGCTTTTATTTACAGAACTTGCTCGGTGTAAAATTTGGATTCAATCTTCCTTGTCAGATGGTCTAAAAAAATATAACCCTATAATGTTGGACTTATAGGACATCCTGTACACTGGTTTCAAAGTCTAACATCAAGACTAGCATTGCATAATTTCAAGCAATATACGTAAGTAGTTGTGAGAATTTGTCTCAAATGTCAATTACATTTATGCAGTAACATAGTTAAGGTGCATAAGAGAGGATACGACCCTGCATGGCAGCCCATAAAATATGGATAAAGGTAAGCAAATATGTAACTAAATGAATGAATCATGGTCCAAAATGAGACATGCTGAATCTTAAAATGAAAATAGCAAGTCAGATTTTATTCCAAGACAGAAAAGAAGCACTAAACAACGATTATACAGAGAACTTCATCTGAAAGGTTTCTAGAGAAGTTAGAGAAGTAGTTCTAGAGAGAAGAGAGGAAAAGAGAAGAGTGAAAGAGATCCTTTGTGATTACACGTAATTATTATTCAGGACTAAACAGAGCAAAATCATTGAATTAGATACATTAATAATATATTATTCAGCATTTAATGATTAGTACAGCCTGTAACACCCACCATAATGAATATTCATGAAATCATTGTCTGTCTCCACACATGGCCATAATGATGATGATGACGATGACAATGACAATGATGAGGATAAGGGGTGAGGAAGAAAAACACTGGTTCAAACCAGAGCGGTTATTATCGCTACTTTAGGCTTCTGTGTTTGGAATGAAAAAAGCAAGCTGTTTTTGAGAAAGGAGCCATTGAATTGAAGACCTTGAATTGCTCCCCGTCCTAATCGTAAAAGTTGCGCAGCGGAGCAAAAAAGATGAGGTTCACTTAAGTTCAAATCAAACACGAGTTAGTCAATACAGACTTAAAGATGTGTCACAAGCTGATACGCATATACACCTCGGCTGGACATTCATCAGTCATATGTGTCAAGGAAAGTGGTAGATGAATGACCAGAACTCTTGATTATTAAATAAATTTATAAAAATATATAATCAGCTGCTCACATCCATGAATAAACGATTTCAGCTGCTGACTAACCTGAGATCAAGCTGTTCAGCATTGGGGCAGCTTGGCCTGATTTAAGTTGGTCATAAAAAGACATTATTGGTACATTTCAGGTCTTGTAAACTTAAAGGTCCCCAGATAATAAGTCTACTTTAGGTCCATAATAAGATCTGTATGACCACAATACAATGTCTACTTCAAAAAGATGTACTAAATTTGGTTTAAGTCTAGATGTTTGGAATGTATTTATTCTCTGTATGCTTATAGCATTGTGAGTTTTCAGCCACCCTTATTTAACTGATCAGCACTTGCATATGCTAGGATTATTAAATCGATATAAGTCGCACATTAACATCAAATGTGAAGCGATTTCGAGACCCGAGTTTCCGTCTTGCCTCTAATGTCGTCTTTGCATGCTTGTCAGTTGGTCCTGTTTCCTCCCCACAAAGTCGTCTAGCCGGATCCATTTTGGCATCTTCCTAACATTTCCCCCTTTCTTCCTAATGTTTAAGATTATTACTCATCACACTGTAGACGATTCCAGTAAAATCTTGGCTGAATTCTGTAACAGACTGTGCGATAATGTGCTCTCCATGTCAGATTATATGATAAAGATCTTCTAATGATAGATCTGTGATTAAAGAAAATTGTTATGCTCCACTTGCGTCATCACTCAGCATGATCCGGAAATGAGCTTGTGCAGAAAGTAGGCTTGCTTAAACACAAATATTAATGAGAACTTGAGGTATTCAGGATTCTTTTTTTTTTTTTTTCAGGGTGAAAAGTTTCAGCATTATAACTACAGGATTTGTAGCTGTCCTGTGAGTTTTGTCTTGCCCTGTGATGTCCTCCAGTTGTTGCATTGGTCATCAATCACAAAATTTGGGCTACATTCACACTGCAATCCCCATTTCTCAATTCAGATTTTTTGCTCAGAATAGATTTGCCTATCATGATGGTTCGCATTCATAATTACAAGAGACCTGTATCTGACTTTAATGTCCTCCGAAACGACATGCATGCACACAGTGATACCATTTTGCATGAGTACTGCATCACCAACAACAAAAACATATTTGTGAGACAGCTCGTGTATTTGTAGTATTAAAACCAATGAATTGGATGAATTGCTAGTAATGTATGCATGGCATTTTGCTCTAGAGGGCAAAGAGTTCATCAGCTGTAGCTCTCCCACACTGTTTTGCTGTGCTGCCGGTGTTCTAACGATTTGTGCTAGCTTGGCAAGAAATGCTGCCGATAGCAGAGAATAAACTAAATTTTAGCCACAGCCTTGACCCAAACCCTAACCTCAACCCTAACACTTAAAAAAACCCTAAAAAATGATCCCTAACTGTAAACCCAGCACACAACAGCATATCTCGATAGGTAGCACAAATCTATAGGACACCGTGCTGAATTCTGATCTGAGCATCTCATTCTGGTTGCATGGCCACAAATCAGTCACGTATTGGATTTAGGACCAGATGAAAGTGACTCGAAACTGATTTGAAAAGAGCGGATTTGCAGGTCCACACAGCCCTGAAAAGAGCAGATCTGTCACACACAGGCAAAAAATCTGATTTGAGTCACTTCAGTGTGAACACAGCCTTGGCCAATAAATGACTGTGAACTAAGAGCCAAAGAATTCTTTAACAATGTGCAGTTTTTGTCTGTGACAGCAAAATCAGGCTACAGAATCGAACAACATAAAGCCGTCTTAAGCCAGTGTGTACGTAAAGGAATAAAGGTTTATCCACCATTGTTTTCCAATACCCTTTAATTGATAAAGGTTGTTAAATTACTATAAAAATTATGCCCAAAGCTTAGATAGATAGATCAATAGATAAATTATGATGTTCATGGTTAATTTGTAGGTGGTGACCTGGTATTTGAAATGATTCCAATAGCACATGAAGCTATTTGAAGTTTATTCTCTGCCATCGGTAGCATTTATTTGCGCTACGATAGCATTTTTCGACAAGCTAGCAGCACAAATAGTCAGAACGCTGGCAGTGCAAAAACAGCAATGGAGGAGAGCTACAGCTGACCAACTGTTTGCCCTCCAGAGCAAAACATGACGCATGCCTTAGCTACTAGCACGTCCATTTTGTCGCTTTTAATACCATGAGTGGTCTCACAAATGTTTGTTGTTGTTGGTAACACAGATGACACATGCAAAAATTTATGAATGTATGTCAATCCCATTTGAAGACAAATGTATTTAGGTTACAGTTAGATAAAGGTCACTTCTAATTAGGGACGTGAACCATCAAGATGGGCAAATCCGATCTGAGCCAAAAATCAGAACTGAACAGTGAGGCTTGTAATGTGAACACAGTCTGTAATGTGTAATGTGAATGTAGGCTATTAAATGGATAAGCTAGATCTGGCTTGTTAACTTGCTTGCACTTGAACTCAAGAATAACAACACTTTAGTGTGAAGTGTTGCAGCTCTGTGATGAAGAGATTCCTGGAGTTGTGGCTGCAGTTAAACAGTTCTTTGTGTGTGTGTGTGTGTGTGTGTGTGTGTGTGTGAGTGTGAGTGTGTGTGTGTGTGTGTGTGTAGTGTAGTGGGAGGGGATTCCTCACCCCCCCTTCTTCCCTCTCAGAATTAAACTCGGAAAAGACGACGGCTTTAACACGCGCGCTTGTGTTTCCAAGCCGCACCTCTGGAGCCGCGCGAGCGCAGCCGCCGCCGCTGCTGCTGCTGTGCGTGTGGCTCCGCGCGCGCGCGCCTTCTCGTACCCGTCACGCGGTGGAGGTGATGACGTGCCGGCGGTGCGCCCACCCACGCGCCAACGTATTTTCGACGCGAGATCTCGCGGATTTTATCGCGACGGACGTTCGGCGAGGCTGTGCGCTGTCGGTGCGCGTTGGAGGCTGAGGACGCTGCGGCGCGCATCTCTCGATAAACAGCGGGGAGGATGCTGCAGTCGGCACGCGGCTCTGCCCAGGGGACACGCGCGCCTCTTCTTACTCTTCCCTTTCCTTCAACTGCTTTCGTTTCGGCCGCGCGCCTTTCCAAAAACTGAGCATGCATTTCTTTAAATACCGGTATCCGCATAAATAACCGTTTGCAGGATGTTCAGCGCGCGTTGCGCACCGAATACTGTTTTGTGCGCGTGGAGTGAAAGTCAAACACATGACCAACATCCTGACAATTAAATTCTAGATTCTATATTTTATATTTTGAACGTCTGTAATCGATTACTGGATACAAAAACAGCAAAAAGAAAAAAAAGATGATAGCGTTCAGCTTGACATCGATACAGCACCGGGAGCCGAAAATTGAAAGAAAAGTCACGGATGCGCGAGCCGGAGGAGGGAGGTGTGTGTATGTGTGTGTAATATTAGCGATTGGACCTGCAGCCGGAACAGGGACAGATAAAGGACAGAAAGACGGGTCCGCCTGAGAGATCTCAACATCACCATGTATTGCACTGCAGTGGAGGATTGTTGTTCATTTTTATGTATTTAATTTGCTTTTGTTGTTTTTTTTTGTTTTTTTTTTTGTTTTTTATGTCGTCTTAATTTAAAATTACAGTGTGTAAATGCTGCATGAAATATTTACGCATTGCTAATAGCAGATGAGAGCAAGCCTACTGAACTGAATGAATAATTTATTAACTGCACTCACTTATTTTAATTGCTGATGACACTAGAAGACAAGCACAGTATAAAACAGTTAACTACACCAGCTAGGCCTTCTCCAGAACAACTACCTAAATTACCTCTCCACTTCACACTTGCGTGACTGTCAGATAGTCTTAATTATGTTAAAATCTTAACATATTAAGTATATTCAGAAACAGTCTATCTAACAAGGCACTAAGGCTGCACAGTGAAGATCCAACTGGACATTTATGATGCCAAACCCCATAAGGTTGTGCTGAATTTGGTGAGTGGGTTGGAACATGCCCAGCACCACTGTCTTACCTGACCTGCGTTAAAGATTCATAGAACTGAGGGAAAGCGGTGATGGATGTCTTAAAAAGGGAGACTGTCTGGAAAAACTCACTTACGCTTTGCTGAACTGCCACTTTGTAGACTTTTCCCTCTGAGCTCCACAGACTTGCACTCAAAAACAGAGACAGACGGACTAAGCTAAGAGAAGGCCTGCAAGCCTGAAGCCTCCTCTTTCTTTGGTAAGCCATTGCAGTGTACTCTATTAATATTCAAACCGTTGTACAACCCAGTAGATTTTGGGAAGGGCATGGGAAAAGTGTACATGTCTGTCACTGTGATGTAGAATGTTGGCACTGTAAATGGTACAGTTATGCTGGAGTTAGCTGCTCTCACGAGGCACTGTGGAAGCAGTAAATCATCTGTGATGACTTGATGATGACAGCTGACTTTCCATAATGAATATAGGTTGAGCTCTAGAATACATCCAGCTAGATTTTTAGAATAATTCCAGCTAGAGATTAAGAATCAATCAAGCTAGAGTTGTAGAATCCATCCATATAGGTTGTGAGAATAAATGCATCTAAAATTCTAGAATCAATCCAGCTAGAGCTCCAGGATCAATCCTGCTTGAGATACAGAAACAACCCAGTTTGACTTCTACAATCCATTTATATAGATTTCCATACTCAATCTAAGTATATATTTTTTTAAGAATCAATCCAACTAGATTTCCAGAATCAGTTGAGCTAGATACTAGCCATCCATCCAGCTAGGTTTCTAGAATCAATCCAGCTAGAGTGCTAGAATTCATCCAGTGAGAGTTCTAGAATCAGTCTAGGTAGAGTTCCAGAATCAATCAAGTTGGAGTACTGAAATTAATCAAGCTGACATTCTAGAATCAACCCAGCTAGATTTCCAGAATCAATTCAGCTAGAGTTTTAGAATCAGGCCAGCTCAAGCTCTAGAATCAACCCAGCTATGGTTTTAGAATCTCATCAAGCTAGAGTTCTGGAATTAATCAAGATGTTGTTCTAAAATCAATCCAACTAGAGTTCTGTTATCAGTCTCATCAGGGGTGCTAGAGTTAATCTAGTTGGACTAGAATCAGCTTAACTAAAGGTCCATTATTAGTCCATCTGGAGATGCATGAACCATCTGGAGATCCAACTGGAGTTCTAGAATCAACTTAGCTGAAGTGCAGGAGTCAATTAAAGCTGAATCTCTACAATCCTACCTAGACTTGGTGCAATATTGTCCAGAATTTGCTCTTACCAATCAGATTGGGACAATAGGAATTATACGGACAATCGGAATGGGAATCAATAGGACAAATGAAAACATTTCAGGAGGCTCAAGTAAGGAGTGGAGATGTGTTAGTTGCATGCTGATGGCTGAACACTGGTGCAGAGTACAACCAAAGAGTTTTAAGTGTCGTCCTACAAGTTTATTCATATTGTGTTGAATTCACTGTAAAAAGCACTAGGGAAATCACAGTGTATCTCCTCAGCAGAAGACAATAATTATCTTCATCTTCTCATAAGCATTATTTTTGTTATAATAGAGTTTGAGTTCTATTGGTGACATTAGATAAGATTGAGGGGATGATGAGACTACAGTGGCATGATTGGTATTGGTAGTGGCATGTTGATCAAGCTGCAGCTCAGGTACCCTTATAATAATGGTGACACTATTAAAATTGGCAAGCAATGGGATGAAGCCGTCTCTGTTATGGGGTCCAAGAATTAGAGGTGTTCTGAACTTGAGTAGGGCACCACATGCCAATTAATACCTGTGTATTGGAGCGTAATCCACTCTAACATGTGGAACTTGCGTGGACATCAAAGCAATGTTCATGCAAGATTCTGAGGAAGTGTACAAAGTTTGGAGTGTGGTCATTCCTATGGTGCAGGTTCACCAGGGATTAATACAGGGTTTATCAGCAACCATAAATCCTGTCAAGCTGAAATTTGGTGTACTGCATCATCATGCTATTCTGTAATTTTATTTCTAATGGCAACTGGGTAACTTGACCCTCTGGAAGCCAACATTGCTCAGGAGCAACATGGAATCGACATATCCACCATGGGGCTCACAAATATTTTTTTCACTGTATAAACCGATGTTGCTGATGAGCATCAAGTGCAGTATTGTC
Source organism: Parauchenoglanis punctatus (assembly GCA_030068025.1). NCBI lineage: Eukaryota > Metazoa > Chordata > Actinopteri > Siluriformes > Auchenoglanididae > Parauchenoglanis > Parauchenoglanis punctatus. The sequence continues at coordinate 2,740,773 of JAQQZU010000012.1, forward strand.
CAAATCATATAGGGTCTTGGCTTCCATAGGGTTGGCCATCATCAGGCATTCAGTTTTCAGAAGGCGTTTCAGAGGATTAGTATTCAGTTGCCATCACAAAACTTGAACAGTATGTTAACCTATGGGCTCTTTATTGTTCTTTATAACTTTTTAAGAACTGGTCACTAAGAGGGCTATTTGCGAAGTGTGCTTGGATGTGGCAGATTGCCGCATGCACTGTGTTTATTTTATTTTATTGCAACTTGTGGAAGTACATATTGAAACCATCAGGGGATGTTTTGGGGTCTCCTCCATTTTAAGGCTCATTTTATAATGTGTCTGTTTCTATGGTAGCAATAATAGCAGTCAGACTATCTTGGGCTGCAATGTGTGACGTAACCACTGTTATGGGATTGGCAGAGTGACTCCCCTGAACACAGTGTTTTAGAGTAATTCCCTCCTGACTAAATAATAATGCTTATTTTATTTTTAACACAAAGTCCAAGTCACAAAACTTTAAGGTTTTGTCTGTGTAGGTTAAAACATAATTGCCTTAATTCAGAAATGTGATAAACTGAAGTCTACAGCTCTACCACAATGAATTCGGGCTGTTAAATAATCATGAAATTATTTGTTTCTAATGACGATTTGTTTTTAACATTGCTATTATTACAGCTAATCCTTGTTTGAGGCTGAATGAAAGTGCACACTAATAACACCCACGGCATCTCTTAATTTAGCTGTGTTCATCACTGCAGAGGATACTTTTTAAGGAGTTTGCGCGATATAACCTTGGACTAATGAGCAAGCTCTGTTGTAATGGTTGTCTGTTCCAGAGGGTGAAGATTGCTTAGCATTGAGCTTTCAATCTTTTGAGAATAATGCACATGTTGTTCTGTACTGAGATTGTCAGGTTGAAAGATGGCTTACGAGTGTCAGTTTGACTGAGAAGATAAATATCTGCAGTCTTTCCATTTGCTTTGTGACAAATCAATGTATTTTTGAGTGGTAATTTGCATAAGCTGTAACATTTAAAATTGGTAATTTAATTTAGCCCTAGTGTTTACATTTATCACAGTTGTAGATTTACCCATACGTATGTTTTGTGAACTCAAAATCTGTTAACACAGATGGATAATATGGCAAATATAGAAAGTATTTTTACGATACACAATAGTTACCCTGAAGTCGAAACAAAAAAACACTCCAACAAAAGAGAAAACGCGTACCAAACTATGCCAACGCAGAAATCAAACAGGTTTGACTTTATCATCCTGTGGAAGCGGACTTCTTCTTGAGGTCTTCTGATGACCAGCGATACTCTCAGAGAAGACTATCCTGACATAACATTGTGACTTTTTAACCTCCCAAACTTCAAGCAACCAATGAAAGTTCTAAATTAACATCCTTGACTGTATGTGCATAGTATATTTTATTGTTTTCCATAGTGATACTTGATAATAAGCATTAGGATATGGAAATGTAAAGGAGCCTGAGAGAATAAAGCAGAAACACACCAGATGAAAAACTTGTCGACCGGTTCCAATGTGTTCTGTTGGTGGGAAGCCCAGGAATAAAAAGCTCTATGGATCCAATAAATAGCCAGGATATTATTAATATTTGATATGATTAACATTTGAACAATGAGCCTAACATTTGTGTCGTCATAAAATAACTCTGTGCTGGGTGGATCAGTGGAATTATTTACAGCTAAAGGGGTCCCTGGCTGCATGTGTGTGTCTGTGTGTGTGCGCGTGTGTATGTATGTATATATAAGTTAGCGGTATAAGTAGACACGGGTGTAAGAGATGACCCAGAGTGCAGAGGGGACCTGGCATCATTGACTGGCTAACACTGTTCCTGCTGCCTTGACAGCATGTCAGAATACTCTGTCTTGTCATCTTTTTATTTATTCATCTGCCACCTCCTCATTCACTCTCTCCTTTCTTCTTGTCTGCCTACTCGCTCAGTCCGGTCACTCTTCACCCTGCCTTCCTTATTCAGCCGCCCACCCGCTGTCTGCTTTGGGCAATCAGCCTCAGGTAGAAAATTGTCCTTACATAGGATTTCCTACATACACTTCCGGTAACTTGGCCAGCTAACCAGTTTATTTTTGATGCCCTGTAAATGCTAATGAGCTTTCTATAAATGGCGGTGGGATTTACCTCAGGCACTCCCATTGCACTGACGTTCTTTCTGCGTTGATACCAACTTGAGTGCTGTATTAAACATTAGGTTTGAGCCAAAAAATGCTAAAATTATAAAACTCTGCTGTAAAACCTGGTTGGCAGCAAGATGTATGAGAACGCAGGAAGCAGGCTTTGGAAAGACTCATGTTATATATATATACACTACCAGTCAAAAGTTTGGACGCACCTCCTCTTTCGTAGGTTTTTCTTTTCTTTTTTGTTTGTTTTCTACATTGTAAAACAATACTGAATACCTCAAACTATGAAGCAACACATATACTGAATTATGTAGTAAACAAAAAAGTGTTAAAAAAACAAACAAAATATGTTTCATATTTCAGATTATTCAAGAAACAACAGTCCGTCATTACTTTAAGACATGAAGTGTCTTTTAAGTAATAAAAATAAAGAAAAAAATTGAACATTGAAGTAGAAGGTGTGTCCAAACTTTTGACTGGTGGTGTATTTTTTGCTAATTTATACTGTATAGCGTGCTAAATTACTTTCAAAGAAACAAAACAAAAGGGACACATATATGCGTACAACATTTCCACTGTTGTCTGTCTGCTCATAGTCAAGGTCAGCGCTGCCTGCATTGTCTCACTCTTGCAGGGTCAACAATCAACACAACAAATGCAAACAGACTATAAATAAAGTCCATTTTAAACCAGACACAGGTGTAACAACTCACTCATTACCCACTCGTTCCCTGCCACTCCTCCATAGTTGTTCACACACCAGCTAAATACACTGATCATACTGATCTGAAAATGGCCTGGACATTGCCTAATTCTTTTAAAACCCATGCATGATCCACAGCCCTCTGTCTAACACTCGGCGTCACTCCAATCATGCAGAACTAAACTCAACAGCACAAGAGAATAAAAAATAACTTTGAGGGGCGTAGCTAAATAGGCAGGTTTTACTCCAAAATTGAAAGGGAAAAAAAAACTCAGCCAGAGTTTATGTATATATTGGGTTGTACTGTATAATCATTTCATCCCGTGGGGGTTTAACATACCGAGTTTATATTAATATAAGGTTTATCAATTAGTTCATATATTATGTCAGCCAATTAAGCAACAAATTACTTGAATTATTCATTCATTGAATATCATTTTAATCTGGGTTATGCTGTAATGACCCTCTAAAGACATCTGGGCTTATCAGTTTGAGGATAAGTATGGATAGTGGCAGTGATGGAGTAGGAAACAATATTCCAGGAGTCACACTGTGCGCACTGGAGAGAGAAAAAAGCTTGATTTTTTCCCCCCAATGCTTTATAATTAATGCAGTTCCTTTAGGCTTTGAAAGGCATTCTTCTATCTATGTAGGGGTCTTTCATGGTTATTAGCCCATTTGCAGAGTCAGACCAAAATAAACACTTTTAGTTTGTTTGCTCTTTGGTTTGGTTTAGTTTCATATCACATACAATTAAATGAATGAAAACGCAAAAAATCAAGCTGGCTGTGGGCATGTACGACTGAAAACTTACATATTAAACTTGCAGTCATTGGTGAAGTGATGAAAAAGCACAGAAATCACTTGAGCATGGAGAACATGGAGCAAGCACTCGGTAAATAACTGGATAATTATATAAATATCTGCTTTAAAATATTTTATGTATCGCATTCAGCTTTTATTTTCTCTGTTGTTTGTTGGTCCGTATCTTCAGAACACACTACATTTCTGCAGCTCTGTTCTTTGGCTCAGTTTAACAGCTTGTACCCCAAAATGGCATGTTTGATTCACTTCCTGCAGATGAATCGATTCAGAGTCGAATTGCTTTCTCACCGCAATGAAACAGGTTCAACTGGAAGCAGACCAGAGGGAAGTTGAAACAGACTAAATTCTGCATATGTGGAAAAAATCCTTAACCTGTTTTGGCATTAATAGAAAAGCAGAAAAAGAAAAAAGCCAAAAACATAGTATTAGGTTTGACTTCAGAATAATAGCGATGCTGGATCTTTAGCAGCAGTCTTCTTCTAAAATTCTTAATGAATACCAAGTCCAGACTTATTTGAATGTTTTTATATAAATATTAATCAGCATTAACACCATGTCCAGATGACAAGCAGGACTGCATGATAATCTGTTATTAAAGTGCATTTAAATTGTGTAATTTGCATTGACTAATAAGTAAATTAAAAGCTGTGATAAAAGACTCACAATATGATGGACGTCATAGTAGAATTGATCTGATACTACTGCTAATGTATTTTTCATTAAAGATTAATGGATTAGATGTACTGCATAGTAAGAAAGTTAACAAACTAAGCATTGGGCTTTTTGTAAAGTCAAAACCCTGAGGCTTGTTGCTGCCATGTTGACTCATGGTTTCCTCATACATGACAACATGCATGCGGCACGGTGGTGCGGTGGTTAGCACTGTCGCCTCACAGCAAGAAGGTCCTGGGTTCGATCCCCGGGTCACCCAGG